>JAJMGS010000010.1:0-30130 GCA_030562185.1 Lachancea sp. yHQL494 | reverse complement strand
AATTTGTATAAATACCGACAAACTGTTTAGATATATGGACCACCTATATAGCTGAAATGATCACGGAGAGATATTTATAACCTTCATCTACGAACAACTTCAATCAACCTAATCATGGAAGAATTAAACAAGAACATCAGCAAGCTTTCCATTGCTGATTCAGACTCGCCTCAATAATTATCAACTATGAGATTACGAGTTATTTAGTTTGTCAGAATTAGTGGATGATAGTTATATTGAGGCGAATCTGCATCGGTGATAGTTAATTTTCTAAACCATCCATGATTGACGAAGCTAATTGATATCATGACTCATCAAAATAGATATTGAATATCTTATTTATGCGATTAAACAATATGAGATAACAATTGCACATTGGCACTATGGACATTCCCTTCCAAAATGTGGCAACCATCGTTTGTATCATGTACAAGGTGTATCCTATGGGCATCAGAAAAGCATAGAGAGAGTAAAATATCTTAGGTAACTTATACAGTATTCTACGTAAAGTGTTAGATCTACCGAAGATAGTAACAGCAACTTCGAGAATCAGTTTAACGGAGACAGCAATCAGAATTGCGTAGCTTTTGTGAGAGAGTTAGCTGCTTATTATTGATTTTTTTCAATAAACCTTATAGCAGTAAGCGTTAAGAGAAAGATGTGATCAGATTCTGGGTAGTAGAAGACAACGGTGAGCAAATGATACGTTTGTCTGCAACATTCATCTACTCCGTCCGACGAAGTTTACGCGTCTTTTACTCACAGACTGGTATGTGTATCCTGATCGCTTCTCAGTCTACTAGTTGCCTATTGGAACTAATACGCGCTAGCGGACAATATATTCGCTATTAAACTGCCAGCCGAATTTGTCACTTATTTCCAATCCGTCACTCAGTCGCTGATTAAAACTATACAATAAGCAGAGCCTCAGCACTTTCGAATATGAGCATAATATTTGTTGCAATGCTCAATTCCGTCGAGATACCATCCTGGAACCTTTTAAATATCCTTCTCTTCAGAATTGGCTTGCGCCCTTCATAGTGAGTCACTCTTTTTCAAGTTTAAAAAAAGTCAACGATGAGCTTGACATCCAACATAAACTTGCAAACCTGCTGGAAAACCAAGGCTACAATCGCTCTTCAACAATATATTAGCCATGGTATATGTTCAAATTCAACCGGCTCTCGGAGACCTGAATGGTTACGTCGAAGAAAATGATGATTCGGTAAATATGTACCCAGTTTTCTGTTACCTTCCAGCAATGGATTTGACTCCACATATGGCGTACTTAAAGCTAGCTCAGATCAATGACCCTCACCGAAAACAATCTTTCCTATTAGAGAGTGCCACATCTGACAATACTTTGGGAAGGTTCTCCTTTTTGGGATCTAATCCACGCAAAACCATCAAAACAGGACCTGCGCAGAATTTGGAGATGGATCCGCTTTTGGTGCTGGAGGAAGAGCTCAGTTCTTACAAATTGGCAGAGAATATCCCTGGTATTCCTAAGTTAAGCGGTGGTGCTATTGGTTATATTTCTTACGACTGTGTTAAATATTTTGAACCCAAGACCAAGCGTCCTCTCAAAGATGTATTGCAGTTACCAGAGGCTTGCTTAATGCTCTACGATACGATCATTGCATTCGACCACGTTTACCAAAGATTCCAAATCATCCATAATATCAACCTGCACACTGTAGAATCGCTGGAAAAAGGATATGAGGAAGCCCAAAAGATCATTCAAGATGTGGTGGCTATTTTGGAATCTTCTAGGACTTCTGGCAACGTTGTCCAACCAAAAATTAAACTTAACCAAACTTTTACCTCAAATATAGGCGAAGATGGCTATAAAGCCCATGTTTCCGAATTAAAGCGCAATATAAAAATTGGAAACATCATTCAAGCCGTTCCTTCTCAGAGAGTGGCTAGACCTACATCTTTGCATCCTTTCAACATTTACAAACAACTTAGAACTGTTAATCCATCTCCATACCTGTTCTATATTGACCTCTTAGATTTCCAAGTAATCGGGGCCTCACCAGAATTACTGTGCCAAACAGATGCTGAAAGAAAAGTTGTCACTCATCCTATCGCCGGTACGGTCAAACGTGGATCCACGCCAGCAGAGGACGACGAACTGGCCGATATGCTGAGAAACTCGATGAAAGATCGTGCTGAACACGTCATGCTGGTTGACCTGGCCAGAAACGACGCCAATCGTGTGTGTGACCCGTTGACAACCAAAGTTGACAAACTACTAACTGTGCAAAAATTCTCTCATGTCCAACATTTAGTGTCACAAGTTTCGGGCACTTTGCGTAAAGGCCAAACTAGATTTGATGCCCTCAGATCGATCTTTCCAGCAGGCACGGTAAGTGGAGCGCCTAAGGTGAAAGCTATGGAACTTATCGGTCAGTTAGAAGGCGAGACGAGAGGTGTATACGCGGGTGCTGTGGGGCACTGGTCCTATGATGGCAAGTCCATGGATACGTGCATTGCCCTAAGAACAATGGTATACAAAAATGGTGTAGCGTACTTGCAAGCTGGAGGAGGTATTGTCTTCGATTCTAATGAGCAGGACGAATACGAAGAGACCCTGAACAAGATGATGGCTAACAACAGAACGATTGTGCAAGCCGAAGAGTTTTGGGCCTCTAAAGTAGGTACTATCGAGTAGCAAGTATTAAAATAGGTACATAGACTGAAAGAGTGATTTGAAGTTATCCATCGAAATATTTTGCAACCTGGTTGACTTAGTTACTATATGAAAAGGTGACGAAAAAGATCGCTCAAACTGCAAACTGGAATCCAAAAGTCGTGGTATCAACGTAATGTTTCTATCAGTGAATGATTTGCCTGCTATACTATGCATCAAGGTTACGATTTCGCTTGCTATTGGGTATGCCATGGGCCGACTCACCCTTTTTCCCAAAGTCAGCAAGAAGGGACAGGCTAAAGTGATCCTTCGAAAGTGTAAGTTACAGGCTGAAGCAGACTGTAACATCAAGGATGGGGATTATGAGGACGGCTTAGAAAGCGGTGAAGATTATGGGGACGAGGACGAGGATGAAGATGAAATCGAAATCAATTCACTATCACTGAACGACATCCCAGGCGAAGTAAGAATGGCATTGATTATCCGCCAAGACCTGTCGATGAAGAAAGGCAAAATTGCAGCCCAGTGCTGCCACGCCGCTCTGGCATGTTACCGACTTATTGCTACGGATCCCGATCGGGATTCTTATAACTTGAGTTTGACTAAGAGATGGCTTCACAGCGGGCAGACTAAAATTACGCTCAAGTGCCCCGACGAAGAGACTATGGACGAATTATTTGCCAAAGCTCTATCCCTGGGAGTAAACTCGTATGTTGTCCATGACGCTGGAAGAACTCAAATTGCAGCTGGCAGTGCAACCGTTCTTGGACTGGGGCCAGCGCCAAAAGCCGTTTTGGATCAGATCACTAGCGAGTTGAAGCTGTATTAAGTTGTCATCTTGTTATGCATGAATCATGTAGTTATATAAGATCGTAATTTCGCTTCCAAGCTTGTCAATTGCAGGAAGCTATGTCATTAACAAAATTTTATAGGACAGCAAGCTCGTTGTTACACATTACCCCTACGCCCTAAGGCCAACAAAAATTTCAGACCCACCGTTGGACGACAACTGCGTTGCATAGTCCTTCGTCTTTGAGACTACTGTCGAAATTATCGATGGGCCTGACAGGAAACGCATGGTTTAGCGTGAACGTTCTGTTAGCTTCTGATTCTTTCTTTACGTGATCGTACAGGAACCTCACGGTTTCATGAGAGTCACATTGCAATATCTCTCTCTTCCCGGTTGCGTACCTAATCTGAACACTAGTGTCCCCTTTGGGCTCTCCACTTTTCTCTTTTACGGCTGCTTTGTCTTCCTTTGGAGCTGACTCCACAACCCCTTCTGGTGAAAGAGATTCGCCTGGTATGGGTGAGCCTAATCTATGACCCTTCCCTTGGAAACCGCTTATTTTGCGCTTTGGCGGCTGGAAGCTTTCGTCTAATCTCTTCTTAACGTTGACCTCAACTTCCTGGCCGAATTCAACGTCTAGCAGCTTCAAAGGTGCTCTTCCTTGATTCAATTCGTTCAGATAATAACTATTGGCCGGGTCGTCATATCGGTAGAGCTCCCCTTCGTTGACTTGAAAGCCCTCTTTCCAAAATGTGATTTCGCGGCTGACTTTTAAAGGCCTCACAGGTAACGTTTCCTCCGGAATATCATTAGTTGATTCTGTAGGAGTATCTAGAGACGATCCAAGTCTGAAGCCTTTGCCCGTAAAAAACTGCTTCTTTTGCGCCTTCGCTGAGGAGTCCTCCTCATCGGGACTCGTTGGTCTTTGGCCCCCTTTTCTTGCTTTCTCCAACAAATCTCTAATAAGCGAGTCTGAATCATTAGGATCAGCTACTTCCAATCCCGATGTCTCGCCTCCGGCAAAAGTGTTTCTCTTTTCGTCTTCTTCGTCCTGGTTGTTCTCTTTCAAGATATCAGAAAAACTCTTGAACTTTGGATTTGAGTCTCCACTTCTTTTCAGACCTGAAGGGGAGGCTTTTTTGGGTGTTGGTGACACTCTGGGAGCCGAGGTGGAGTCTCTTGTTGTCCCTGACAGTTGAGAACCATGAGCAAGCTCCTGTTCTTCTGTTGATACCGAATCGCCATTTTGAGCCGCATAAAAGGCGTCCAAAGCATCCTTGTTCATTGAAGTTAGTAAAAATGTTTCCAAACGTACCAAATAACGTGGTCAACGGCCACTTTACCCGGTAGAATCTCTTAATTCAAAACTTACTCCAAGATCAGAATGCTTCGCCAAATACGTTTGGGCTACAGTCAAAGACGCATTGGACAAAGCCATAAACTGTTGAATATTCTCGTCGGACATTTTTGGCACTAAGGTTGTTTGATGTGAACCAGGTCGTTCTTTGAGTTTTTACTTCGAGAATGCCACATTTTAAGGTCTTGAATTCTACTTTGGGATCTAAAGAAGCACTTGCAATTATCATGACAAACGTGACTTCAGTTCTTAGGTAGAAACGGTAAGAGCAGCAATGATAGGTTATTCGATGCTACGGAGAACTCGATCGTGACAATCATGATGAAAATATGAGCCCACCTTAACCCTATAAGGGTTCTAATTTTCTTCTGAGCTTTCGAAAGAAAACCGGGCACAGGATTTAGTAAACGGATGTTGAACACGTTATTATACAAGAGAAATGAAAAAACTATTAACATTAAAGCACCGATGTTGAATCCCATGCAATCGACCCGATAGACCCCTATGGTCAATCGGAATTCCCAGTCAATGAGTATTGAGTCGATTGTTGGTATAAGCCCAATATAATTTCTTGTCATAGTGGATGGATGGATGGAAAAAAAAAGTTGATCCGTCAAGTCGAGCGAACAGCGCAAAGTTAACGACTAGCGGATTATTCTACACTAGCGTTATTTCTTGGTGTATAGCTCACGGAAGTGCTTGGCAGATTCCACCATGTGAGTCAAAGACTCTCTGGTTTCTTGCCAGCCTCTAGTCTTCAAACCACAGTCAGGGTTGACCCAGAATTTCTCGGCTGGGTAGGTTTCCAAGATCTTGGAGATCTTGATGTTGAATTCCTCAGTGGATGGGACTCTTGGGGAGTGAATGTCGAACAAACCTAGACCGATGTGGTTGGGGTAGTGTAAGAACTCGGAAATGTACTTAGGGTCATCCTTCTTAGAATACTCAATGGACACGACATCGGCATCTAGTGCTTTGATGTGGTTAGGGTCCAAGTCGGAGTAACAGAAATGGGAGTGAATTTGAGTGGAATTTTCGACACCAGAGGTTGCGATTCTGAAAGATTCAGCAGCCCATTTCAAGTAAGCGGAACGTTCATCGCCGGCTCTCAAAGGCAAACCTTCTCTCAAGGCAGGTTCGTCAACCTGGATAATCTTGATACCAGCGGACTCTAGATCATTAACTTCGTCTCTCAAAGCCAAAGCCAATTGCATAGCTTGGGTCTTTTGGTCGACGTCGTCTCTTGGGAAAGACCATCTCAAACAGGTGACTGGACCAGTCAACATACCCTTACAAGGCTTAGTAGTAATGGATTGAGCGTAGACGGATTCCTTAACAGACATTGGCTTGGGTCTAGACAAGTCACCAACAATGATAGGTGGTCTGACGTATCTGGAACCGTAAGATTGCACCCAACCATTGGTGGTGAAAGTATAACCATCGATCTGTTCGCCGAAGTATTGCACCATATCGTTTCTTTCTGGTTCACCATGAACCAAAACGTCTAGACCAATTTCTTCTTGGAATCTGATCACCTTTTCGATCTCAGCGTTGATGAATTTCTCGTATTCTTCAGCAGTGATTGTACCCTTAACAAACTTGTTTCTGTTGATTCTGATGTCTTTAGTTTGTGGGAAAGAACCAATAGTAGTGGTTGGGAACAATGGCAAGTTGAAGCCCTTTTGAGCAGCTAATCTTTCTGGGAATGGAGAAGAACGTTTAGACATTTTCTCGTCAATGGCACTAACTCTTTTCTGGACGTTCTCGTTGTTAGTAATGCTAGAAGAAGCCCTGTCAGAAACAGACTTGGCGTTAGCCTTCATCTCAGCAGAAACGTCTTCACCAGAAACATTCTTGGCGATAACAACAACTTCCTTCACCTTTTGGGTGGCAAAAGAAAACCAGTCCTTGATTTCTGGGTTTAGCTTCTTTTCGTTTTCCAAGTCCACTGGAGTGTGTAGTAAAGAAGAAGAAGTAGCAACGATAACTCTGTCCTCGCCTAACTTTTCGATGGCCTTTTGAACGATGGCAGAAGACTTGACGAAGTCGTTCTTCCAAATGTTTCTACCATCAACAACACCAGCAGATAAAGTTTGTTTGCCGTTCAAGATGGCGACAACCTCTTCGAATTGTTCTGGGTTTCTAGCAAAGTCGAAGTGGAAACCAGCTACTGGCAAGCCCTTGACGACATTCAAGTTCGGAACAACAGTACCAAAGTAAGAAGCTAGTGTAATAGCTGGCAAGCCGGCTTGAGAACTTAGGAACTCGTAAGCAGTCTTGAAGGCACCTTGAGTCTTTTCGTCCAAGTCCAAAACCAATACTGGTTCGTCCAACTGGACAGTAGTGGCACCGGCTTCGGCCAACTTTTTCAAGATTTCAGCGTAGACTGGGAGCAACTTTTCTAGCAAACTCAATGGTTCCAAGTCTAACGAGTCCTTGTCCGCCTTACCCAAGGCCAAGTACGAGACTGGGCCCACGAGAACAGGTCTGGTTTGGATACCCAAAGCTTTGGCTTCCAAAAATTCGTCGACTGGCTTTTGGCCGTTCAACTTGAATTGAGTGGAGTGGGAGAAGGTAGGTCTGACATAATGGTAGTTAGAGTCAAACCACTTCACCATTTCCAAAGCGGTAACGTCGACAGCTGCTTCCGTTTCGGTAGCCTTCTTCTGCAGACCTCTACCCATTGCGAAAAAGGTGTCGATTGGAGCCAGATTGTACTTAGCGTAACGTTCTGGGATGGCATTGAAAAGCAACGACAGGTCCAAGACTTGGTCGTAGTAAGAAAAGTCATTGGAAGCGATCACGTCAACGCCAGCTTCTTGTTGTAACTTCCAGTTGTTAGCTCTGATGTCCTTACCAACCTTGAGCAAGTCTTCGACGCTAACCTTACCTTGCCAGTAGGCTTCTGTGGTCTTCTTTAGCTCTCTGTTGGCACCAATTCTTGGGAAACCTAGGACTGACGATTGAACCATTTTTGTATTGGATGTGATTTGTTGGTCTGTACAATGTGATAAACCAGAAAACAGAAAATGCAGCGCTACTAAGGGTACTCAACTCCTTCGGTTCTGACTCTTTATATACATCTTTCAAGTGGTTCTCACCTCTTTGATTTCCTCGTTAAAAATTTTTCAGCACCAATGTCAATTTAATCATAAGCTACAGAAGTCTTGGTTGATCGCTTTTCCCAACTTGACAACGGTGTCGGTGTCAACCTGAAGGAACGAGCGATGAGTGCCCACTTTAAAGTGTGGACAATGTGAAATTAGACCGTTTTGACCTGGAAAAGAGTTAAGTCGATCAGCTGGTACTCGTTCTCTGCGCCAAGTTGTACGCGGTGAAAGGATGCCGCTTCGCTTCACTAGCGAACAATTCACATGTCACTCACTTGGGTACGGGTGGGAGTTTCTTCGGCAATCTTGTGGCTCTTTTGCCTCGTGAAAATGCCGATGAACGTGAATTTACGCTTTAATGGAAAGAGCCACCACATTGAGCAAGTTCACGTGTATCAGTGGAAGCGTTGAGAAGGTAATATCTATGGTGGAACGCTGTGAGTAAGTGGATGTGAGGTAAGTTTCGGGGTGGTATGAAACATTCCTAAACATTACTTGACCTGTACCTCAGGGTCAATTGCAGACGTTAGAGATCCGCAAATGAAGACAGAATGGACAGACAAAAACATGAAGAGGTTCCAACAGCTGCTCAGATCGGAAAACTGCAAGTAGTCAACTATCTCTTCTGTAGCATTAATGCACTGGGATAAAGTGGATTAGGGTTATTCTTATGTTGCGGTGGCAACTTGACAAGCTGTGAGATGCTGGAACATGTATGTGACCACAGATGTATTGTGCACCTGCCTTCTAATACATAAGGCGGAAAACAGTATGGCGAAGGGCTCTATTCATAGTCAGAAGGTCATGTAATGTTTCTCAACGAGATGAATCACCACTGGATCAACACTGATGACAATGGAAGACTTTGAAGGCAAGCTCCAATTGGTCTAGGGCTTCACTCAGTAGTAACCTGGGCGTTAAACCGCCGTATGCTTTTCGAGGCTGAAATTTAGTGAACACGAAAATGTGCTTACATAGCATTTTGGAAGCGTTGCAATCACCATCATAGACGGCTCCAGATTCTTAGTACCCAAATTCTTCCCACCACTTTTCTACCACCCAATGGCATGCTTCGTTGTCCTCGCACAATACTTTCGGCGGCTATACCGCCGAACTGATATTAGAAACAGCGAGAAAGTTCGGAAATGATGAGGACATTAGCAGATGATGCTTACAAAGATATCTTAGAGAAATCTTTGATTTTTAACCTTAATTGCTAATAGAACCCTTTTCGTTGAGTTGACTGTTGAACATTTATCGGTTTCTTGACAGGATATAAATGGTATGCGGATTATCGACAAAATGACATAGCAGTAGAAAGTGATATTAGAAATAATAGCCCGGAAAGAATATCACAGACTCTTGAAGTTTGAAGCCTCTCTAGAGTGTTCCAAGGACATGTACAGGTATTTCCTTTGGCCTAGTAGAGGATTATCATTTTCCACATGCGGAGCTGCAACATTGCCCATAATCCGAAACCGTAGGCCATGCTGATGAACCTAATAGGTGTGCCGTTGGAAATATGCAATAGCCCTCTCAAAGGTCGAAGTCTTCGTGTACCATTGTAATGCGCACAAGGTACTGTTGATGCTCTTATTAAAGTGGTAATTACCACTATTGGTGAAATAACCGCCACAAATATCTCAAGTCACGGACAAGAGGAAGAGGAAGAAAGAATAAGAGTCTTGCGATCCGGAAGGTAGGCTACGACAACTTTGACTAGGAAAGTGAAGAGATCATCAGAAAATTTTCTGAGTATTTTCTATTTGAGATCACTTCATTGCGGGCCCGGCGGCCAATCTTCCTGAAAAAAACCAATTTCCAAGGACTCATGGTTCGCCATGACCATGTTACCTCGATCAGATCAATCTCAAGAGAAATCTGAACTTTTCGTAAGAACCATAGAATTATGCTCTTTTCCACCCCTACTCAAACGAGCATTTCGAAGCACTGGTTCGGGATGCCATGGTATATCTAGGAGTGTAAAAAAAATGCGGTAGACTGACATCCGATTCTCGGTGCTCTACGTATTACTTATCGAGAAGGGCCAAACGAACATAATTGAGCCTCGCAAGAAATGGTAGTGGTAGTACAACTCAATGTTGAAGAACGATCTGGTACGCAATTTTATGCACAACTACTACACTAATGTTGCAAAGACTAAAACAATTGGCCTGTTTTCACTGGGACGTTCCGGAGCTGCTGAGCACACACCAAGCGTATGTGTACCTAAACAGAGTATATATTCGTATATCGTGATCAAGAAAAGCACTGGGAAACCAACCTCTATGTTCTAATGAGACAGGCATGGTTAAACTATTTCCGAGGGTAAGCTAAGCCTGAACTCAGAACACCAATTTTTGGCGGCCCCAAATATTTCATGACCAGCTCCAAGACTCCAGTACCCTCCAAAGAGTATATCAAACTCTTATCACGACATGAAGAGCTAATCAAGCAAGAATCATCGCTCAAAAGAGAATATACGACTATGCTGCGAAAAATGGCAAGCGTTAATACGGTATTGCAGGAACTGGAGAATGACCCTAGAGCCCCAGAACGAGTGATCTCAGATACATCTCTTTCAAAGGTACCCGACTTGAAGCAATACTCACATTTACTAAACGAACTTGACAGTAAAGCTCCCGAAGATATCGAAATACCAGAGTTCCTGCAAGAGTCGTACGCGCTTTATAAAGAATCACCTTTGCTGTACAAAGACCTGTAAGCGGAACTCCTCATTGCCTAGTGCAAGTTCCATGCTCCATGTACTCGTTGCATTACTTGAGTACGACGCAATGCTAGTATTGTTATATACAAAGAACCTTAACTTCCCTCCTTCCTTCTGGCCTTTTTTCTATCCTTTTTGATCACTGTCTCAAGAGCTTTTTTGTTCAAGAGAGTCTCACACAAAAACTTTCGAGCTTGTGGTTTGAATCGGTACTGTTCCATCAGCGCTAGTACCCGCAGAAAAAACTCGGCAGTCTCGAACCGTGTTGGTCCATACGTCGACAATATTTCAGTAATTTCCTTGACAGCGGCATTCGACAAAATGTGGTTGTTCAGCTTTCCCACAGACCTCATTAATTTGTCCGTCAACTCGTCACCAGTGCTGTATCTGACTTGTAATTTGAACATTTCCAAATTACGAGCTTGGCGGTTAATTTCAGCCTGCATCTCCTCGTGTTCGTCACCTGTTGTATTCTCCAGCTTGGCCTTATTTCGAAGAAGCATATCTAGGTCCATATGCAGAGGTTCGTGTACCCGCAAATCGTCTGAATCTTCATCTTCACCATCTCGCTTATCATTGCTTTTGGCCTGTTTTGCGCTTATTTCTGGAAACTTTAAAAACAATTCAAGGTCTCTTGGGTACGTCAATGCCAAAGGTACTTTTTGAACATTCAGGCTGCAATCCCATCCAAGTTCTTCAAGAATTTCACAACCTTCGTTAGTGCTAGCTATGAGGCCCAGGACGTAGAAAGCAGTGAACTTGACTGATGTTGATGGAGCCATGAAACTGATTTTCACGATGTCATTGCTGATGGAGTAAGTGTCTAATAGATTGATACCTGGAACGGTTGAGCCTATGTAACCGCAGCACCAAAGTGCAGCTTTCAGCTCCAAGTGATCTTCTATACTTAAATCAGGGCACCCATTGTATCTATACTCCTTGATAACGTTCACGAGACCGACGAAATCCCCTTTCTGAGATAGAATATTTATGCCCTCTTCCGTACTGGCTAAACTGTGAAAGAAATGCATTGGTAATCTTCTTTTCGAAACTGGAGCATGTGGCGCTGTGTTTAAAGGCTTCATCATCTCATTATCAATAAACGCTTCTACTCGCGAGACGTATTCTCTGTTTTTGCCCTGTAGCCATTTTTTCCTCTCAGTACTAACGAAACCAATATCATCTAGTTGTCTGAACCCCGCTGGAGTTTTCAAAAATTCGAGCAGAATTGGGGAGCGAATAAAAACGAGTTGATTCAGCAAATGGTGACGTGGGGTGTCCACGTTGGGAGGCCAGTCTTGGAGGGCACAGTAGTTGTATAATATCTTATCAGCAGCTGCCACGACTGTTGGTGATAAATCATAAAGCTGCCGAACGACTAACTCCAGCAAAAACTTTTCTAGATCACCAAAATTTGGACCGAATTGGGCCTCGGATACAATGCTCTGTAATTTTGTACCAAGCAAATTGGTAGACTCAACACGAACTCTTTCCAACGGATGTGCTAAAGCCTTACTCAATATAGTTCTTGCGTGATAGGAGTGGACAACACTGAGTCCCGGTAGTATGCAAAGGAGATACGAGGTTGCAATGTTAGACGATTTTTGAAACATCTTATAAATGACAGTGAAGATGTTCCATTTTTCTAGTACCCTGCAACCTCTTGTAGTTTGAGAAAAGGCACCCAAGATTTTGAAGTAACCAGTGCAAGCGGTTTTTGCAAGGTGCTCCTCTGAGAAAACATTTCCTAGAAGTTGCCCTTCCATTGCTTTGAAGAGTAGCGAGGCTATTTGTGGTAATAGTTTGGTATCATCATTTAAAATACGCATACCCTCAGTCGTCGTTGTGAGAGCTTTGACTAGCTGACATCCAACATGCACACATCTCGTCGCTAAACGAGAATTATTACGAATCTTTGAAAAGCGGTATCTCATTGGCCGGTAGAATACTAAAAGTCTACGAAAGAACTTAGTTGTTTTAGCTAAATCCTCCAACCTCTTCGAATTTAGCAAAGGTCCCCCGATTAGGTCAGAAAGTATCCCCCAGTTCCAAAGCAAAAAATCCTTTGTTTGTAGGACTCTAGTGTCATAGACCATTTTTTTGAATCTCACTTCATCAACATGGTTGACTAAAGCTTTACGCTTGGAATGCTCCGAAAAATCCATGACGTTATTGTGAGACCCGAGCTCAGTCATTCCAATAGTATTCCTATTCTTATTCAACTTATTCGTAATTTTCTCAAACTGAAATACCTGTGAGAAGACATTTTCGAGTGTCTGGTGTCCAGGAAATAATATATCAGTGGAAGCGCTAGGCCTTAAGCCAGCTAAATTGACTGAGATGCTGCAGTATTCAGTAATGAGATACCTGGTTTTTGCTGCTAGGCCTTGATCCTTTTCAGTGGTCCATTCTTGGCTCAAAAGTGGAACCAGGTGGTCAATAAAATTCACCTTAAAAAGTATGTTTGCCAAAAGCCCGATGTACTGGTTAATGGGCATCGTCTCTGCCTGGAATTGGGACTGCATCATTCTAAACACCTGAGCAGATTTTTTCCTTTCTGGGTACGGCAAAGGCTTGATCCTCAGAACATCTAAAAACAGATCAACCAAGTATCTAGACAACGACGGTGACTGAAGAAATGCAAGCAGCTCCTTGAAAGGTTTAAAATGATCTTGACAAAAAAGTATCAAGCCGTTATAATTCTTGAGAACCTTGCAAATTAGAATTATGCTGCCCTGAAGTTTTTCAATATTCAAATTTGCTTTCACTTGACTGTCCGACAACGTTGTGAGCGTAAGGGAGGCATTAAAGCAGCCAACGAAGTGCTGCCTCGTATCTCGGAATGTCATAAGGTCAAGAATGGAGTCTAATATGAAAGATGAAAGTGCAGACAGTGTATTTTCTGTAATGAAGGATAGTAAAGCCTGTATTCCCTTACAGCGTCGTACCAATGCAGGTCTGAGGTAGCAAAGTTCTAGTAAAGTCTCTATGGCAATTTCCCTCAAGTTGTCGTCACTCTTTTCAACACAGCTAATAACAGCTTGGGCTATTCCAGCAGTGAATCCAGAATCATATTCTAGAAAGGCACGGATGAGTTTCAAAGCCTGGAGTCTCTCTATTTGCGATGCATTTGTCTTCGCCAAAGATATTATAAGGATCGGTTCCAAAAACAATTTACGTAGCTTTTGAATAAATTCCGGACCTGTGATGAGGTGGCGACATATTCGATAGGCCGCAGAAACGGTGACTTCGTCCTCACTGAAAAGCAGCTGTTGTATAGTATTTGAAAAAGCCGACAGTACAATATCAAACTTTATGGTGGGATTTTGTTTTAAAAGTAAAACCAAGTCATTGGCTTTGTTAACAATGAAGTCTTTCGGCGAATTTTTATCCTGTAAACTTTGCAGATAGTCACCTACGAGCCAGCTTGCATGTTCCTTGCTCGCCTTCGCGTCGTGATTAGATGGAGTGGGCGTCGAAGCTAGATAAGCGCCATTTTGAGTTTCGTCGAATCCTTCCAGAGAGATACCTTCACTGTCCGAAGCCGAATGCGACAGTTGCCCTCCTTCTTCATCTTCCGTTAAACTGTCATTGGTCAAAGCGCTTTCAGAATGTTTCCTAGATTCGCCATTAAGAAATTGAGGATGAGACGTAACAGCAGACTTTGCAACTTCTTCAGTAACAGCAGAACTGGTGCTGTCTAGTCTAGTTCGGAGCTTGGTAAGCAAATCGCCGGATCTTTTGATCTGTTGGTCAAGTTTCCGCAGCTGGTCTTTAGATTGAAGCACCATGGAGTGTCTTTGCAGGTGTTCCTGCGAATAATTTCCGGGATATATGTCGATGGTAGCAGATTCCCTGCGTCTCTCCTCGTCATCTTTGGATTTGCGCAGGCGGACGAGATCTTGCTGAACGTTGTGGATATCATGTTTCAGGTTGCTGATGTTTTTTACCGTGCCACTTCTAGTACGCCTAGGATGCTGGGGGCTCAAGGGAGATGCAGGCTGTTCGTCAAGTTTCCGGGTCGAGACAAAGGATGTAGATAGAACTGTATTATGCCTACTTCGTGTTATGAGGTCGTCGTTGCTGGAGTTCGACCTTAACATATGTGGGCTTGACCGATGACTGGTCATTTGGGCCGCTTAGAGACCAACTGCCAACCCTTTGGTACTTTCTCTTGCAATTCATTTTGACAATGCGGGTTGGTCGATCATGTTGAAAGTTCGTTTGCTGACCGAGCTCTCTGGAGCAGAGACGTAGTGTGTGATCAGTATTTTGGATATGGTCTTATGTACATGCTGAACAGCTAGAGCGGCAAAAGGCCACATGGAAACCATTTTAATTGCGCTTTGCGCTATCAAGGAGGTCTTGAAGCGCTTGGGCGACTTTCTGTGTATCTTCATCCATAGGTTGTTCCGCAATATGGGCAGAGGATTCTCCCATAAGTTTCCTGACTTTCAATGTGAACTCTGCAATCGATGAGATGTCTGCTACCCAGCACGATCCTAGCAAGAGCATGGCAAAAGAACCCGTGGCAAGCCCAGTTCCAAAGGCGAGAGCAGAGATGGCTTCGCCTTGGAAAGAGTATAAAGGTGGTTTGTGGTTAAGCTGGAACATATTCGGCACGTCTAGCGTTAAAAAAGTTAGTATAAGCATAAACTTTTAACATGTTACTGATATGATAAGGCACATACACTTGCGTGATTGGACCCCTCTGAATGCTAAACGGGCGGATATCAATGTGAAAACAGTAGCGCCAAAGAATCGTATCATTTGCTGTTTCCTACGTTTCTTGTATTCCTCTGAAAACACTGAAACATCTCTGGTAGTTAGTTGAATTGGAACAGACATAAACTGACCTATATAGAGTTGTTAGCACTTTAATTTTCTACCCAAATCTTAGTTTCTGAGTTACTGACTTAGAATGTTGAGATGGAAATTGAAAATCAGAATGATCTCTAAACATTTAATTTGCTCCCGATATAACAACTTTCTTAACAGCAGAGCAACGAAGTCTCTAAGCCTTACCATGCATCCACAACTAGAGGCCCAGAGGTTTCATTGTATGTAATGCGCCCTTTGAAATTGTAAAGTCACTTCTCGAATGTACAAATTCTAACGTCAGCTAACTCACAGCGTGCCTCGATCTTATAGAGGCGCTAGAAAACTGCCACCAGGCAGAATACTATAAAAGAGCACTGGGACTCTGTAACCATGAAAAGGAAGCACTTTCCCAATGTTTACACCAGGCTAGATATGAAGTCGGGAAAGCTGCCATTCTGGAAAACCGTGAGAGGCAAAAGAAAATGGATGCTAAGTGGAAGCAAATTAGAGAAGAGGAGTATGGCGAAGATGCGATCCTGAAGCGCATAATCCAGGAACAGGTTGCTAAGAAACAAAAGCAAATGGGCGATAAGTCCAAGTAAGAACTGATAAATGGGACGACTATTCCTATCAAGCTAAAAAGTCGGGCCAGGAGGAAAGCCATTAATCTTCGTGTAAATATTTTAGGAATTATACATAGGCGCTGAGATGATTCATTCAACGTCGGTCGCGAAAATGAATCAATCTGATTAATCCATTTTAACATACACATGCAATAGCACATGCGCATCAGGGTCAATTACTCACGTCCTCGAAAACCTAACAACAATCTTGACTTCACCTAAAATGCATTTATCATAACCGCTCAATATCAATCCTGTCTGGTCTTCAGGTAACGCTTGATTACCTCCTCCTTCTTTATTATATAAACCGCGGCACCCCAACCGGAAAGAGCATCACGATCCGCAGCATTCAGCAAAGCTTGACTTATAGTCTCGAAAAGATCTTCAGCTTCGAGGTTGGGCTCGTAAAGTGACTCACACATACCGAAGAGTTGTTCTGAGGCCGTCCCGCTTACCACAAAATCTTTGGCCTCATCGATACAACCGATTAAATCAAAGCCAGCGATGTATGGCTTCCCTGTTTTGGAGTTGATACCAGCTACGACAGGACCTGTGAAATAGGGCCCGAATCGCTTCTCATAAAGGGTACTGGAAACCAACTGTGTGAAGGTTTCTGGTTCTATGAGCCTGTCTTCTTTGAGTTTGTAGAGATTTGTCTTGTAGCGAAATGATTCTGAAAGTGTTGTTACATCTGTCGCAAGTCCTGTTAGCCCCAAGAATACATGGCCATAGTGGAATATCTTTTCAAAGTTATTGGCCACACCTAGTGACTGACTTCCTAAGCGCAGGTCGCATGCAATTGCCACACAATCTTTACCGGTCATAGCGACGACAATACCACCTATTGAAAAAGATATCTGTTAGAATTGAAGAATATCACAATTTTATCGAGTACGGGCTGAAATCGAGAGCCATTCAGTTTCAATACCTAATTAAAATTGAATGAGCCAAAAGTGTAGCCACGAACTCGTATTCCCGTCTCAAAGAGAGTCAAAATATTAGCTCGTACATACCGTTGATGGAGCTTGGGTCAGACATTCCTTAATGTTAGATGCGATGGTTGTTTGAATGTTTGTTGATGTGGATTTGCCACTGACTTTTAAAAGGTTCAGCAGTTAGAGGTTGGAACGGTAATAGTATGACAAAATAACATTGTGATCTCTTGATACGAAGTTGTGAACAGCACCGCATAATGAACAATTAATGATGACGGAGTATTCGTTCAGTTCATAAATCTCTTGAGAAGGTCTGGAAAGTGGATTAGCATCTTATCCGGTGCCACTATGTTACAAAAAATTTTAGATTGAGGCTCAGCGAATATGCTCTTTCATCAGAGATCCAGAGCTAACTGTTAGCTCTACGTCTTGTCCTCCTTTACAACGCTACCAATACTTTTTTGGTCGCTGCTACTTCGCTGATAATGGCGGTGAAACTGGACAGCATTCTGTAAGGCTTTGAGGTAAATTAGGTGCTTACTGTACTGTTGATTGAGATAAAGATATTTGTTGTTCCAGTTGTCCATAGCGGCTTCAAAGAGCTGCCTCTCGGTTGTATTAGAATCAGCGGACAATATTTTTACCATTTGTGGTTTTAAAGAATTGTGGGTATCTATCTGCAACCGCAGAGTGTCGGTGTACGCTTTCAAATTGTGTAACTGGAATTCAAAATCCCATAGAGCGATTCCTTCTTCTAAATCTGCGAAAAGAGCGTCTAGACCGACTAGCGGAGCCCATTTTGCTAATTGCACATGGGCGAGATCTTTTTCTTGTTCCAATAAATGTGAACTCCACCCATATTCCTCGTTAGAAATCATTTCGGCCTGAGCTGATGGAATGGGCGTTATTCGGGCGGACCAGAAATTCAGAGATACCGCCAATTTTTGAGCATCCTGCAAATTCTGAGTTTGAAAACGGAATGCCAACCCACTCGTGGAATCTATGCCATGAGGAAACTCCAATGTCAAACTGGCGGAATTGACATTAGACTTTTCACTTGCAACGATATTTTCTTGCACTACTGATGCCATTGTACCGTACAGATTGTAAACATGAAATTGAGAGCAGTTTCTTCTGCAGGTTGCGAGATCCCATTTTCGTACTTGACCGGGCCTTGCCCTCTCAAATCCTGAAGGTTTCAGTTTATAGACAAACAAGCGACCTTGGTGTACCCGTATACGTGCGACGAAGCTATTATTTGCCATGGCAGCGTGCGCACTTTCTTGAAAAAGCGTGTCTTTTGAGTATTTTCTTAGCCACCCAAATAAGTTGCGTTTCGGCGTACTGGTTAAAGACAAGAACTGAGGTGTAGGGCTGTTAGTATTCATTGCCTCTTGGCATTGTACAACTGTATCCATTAACCAAGGCGTTTCAGGAATATCTTGCATTTCGACGTCGAAAGGTTCTTCGATAAAAAGCTTCTGTAGTGGCTGATTATGGCGCAACCTATAGTTACTCGTAGCAATACTATCTCGTGAAGCGAGGGTGGACATGCTTTTTAGACTGGAAGTCGTAGACTGGTTGGAGTATAGGCGCTCTAGAGAACTGCCTTCCGTCAACCGTATTGAAAACTTCTTCATGCTATGCTTGTTGTTCCAGTGAGCCTGAACACCATTTCGGCTTTTGGTATGACGTCGTGAACGGGCGTCAGGCTTCAGTAACGGCAGCTCTTGGCTTTCAAGGGACATGTAACATTTTGTTAATTCTCTTTCGAAACTTGGCACATCAATATCACTGCATTCTTTTCTTAGAGCATTTAAGGTATTTTTCTTGAACTCCTGGAGCGAGAATCTGCAATCAGTTATCGCATTGTGCAACGTTGAATTAAGTATTAGAAGTGCAAACATCACTATGTGGCACAACCGGTAATCGTTTCGATAATGAGGCTTGTTATGGGCCTGAAGCCACTGTTCTGCAAGTGATTCGAGTATGGTATCGATGTTTGCTGCTTCTGCTATGAAATATATGTTGCTCGAGAGTTTACGCAGTGTTTCTGTTAGTGAGGAAGGCAGAGGGTGTAACAAAAGACAGAATTCTCGCAGTACTTGAGCATTTTCCGGAGAGCCCAAGAAATTGGCGTACTCTGAGAAATCAATGCCTTCGAGCTGTCTGCTCAGAATCTTGGATGCAGTTTCCTTGGCTTCTGATGCGGGAGAGGAACTACTAACAATTTCATGTATATTGACAATCTTCGGAGATTCGGTTAGGATTCCACCCTCTGTAGGTAGCTTTTCATCGGCGGTGCAATCTAGAGTGACTTCGCCGTCCATTACTAAGTGTCGTTGGCCTAGAGCTGAGGTTCATGGACAGTGTATTGATTTTCAAAGGTAATGTTCGCTGAGCCATTGTGATACAAGATCCCTATGGAAATTGATCACGTGCGTTGAAACCATAGTTGACAAGTCTGATGCTAAGCTAATGCTGACAGCTCTGGATCTGGTGATGACGTTTCTAAAAGTCAAGTTTTATGACACTAGTGATGAATTAAGAGCGAAAAACATTTAAACATTCCACGATCCTAGTGAATCAGATCACAAGGGTAAATTGACCAGAGCATTGAATTCAAGTCGTATTCACGAATGTGAGCTTGCTGGAACCAAAGCGGCTAAGGGATACGGTATAGGCTCTCTCTTTTATCGCTCCAGTCGACGATCAATACTTTTACTACGGACGGAGCTGCAGCACGTGAAATTTTCGTGGGGAATAAAGTCCATTTATTCAGAAATCATCTACATTTTCAATGCCTCTTAATATCTTACATCTTCAACTGCATGAAACACTATGTTACATTCTACGCCATGCTTTACTTATTGTTCAAAGCCAGCGAGTCGACATATTGATTTGACATTTCTCATCGCGTCTAGTATTAATATCTGTCACTCTCTACGCTTTGATTCATAAACAAACGCGAAACAGGATAAAAAACAATTCCGGCCTTACGTGTAATGCCCCCCCCATAATTTATAATATTAGTTTAAACACTATTCGAACTAAAGAACAGTAAGGTCATATAATCATGTCTATAGAGGCAGAAGCTGTACATTGCGACTCGCAAGCGGGCGAGCAAGACAGTAGTCAAAGAAATGGCGGGTTTTCAGGTCCTGAAGTGGCGGCAGAAGGCCGATTGTTTGTGCCAGATTCACTGGCAGAGGGGAACGGAAATGAGAATGGACAGGAAGATGAAGTAGCATTAGTATCATTTGTACCGCTGGACCGCCTCCAGGTGAATGGGATAACGGCGCTTGATTTGAAGAAATTGCGGGAATATGGCATCCATACGGCAGAAGCAGTGGCGTACGCACCACGGAAACAGTTGCTGGAAATCAAAGGGATTTCAGAGGCTAAAGCAGACCGGTTGTTGAATGAAGCGGCAAGGTTAGTGCCAATGGGCTTTGTGACTGCTGCGGATTTTCATCTACGTCGTTCAGAGATGATCTGTCTGACCTCAGGGTCCAAAAACCTCGATACTTTGCTGGGCGGTGGAGTGGAGACAGGATCCATTACCGAGCTATTTGGAGAGTTCAGGACTGGGAAATCACAGCTGTGTCATACTTTGGCAGTAACATGCCAAATCCCGCTCGATATGGGCGGTGGAGAAGGTAAATGTTTGTATATCGATACCGAGGGAACTTTCAGGCCCATCAGACTTGTCTCTATCGCTCAGCGGTTCGGTTTAGATCCAGACGACGCTTTGAACAATGTTGCTTACGCCAGGGCCTACAATGCTGATCATCAGTTGCGTCTCTTGGATGCTGCAGCGCAAATGATGAGTGAGTCGCGATTTTCTTTAATTGTGGTTGATTCCATCATGGCATTGTACAGAACAGATTTTGCCGGCCGTGGCGAACTGAGTGCACGACAGATGCACTTGGCGAGGTTCATGCGTGCTTTGCAAAGGCTTGCCGACCAATTTGGCGTAGCAGTAGTTGTTACGAACCAAGTGGTCGCCCAGGTAGATGGTGCGATGCCATTCAACCCCGATCCGAAAAAGCCCATTGGAGGTAACATCATGGCGCACTCCTCAACTACGCGTCTCGGTTTCAAGAAAGGACGTGGCTGCCAAAGGATATGCAAAGTAGTAGATTCTCCATGCTTGCCGGAGGCGGAATGCATTTTTGCCATTTACGAAGACGGTGTAGGAGATCCTCGGGAAGAAGACGAGTGACGGTTACAGGTTTTTAACTGGTTGACCCAATGCACCATGGCTACTGCATGTGTTAGTGCTAAATTCGTACTTCCTCCGGTAATGTAGTAGCATCTCCACACCTTTTGCGCTTCTTTAGTCTGACAATATTGTCTAGTCGGTTCTCTAATCGTTTCTACAATGGTCGACTGCATACTTTTTACCTTAGTCCGAATTGGAAATTGTTTCATTTTAATTTAGAAGGGAAAGAAAATTTCGCTCTCTATTATAAGATACGGATGAAAACAAATACAAGTTCAAAGTTGTAAGGTCATTCGGCGATCAAGACGGGAGTTGCGGTGTTTGGGCTAGGTATTGAATTTTCAGAGGTGCTATAGACGTAAATTATTGATTGTAAATGGCCACGACAGCACACCCCTACCGTCAGAACCTAGCTACAACAACTCCGGTGAGCTACCCTCTAAAGAGCGTAGGAAACGATGATCATTTAGGCGATGAGCACAACAGCGATGGTTTGGAAACCTTAACCGCTCCTCAACTGGTTTTTGGCAATTGCGAGTATGTGCCAGCGCCGCATGGGGCTACGAAGCCTATCAGGCAGCACCAAAAATCTGCTTCGTCGCCAGCGACCTCTACAACTGACACTCCCAGCTCGTCGCAATCCAACTTGCAGGGCTCTGCCGGCAGTTTTGTCGATTTGCGCGTTGGTTCAGAAAGCCTAACATCGAAACAGACACGCAGAAACAGGAAGTCGCTGGATTTATCGCATCTATTCCTCTTGGGCGATAAAGACACGCAATTCACAGCAACGAACGAGAGCACAGCCGACCTTTCACATCAGATGATCTCGCAATACCTGGGTGACGCCCACAATTCCTCACTGGTACCCCGCTTGGAGACCATCGAGATGTACAAGCAGAACGTTAAGAAATCCAAAGATCCCAATGTTTTGTTCCAATATGCTCAGTACATGCTTCAAACCGCACTAACAATTGACATTTCTGGGGTTGCTGGGTCGTCCTCTTCCATTTCAATCAATAAGGACAATGAGGCTGTTTCTCACGAAGATTTGCGTAAGCAATTCCTCAAAGAGGCCCAAACATATTTGAAAAAATTAAGTGTAAAAGGCTATTCTGATGCCCAGTATCTTTTAGGAGATGCTTACTCATCAGGAGCTTTCGGTAAAGTAAACAACAAAGAGGCATTTGTCTTATTTCAATCGGCGGCCAAACACGGCCATGTTGAGAGCGCTTTCAGGACAGCACACTGTTTCGAAGAAGGCTTGGGAACCACTCGTGATTCTCGCAAGGCGGTAGAGTTTCTTAAGTTTGCTGCAAGTCGAAACCATCCCTCGGCCATGTACAAATTGGGTTTATTCTCATTCTATGGTCGTATGGGTCTCTCTAATGATATTGGCACAAAACAGAACGGCATCAAGTGGCTCTCTAGAGCTGCCGCGCGTGCTAATGAGCTGACAAATGCTGCACCATATGAACTGGCAAAAATTTACAAAAATGGCTTTTTGGATATCATTATACCGGATGTGAAATATGCTATGGAGCTATACATCCAAGCGGCCTCGCTGAAACACGCACAATCATCTACGGCTTTGGGAAAAATCTATGAATCGGGGAACGAGGTTGTCCCTCCGGACACAAGTCTTAGCGTCCATTATTACACGCAGGCTGCACTTCAAGGTGAGCCGCATGCTATGCTAGGGCTGTGTGCCTGGTACTTGATGGGGGCTGAACCTGTTCTCGAAAAGGATGAGCGTGAAGCTTTCCAATGGGCTATGAAAGCAGCTAAGTTAGGACTGGCCAAGGCTCAGTTCACTGTTGGTTATTTTTATGAAAAGGGCAAAGCTTGCGAAGCTAACCCGCAAGACGCCCAACACTGGTACGAGATCGCTGCTAAGAACAACGACCAGCGTGCTGTCAATAAACTTAATGGTGACAACTTTATGCGTCACCAGAAACAAAAGAGCGTTACTGCTCTTAACCTATTCTCATCTGCATCCACCTCAAATCTATTGGAAACCGGCGGCGATACCCAATTAGAACCGTCAAAAACTCACACTCCCAACCAACCTACCATGAAGGCACCCTCGAAAGTAGAGGATCAGGGTGAAGGTAATTTTAGCATCAGCGCGATAAATGTGCGCAACATTCCTGGTGATGATCGCAATTCCTCTGCGGTCTCTACCAATGTAGACATAAAAGAGCCCGCTGCATTTGACTTGACCGATAATGTGCTTCCGCAGGGCTCTGGTGGAAATGACAAAGAAGCGAAAGGCACCACTTCTACTATATCTATGAAGAAGGACAAGAAAATTCGCTCGAAGAAAACGGGGAAAAAATGTACGATTATGTAACACAAACTATGTACAGCGTCTCGGTACCACAGCGATAAATTTACAATGCAAAACTAATCAGGCATTGCGCTTAACTTACTTTACTATACCATTTATTAGTATTTGAGGCTTTCCGCCGAATGCACAATCGATGTATGAAAACATGAAATGAAATGGAGGTGTTTCGAAATAAGAAAACTGACGATTGGAGCTAATTGAATGAGCTGAGAAGATTACACAACTAAATGGCACGTACAATATAAGAGAATGCATTAAATTGCTAGTCTGCTTAACACCTGTATTTCCGAAAGGTGCTGATGGTAAAGCCATCTGTCCCTCTCTAGAATTCATTGGCAAGAAACCTCACAAATTGCGAACTCGAGTTGCGAATTAGCAACATAAGAAAGTCGACAACTCGCGACTCAATTTCACTATCTCTATAATTTAGTTCTCGAGCAAAGTGATTCACCTTCTGCGTGGGCTAACTGTACTTTTCTCGATCGCATCTCAAAAATTTATTTTATTCCTGAAGCTATCAGGCAATCTCTGAGTCCAATGATCTACAAGTATGAGGAGCGTACATTCGTCCATGATCATGACTTCAATGCTAAAAAAAATCCTCCCAAGAACTACTCGTTTCCCACTGAGACAAAATGCTTCTAATTCTATTAAACGAGTAAGTACATGCATTTTTTGGATGACACATTTTAATGACATAAAAGTACAAAATGATATACATATATATATATATGCTTGATCCAAGCGCCCTGCTACTGTACTTCCACTATATACTTCTACTAATTGATTTGCCATCAGAACTATCAGGCGATAGTTAATACACCAAGCTGCATAACGAGAGCTGATTTGATAAGTGACAAAATAGTACCAAGTGAAAATTCCAATTTAGATTTGAAGTATTGCCTCGGGACCATTCGTGTTCTGCAATACTGAGAACAGTACTAACGTCCCAGACCGACATATATGAGCTTAAATGGGGTACAATAAATATCCAATGATTTACTAGTTAACTCACTCCCAAATTTCGGAATAAATACAGATGGTTTATTCCAACTGTAGGATCATGCTCTTCACATCTAGGAGAACCACGAAGGTACAAACATAAGAGCTTCAAAGGATATCGATCAATCGGCCGAGTCAATTATGGGTGCTTTAAGAGGATAGTTTGACGAGGTTTCTACTTCTGATGCAGATTCGCCTCCATACATATAAGTTGCGATATTATTTATCTATTGATTCTTGCCCTCTTTTTTATATATGACATAGATGAATTAGAGCTTAGCCTCAATGAATTCACTGCCAGAGTGGACCCAACATCACTGATACAAAATTCCCACAACTAATTCTATTTCCAAAAGACTTTTAGCAACTTGAAGCATCACGGAGAAAACTACTGTCCTGCAAATGTACCATTCTATCAAATACCTCCGCTATCTAAATTTCGGAGCTTTCAGCAGGGCTCTATGTTCCAAATCACAGATGCACTAGCTGATGAATGAAACCAAGAAAGGCCCTAGCGCACACCCGACACAGGCTGTTAGCCCTGACAAATTAATGTCTCATCGTAGCTCTTCAAGAATCCCAATGATCATGTGACTGGTAATATCTGCCTCTAGAAAGCCACATTACCAAATAGTGACAAAATTTTCCACAATACAGGGATCCCAGCAATATAAATTTGAAGCTTATATAGGGCGGACCGAAGATCCCTTTAGCGAACGTACATTAGAATTTGTCGGTCATTCCCATAAGTTCTTTATACCAATAGAAATCCAATACAACTGCTTTAAAAAAGCCGCCAAAAATGATGCTTCGCCCCTTCCTATCGTTGAGAAGACCTCAACAACAGCCTATGTTGAGAAAAGCAGTGCGGATGATCAGAACTTTCAAGCAAGAAGAACAACCTAGACTCAGAGTCAATTCGTTGGCCCCCAATTTTACCGCACAATCAACACAGGGCAAATTGAACCTGCATGACTACTTGGGAGAATCATGGGGTGTTTTGTTTTCGCATCCTGCCGATTTCACGCCCGTGTGCACCACCGAATTGGGAGCTTTCGCCCAATTGAAGCCCGAATTCGAAAAACGCAATGTTAAGTTGATTGGTCTGTCTGCAGAAGAGGTGGACAAGCATCAGTCGTGGATCAAGGATATTGAAGAAATTAGCTGCCTGGGCAAGTTTTCATTCCCTATCATCGGCGATGCAAGCCGTGAAGTCGCCTTTTTATACGATATGGTTGACGAAGAAGGATTCAAAAACCTTAATAACGGCGTTGTGGCTACCATCAGGTCCGTGTACGTGATCGACCCCTCCAAGAAGGTTCGTTTGATCATCACGTATCCCGCCTCCGTGGGCAGAAACTCTGCGGAAGTGCTGAGGGTCATTGATGCTTTGCAAAAGGGTGATTCAAAGGGCGTTGTGACCCCTATCAACTGGCAACCAGGTGAGGATGTCATCATTCCCCCCAGCGTTTCGGATGCTGACGCCAAGAAGAAATTCGGTGAGGTCAAGACGGTCAAGCCTTACTTGCGCTACACCAAGGCATAAAAAACTGAATGACCTGAAGACATCACTCCATCACACCATCAACGTAGTAGGAGGTATATGACAACGTTTACATTGTAATAATGCGATAACATTCAAAGAAAGGAGCATCTTCAATAGACAGAGCTTCTAACGTACTGAGTCCCCGTAAAATTTTTAGGCCAGCGATAGTTGGCGATAGTTAGTCTTGAGCAAGGTTGCCTTAATTCTTAGCAGCTCATACTATATTTCTATGTATGCCAGTCGCGACGACAAGCGATGAGCTTTAAAAGACACGCGGGTAAGTGAAAAAATTCTGATATTATATAAACTCATGATCTTCCTCTTGTAACCAAATTACAAATTACTAGCAGAGATAGGTTCGTTTCCAGACTCTGTATATCCCTGGAGAACACAAAACTGTATTGCTCTCCTTGAGCAGCACATTAGAGTATCCTCAGGAGAGAATTTCCGGCTAATTTCGGGCACATTTGGATACTTTGGCGATTTTTTATTATAAAGCAATCGTTGTCGATCTCTAATGTTATGAGCCCCTCACCGGAAACGCTGAGTACTAAGCATCCAGATGCAGTACCGAGCCGCAAGCGGACGTCAAGAAATGGATCAGATGGCCAAAAGGAGACGCATAACAAGCGCAAGAGCGTTAAAAACGAAGAGCGCAAATTGCCGCCGGTTTCAATATCCGTGAAAGCACTTTCTCCTTCCAGTGATGTATCCGGATCGAGAAAAAAGAGTGACTCTAGTTGCACCAATGGCAATAGTGATACTAGTGAGACTAAACTAGCAACTGTGGGACCTACAGGTCACCGACCAGTCACTTCCTGTACGCATTGTCGGCAGCACAAGATTAAATGTAATGCTAGTGAAAACTTCCCGGCTGCATGCTCTAGATGTGAGAGAATGGGTTTATCATGTGAAATAGACCCGCAGTTCAGGCCCAAAAAGGGATCACAACTTCAAAGTTTACGCAGCGACGTGGATGAGCTGAAAATGAAAATCGAGTGTTTGGCCTATAACGAAAGTTTAATAGCGCGCGCTCTTGAAAAAACAGAATGGGGCCAAAATCTTTTGAGAAGTGTTGAACGTGCTGCTCGATCTGCGAGGGGAAATCAAGGCAGCAGAGCCAGCACGCAAGAAAAGCTCTATGAGGCCAGACCTTCACCATCTCAGCCGAAAGTAACAGTACAAACTTACTTGGCTAGCGAACCACGTCTCCTTCATTATGTTTCTCCCACAGACTCCAGTGGATCGGCTTCTGTACATGACGAGATCCGAAGTCCTAACATCCGTATTGACCCTTCAGTGCTTAACGATGAGACACTTCCACCAGTTTTGAGGGTGGCACTCAAGCGGCATGCGCTAAAACACGCTACTTCACAGGATAACTCTGTAGTGGAAAAAAGTCGCAGCTTGACACCTGATAATACCGGAAATGGCGACACTCTAGACAGGAAAGAACATGTAGTGGCTACTACCAGTGCCATGCAACTTTTGCCTTCGCCTCAGGATACTATAGATGAATTCATTCTAGGTGATGTCAAGATCTCTATTTCCAAAGCAAATGAGCTACACCAAGTTTTTGTCGCCGCATTTTTACCATATTTTCCCATAATGTACTCTAATAGTGCTACTGAGCTATACTCACAGTCTCATCTTCTTTTTTGGACAGTAATGCTTACAGCCTGCTTGTCGGAGTCTGAGCCCACACTTTACAATCAGTTGGCTTCGCTAATCAAACAATTAGCGATTGAAACGTGCTGGATAAGAACTCCTCGATCGACACATATTTCACAGGCATTACTGATACTTTGTAACTGGCCGCTGCCAAACCAAAAGGTCTTAGATGACTGTTCCTACCGGTTTGTGGGACTTGCCAAATCGTTATCTTTTCAATTGGGCTTGCATCGAGGCAAGTTCATGTCGGAATTTACCAGGACTCAAACATCGATGCCCGACGCCGAGAAATGGAGAACACGTACGTGGTTGGGAATTTTTTTCGCAGAACAGTGCTGGGCAAGCATCTTGGGCTTGCCTCCAACTTCTCAAAACGACTACTTGATAGAGCTTGCTCGTCTTCGGGAAGACGAGAGTATTGTTCCCAGTAGATTTCGCCAACTGATATGCCTCGCTAATTTTCAAGCCAAGTTATGTGAGACGATGGGTTCAAGTGTAACAACGCCCGACGGATTGCTGGATGCAAGTGAGAGAGCTGGAGCTCTGGAGTCATTAGATAAGGAGCTAAAGAGGCTGCAAGTTA
Organism: Lachancea sp. yHQL494; assembly: GCA_030562185.1. Lineage (NCBI taxonomy): Eukaryota > Fungi > Ascomycota > Saccharomycetes > Saccharomycetales > Saccharomycetaceae > Lachancea > Lachancea sp. yHQL494. Next base: position 1,736 of record JAJMGS010000010.1, on the reverse strand, counting down.
AGTTGAAATTTGAAGAGGATACAGTGATTGAAATGTATTTCTTATATGTGAAGCTTATGGTATGTTGTTTCGCGTTCCTCCCAGGTACTCCTACTGAAGGTCAAAGGAAATATGTTGGTGACGCCTATTTAGGCGCCACCAAAGTTGTTACTCTTCTCACAAAGCTTTTGGAGGCAACGAAACTGATCCAATTACCAATCTACGTTAGACAGAGTGCGACCTACTCCGCCCTAATTCTCTTTAAACTTCAGCTAACTCCTTTGCTGCCTGACAAATATGTGGACTCGGCTCGGCAGTCTATCGTGACTGTGCATAGATTGTACAGAAATCAACTCGCGGCGTGGACCGCCAGTGTGGAAAATGACATTTCACGAACCGCAAGTGTCTTAGAGAAGTTGAATTTTGTGCTGATATCTCAACCAGAAATATTCATCGAAAGCGAGGGTATCATTACTCGTATGAGATCTCATCTGACCGCAACATTATTTTACGATCTGGTTTGGTGTATTCACGAGGCGCGCAGGCGGCAGACAGACCCGAATTATAAGAGGGACGAGGCCAGGGCGAGCAAAAAAGGAAGCGATACAGACCATAAGAAGAGGTTGTTCCCCCTTCCCTTTTATGACCAGATTTCAAAAGAGGATTTTGAGACCATAACGCAGACAACCCCAGGGGGGACTACCATTACCACATTGATACCCACTGAGAATGCGATACAACAGGCTAAGAGACTAGCGAAAAGCCAGGGAGATAAGCGGGGATCTATCAAGCACATAAATGGAATCCCGATCTCTGTCTTGGAAGAGACTGGAAGTATGAACTTGGATGCTACGACCTGGGTAGCAGAAGAACCACTCGGTTATGTAGAAGCGGCGATACCTTCTACACCTTACGGATTTACAAAGGCAAGCGCCACTACAGAAGACTTACTCCCCAAGTCTCCATCCCTATTTGATCAAGCTATGCAACGATCTGCCAGCACCCCTGCTGCAGGGGAGGCACCCAGCGGCGGACGGCGCGTCACTAACATTTCGCCGTCTTTGGTTTCAGGGAATACTCATTCGCTATTTGCTGTGAACAACACAAATGCATCTAGCGCAAATGCGCACGGCTTAGCTCTCAACAAGCCAAGCGGATCGGAATTTATCTCGTCAACCTCTCCGCTACTCCCCACAAATTCATACTCCACTTTGAACATGTTTTTAAGTGGCGAAAACATTAGCAACAACAATAGCGGTGGGAGTCCCACGCAAGTTTTGCCGAAGCAGTCATCAGAACTAAACACATTTTTCCAAGCGCAGAGCGCGGGTTGGATGGAACAGAACTCCGCCAATGACGATGATATTCTTGGTTGGTTTGACGTCAATATGGTACCAGAATTTTAGTCAACACATATGGTGTCCAAAGTCATTACATATTATTTATTCATATTCATTCATATTATAGAGCCATGGAAGGCACGGTAAAAGAGGCTGATCGTCTCAGTGGTGTTCCCTTCGAAAATTAGTGCCGTGCAGGGGTACGACATTTTCAACCAGTTATGGTCTCAAGCATGAACGTGTTATTAATAGTAGCCATTTTAGTATAGTGGTTAGTACACATCGTTGTGGCCGATGAAACCCTGGTTCGATTCTAGGAAATGGCAATTATTTTCATCTTTTTTGAACTAATAAAACTTTTATGTCTCAGTTAAGTGGCCGTCTGTTTAAAAATGATGGACACTCAGATTCCTTTGA
>JAJMGS010000009.1:51893-102994 GCA_030562185.1 Lachancea sp. yHQL494 | reverse complement strand
ATTGGGGTTTTGGTTTAGCTTCACAAGCTTTCGAAGCATATCGAGCGCTAAACTGATTTTAATTGTTAACTTTGCGGAATCATGAGTTAGAATTCGAATTACGTGGGAATTCAACAACTAAAATCACCGTAGGTTTTGCCCATTTTTTCTTGGATTATTTCAAGCTTTTGATTTAGTTTCTCGTCCATGTGGCTTTGCTCGAAACAGTATCTTTATATTAGCCAAATTATATATATATCAATGTGTTAACTTGGTAGATAGTAATTATTTGACGAGCTTCGTATTTGTTGTTCACAATAGAAAATAAGGATAGGGAGACACACCTATCTTTTGCATCAGTAAGTCTGCAGAAATATTTTCTTGCGGCTTAATCAACACATCTTGAATCGGGCACGCCTAAAATAATGTCATCATGAGAGGAACCGCAACGGTGCGAATGTGCGGAACAAAATCTTGAATATCATGCCCACTGAGCAGCTCTCATGACTTTTTGTTGGACTAGTAGGATGTGGTTGTGAACAAATTTCATACGACGGTTTTCTGTATGCAACTACGGGTCATTCCTGTTCTAGTGTTTTTATTAAAGTTATCAGGATTAAGAATGGTGTCCTAGGACGGAATAGGATAAAGTGATAAAAAGATATGATCATGACCTTGAAAACAAGACTTCGGAGAGTGGACAGACACGCGTAGAAAAAGATTAAACTGTCCTTATTACGAGCATCTAAGCTCAAAATCTTTCTCCCTTTTCTGTGTCTACAAAAGTGCATCAATTAGCTGGGCTGTTCCTTCCAAAGTCGCCACTATTGTGGATTTTGGACCTAATCCAAACTCCGAAGCGAATAGCTGCATATTTTTAGTCGACAACATATTTACCATGAACAGTACGATTTCGAAGACCCTCAGCGCAATTACAAATGGTGACACTATTCCCAAGAAAATACTGAGTCGAATCCTTGCCATATACGGGATTTTCGGTGTCTTGACGCTATCAAAATTAAATGTTGTAAAAGATTCGTCAAGGCGTGCAAGGTTACACCTGTTCTTACGAGGCCTCAAAAACACGTCTTGGGCCTGTCTCCTCTTCAATGGCTACCCTTTTGTTCACAAAATCTTACGGAATCAAAGACTATCTTTCAACGCAGTCTTACTGGCTTCTACACAGCTCCAGCTCCCTCCCTGGATATCTACTTACGTTCTTTTCGAGTCTTTGCTCGATTACGCAAAGAGTCTCAATATTTTATGGAGGTACATTCCTCAGATGAGTGAGAACACTTCTAATATCATCCGACAAGCACTTTTGTCTCTAATTATACCGTGGTTACGCCAGATACGTCCATCGCGAACAAAGTCTATACTCTTCGAGCGCAAGCCTCCATTGAAAGACTTCTTCACTCTCTTCCTACTCTGGAACACCATATCGCTATACCAGTTCACCAAATCTTTGTTATACAAGAAGGGAAACGGCCAGGGCCCGCAAAAACGTCAGAATATCGACAGCGATCGCGTTCAAGACTCAAATACGCTTAACTCCCGTCTATTCAAAGATAAGTTGAAGGAAATTAATGAGCTCACCACTTCCAGATCTCCGTGGGAAAAGATCATAAGTTGTTGCTTCGGCGAGAACCTTCACGTAGCTGTAAAATGGGCTGCATGGAGACAATTACTCTGGTCGCTACTAAACGCCAAACATAAGGAGTGCTCCAATTGGCAAATATCTACAATGCTGATGCTTGGATTTTACGTGCTAGACAGTGAGAACAGCAAGATGTTTGTACGGCCCGGAGTTTTCAAGTTTTTGATAAGAATTTTAGTTACGGACAAATCACAAGGCAATCCCCACTGGCAGAAGCTCGCATTTTGGACAGGTTCTAATCTAGCACTGCATAATCAAAGCCGCGAGGTGCAGGTCATCAGCATGTGAATTTTGGTGTTTGAATTGTCGATGTCTTGAATCAAACTTGTTTTATACGTGTAATTTGTAAGGTTTTGTTTTTGCTGTTACTTAATGGAAGATGTGATAAATATACACCTAGGAAAACTAAGCCCCAGGTGCATTTGTGTCGCCCTTGACCTTAAACAAGATTTCCTTAAACTTTGATCTATCTCTGCCATTCACCAGGTCAGCGTCGTCGGTATTTATCAGTTGCAAGACGCGATCCCAAGTCGTATTGTCCTGGTTGAGAAATCTGTCCTTTTCCTTCAAAAACCTTTCAGCTTCATCTCTTGTGATGTTCAGCTGCTGTTCCTTCTTTCTGTTGTATTTGTCGTAAAAGTCGTCCATGTGCTTAACGGCGTCTTCCTGCAGTTTGGTCTTAGATTCTTCCTGAGCGGCATCTCTTTCGCTTATTTCTCTCTCCCGAGTTTCTCTCCATCGCGAAATAGCTTCAGGTTCTGCCTGACCAAAGTCTTCGCTATTATCTCCAGCATGTTGTGTTTCCGTAGTTTGGGGCTGACCTAATAGCCCGTTTTCCGTGGGGTCAATTGCAGCGTAGTTCGCTTGAGAAGGGGCAGCAACTTCCTCAAAGTTGCCGAATTCCTCGTCATCGCCATTTTGTAGGAATTCAGAATCTTCTTCGGTCTTAAATTCGTCGCCCAATAGTTCTGCCTCTCTTTTCAAAAAATCCGTCTCTTCTTGACCAGGAGCTAGTTCGGACTCAAAGTTTTCATTTTCTAAAGCTGGGAACTTCTCTGCCATAGTTGTATCAAAGTGTGGAAGACCTTATAGTGCTAATTGATCTATTGATATGCGCTTAAATTTATTAAGAACTCGACTTTATGCATTCATTTTGATTCATTTGAGATCCTCTGAGAACTAGTGATGGGTCCCCCTATCGAAAAACTCACATAACACGGAGACCCATACCATGTGACCAAAAGCATATAAGTAAAACCGCTTACTATGCTCTGCCATCATATGCACAAGGAATTGCTCACTGTACCATTCAATCTTCTATCAATATTTTCGTACCAGCACCAATAACCCTAACCTCTTGAGAATCAAGATCCAAAACCCTGAGTCCCGAAATGCCACTAAAATAGCCGGATAAAATGGCGAAAAACTCTAAATCGGCACAGAAGGTCTCGGATGGCTGTACGGTGGGCAATCTGCGATCGTTTGATAGGAGTACAATAGATTCTGTAGTCTTCATCCACCTTTTATGTAACATGTATTCTTTTTCAACGGGAAACTGGCCCTGCGGTTCCATGGCAGAATTCGTCCAGTACACGACAAGATCCAGAGATACTTGGGAGTGATTCACTATTTGCAGCGGCAACGAGAATTTGGCACCCTTTGGAAACCTCGGCTGGGTGACGAGAAATTCAAAACTGACATTGCTGAGCTTATTAGTGGCCACAAGAGAGTTCATTGAGGACGCAAACTTCGTCGAAGCTGTCAGCATCGGGGTTGACATTACAGAGGTCGGTTGAGATGCCATACCCATCATCCCGTTCTGTTTTCGCAGCGTCACGTCAGTTTCCCATTTGGTTTGAATGGTGAACTTGAAAGGTTCGGCAAGCACAGCGTAGCGAAGTGATACCTGAACTCGATGAGAATCTAAGCCTTTCGTCTGTGGCAGCTCGTAGTTTATGCTGTAACTGTCCCAGAGACCGAACGTCAAGCCAGTTTCAAAAGGGCAAACCGGCTTCACTGGAGCACTTGAGTAGTTGCGTACTAAGCGGTAGTCGACCTCTTCTATAACAATGTGAAAACCGCGAAGATCATATTGGTTTATAACAGTTTGACATGATTTGGACGTTTGCATGTCTAGGGACGAAAATATGCACTGTTTTACAGGTATGGCCACATTCCGGAGTCTTACGTTTAGCAATGTATGGATTGGGTATGTCACTTCGACGCTCTGGAGCTCAAACTTTAAGCGTTTCTCTTCAACCAATTGTGTGGGCCCCACACATCCCAGGGGCTCGAAACTCAATAAGAGCGGTTCTGCACTAGCGGAAGAGCCTGGTTTGTTATTTAGGCTGTTGTCATGAGACTTCTCGGTAGCAAATTCGGCTTTGATCGACCACGAGTTTTTATGCCCATTGTTCATTACCATGTTTGACAGGAATATATAATCCTTGAATATTGTACTTCGGAGCTCTCGAAGGCCATTTTCTTGCTTCTCCAAGCAATCTTCAGTCTGATCACAGCTGTACACGCATGCTTCGTTGATATAAACTCGGATCGTTTCAATTATGGTGTCTGGATTCGATTGAAAGAATACTCTTAAGTCCTCATCGAAAACAACGAATTTACGGTCTAAATGAGATTTGTATAGTTTTTCTTCATCGTTCGGAAGTGTCTTGTCTAAAGGTACCAATATCCTCATCGTTTGAGTGATATGAATCGTGATTTTTCCTTCTAGTTGACCCTAAACGTTTTGTATTTTGAAAAGCATTCTTATTCACCTAGAATTAATATGGAGTTGAGTTACGACTATAACCTAATATTTACAGTGATTTTATTAAGACATGCTATTACAGGTAGACCATCTGTCCGAGCTTATTAAAGCCAATTTTGCGATCCTTTTTTGAGTCGCGATTGCCAGAACCGTAACGTAAACCGACTTCACCCACCCGAGCGCTTTCGAATTTGAACAAAGATCTATCTCCCTGGCTCAGCTCCCCGTATATAACCCTCTTCTTGTGTGTTGATGCAGATGAATTGGAGTGGTGAGCTGAGTGTTCACCCAACGTAGCCAATTTTTCCAAAGTATCAGCGGCGGGTTCCAATTCTAAGACCTTGGCTGCATCAATGGGGCCAAATGGCTCCGACTCCGCAATTGTCACGAAACGAGACCTCAGGGCCTTGGCTGGAACTGGAATTTCCGATAAGTTTTCTCTAGAGGCATCGGTGCCAGGTACAAATAGTGGGAACATCTTGTATAATGTGGATGCCATAGCTTTGAGATCTGGGCTTATGCGGTTCTATAAAATAGGTTATGTTAGTAACTTGGTGGGCAAGGATTCAAAAGAAAGTGTAAAGCGTCTGTCACCATTGAGCACTTGAAATGGCACATTTTTTTGTCAGAAATAGTATGAATTTTTAACCATTTGGTATTGTCTTCAAGACTAATCGAATATTTTTATCACTTTAATTCATCATCAATGTTGCCATAATCAGAATCATGGTGTAGATACTATCACTTTTTTTTCGTCGCAGGCAGGAATGCGAGGTGAGTTGTCAACATACGTTTTTTTCCCATTTTTGTTCAATTTCCATTAGTTTAATCACGGCCTCGACCCGAGGGATCTTGAGACCGTAGCGTTGCGATACATCTTGCGTTGACAGTTGTTTGTTTTGGATATCGTCGTGTATTTGAAGCTTCAGCTCATCGCTCAAAATCCGGTTTGTAATGCAATGCTTGTTGCCCGGGAAAGGTTGGAGTTTCCGGTGGCCTGGCCCTGAATCACGACCAGGACGATCGCGAGACCATTGGGGTCTACTCGAGCGCGTTATAGTGACAGAACCGTCCGGTTGTAACGTTAATGGTTCTCCTGTCACGTGGTGCTGAAGCGCTTGACCTCTTTCGCTCTCCGGCGTTATGTAATTGGGTTCGTGGTTCTGGGGTACCTGAAAGTACTTATTCGACACGTACTCACCCTTGAAGTTTTTGGGGCCTAAAAATTGGCGCATTGCGTACTTCAGGTTGCTGTCATGCTTCTTTGGATTTTGCTTGCCCAGTCTTTTGAACGGATAAAATGGGTATGCTACTCTCCTCCGAGAGATAAACCGCACTTGTTGTGTCTGGAGCCGATGGAATGCTGGTCTACAGCGAGACGAGCTGAGCATAACCTCCGAATATTGTGGGAAGATGAATCTCTGCGGTTTAAATACTTTTCCTAGTTTTATAGAGAGCTGTTGAAAGTTTTTTCTTTACTAGTAGAAAGCTATTAAACCGTGTGGTACGATTAAGCATTGTTCTCGATATATACACTTTGTTAGCGATAGCAGCGAGCTAATTGACTTTCACCAACACTATGGCTAGCTTAAACTGTTTCACGAGTCCATTATATGGGATGTTTGTGCATTTTAGGGCCAAGTAATGTAAATAATAAAGAAATATAACGTTTTCAAAAGTTGGAATAGCCTAATTTCTCGGGCAGCGGAAGGGCAAGAAAGACCTGGGATCTGTCACAGGTATGGTAGTGACTGGAATTGTCGAAATCTCGAAGGATCGAATTAGCATTAAAAAATGCAAGACTAGGACAGAAAAGTACAAAGTGATCTGAGCAAAACTGAGGCACATATCTGAGATAGTGAACCAATATACCAGTAGCTAGCAACCCTACGCAACCCCTACGCGACCGCTACCTGGTTATTCGGTTAATAAGCAAATCTGCGAGCAGATTTTCTAGCGTTTGAATGTACTCAGAAGCGAAATAACATGTGATACTAATCCGTGTTGTTAATAGGCAGGTCCTTGAAGCAGCAGAACGCGCATTTATTAGATATCACATTTAGATTCAATTTTAGCCAACTTGCTGCCAGTTTGCTCTCGCGATTCTAATACATTTTTATTGCTGACTCTTACGACTTGCCCAATTTCGCACTCGCCAAAAGCTTGAAGCACAAGTGAGTCGTAGACTACCTTGAATAAAACGGCTCGCTTTTTTCGACGCACCCTAAAATAACTGATAACTAAAGGACAATTGCAGTCTAGCAAAGATCCTAGCATTACCAAAGCGTTGAATTTGGTCTTTCCTTCAATGAAGGTCCTTCATTTTATCATCACACTCTACGAAACACCAAATTATAAAAGTAGACGCGTTTCATGTCATCGATCATTATCCCATCTAGAAACCGGTATCCTCAACAGCGGCTAAAACCCAGGCGCACCTCTACAAGCCACGAACTCCAAAATGGAGAAGAAAAGTCATTCTCAAACCTTGTACAATGGTAAAATGCAAGATGCATATAACCAACTACTTTCAGAACGAAGTGAGGACGTTCCGGTTCAATTCCACGTTCCAGGAAGTAATGAGGACGAAGACGATTTTAGCGATGAAATTAGCGAAGACTTCTCCAACGAGTTAATGCAGATGAGTGATCATTCGAGCAACGGTAGATCTGAGTTAAACGATGACTACGAGCAATTCAAGACGTCCCTAATGCACGACGATTGGCTGGAACCTGAAGATGATTACGAAGATAAAGACTATACCGAAGAAGCAGACCAAAGTTTCATATTGGAAAGTGATGAACCTGGTTTAGACATGTGGGATGAAGCCGCAACAAGCTGGCGTGTTCCGGTACCGAAAATCCGGAGTGTTGGATTGGCGTTCGTCGTTCTGGCTTTAATACTGAGCTTGATTTGGCGATCAGGAATTGAACCGTCTGGATCAGGGAGCTCTACCATAGGCACTTCGATACCCTCCAGCAACGCTCAGCTGCGTGCTCAATTGAACAGTGTGTACCGCGAACTTCAAGAGGATCGTAAATCTGCCAAAAAAGAGCTCGACAACGCGATCCGACTTGTCATCCTACAGGTTGAGAAGAATATAAAAAAGCTTCTGCCCAGGGATCTGGGCTCTGTACAGTCGCAGTTGCAACGCCTCGACAGCCAAGTCCAGGACATATCTAGAAACGTTAACCTGAAAAATGTGACTGAATGGCAAGAATCGCTGATGTTTGAGTTGGAGCATCTTCTGCCAGAACAGATCCCAATTGTACTGGATAACTCCACCAATGCATTAATGGTTGTACCTGAGCTGCATCGTTACATAGCGCAGTTAATTCCACAGGTGGTGAACAAGACCGTTTCAGTAGAGACTACGGAGCCTTTCCGTTACGATGCTGGACAGTACGTACGCGAAATTCTCAGAGATGAATACCAGTATGTTGATAAGGCCTTCTTCTTGAGCGAGTTAGAGTTGGCTTTGAATTCCAACAAGGAAGATATCCTGCGGGAAATGGAATCGCGCCTTTCTACCCTAGAACATTTGCCCCAGCAATATTCCAACGTGCTGCAGCGCAAGCTTATTCACAAGATCTACAATGCAAATCAACACCAGTGGCAGGATGACGTGGATTTCGCCACTGCCGCCCAAGGAACCCGTCTTTTGAATCATCTCTGTTCCAGCACTTTCCAAGGGCTTCCAAGCATCGCACCGAACGGCGTGTCGCCGTTGGACCTTCTCGCAGATGCTCAACCTGCACCATCCACCTACTGGCTCTGTAGCGATAAAAAGTCCAAGCAGTGTTCCTGGGCAGTGCGGTTCTCACAGCCATTGTATTTGACTCGCATATCGTATGTGCACGGTCGTTTTACCAACAATCTACATCTTATGAATTCAGCTCCTAGCACAATATCGGTTTATGTCAAGCTACAGTTTCCTCCAAGCGAGGAGTTTCGCCGCATTGCGACGCAAAACGGACACGGATCTCTATGGAGCAAAGACTATTCCTTCATCGAGGTCGGGTCCTGGAACTATGACCACAGCGACCCTCGCATCCGTCAAAATTTCCCCCTGCCACCCTGGTTCATCCAGTGCAAGCCCCAGGTTCGCGGTCTGGCTCTGTTAGTGCGTTCCAACTGCGGCAACACACATTACACAGCGCTTCGCAAGTTCGTCATAAATGCTGTCACGGTGCAGGATCTGCAGTTGAGCTCTTCCTACGTCCAACCACGTCAATTCGAGATTCCTGAATACTCATCGCCTATGGAAGATGCGGAAAAGCTCCGGGCATCTCAGGTTGCGGCCTGGCAACAGCGCAGCATCAATCACTCGAATGTAGGGGTTGGCGGAGACATCCCGTCTTTCGGTCAAGATGACTTCGATGACAACTAGGATTTCAAAACGAAATGCCTGACGCCTCCCGCTTAGTCCATTCTTGCTTCCGCGATTAAACGAGCTTATGCAGCTCACTACGCGGCTGAGTTTACAGGTTTAGCAATTATCGAAAGCCGCCAATCCACCTTCATTTTAACTCAACCACGATAGCAACTAGGAAAATACTGAAAAAAACTTTATTCAGCAAGAGATTACTCTATCAAGGAGAAACCCCGACTCCAAAGTTTGTCTGTTAGGGTGCAACGCCTAGTTGTAGCATTTAACTTGAACTTGAGACATTTAAACAGCTTGAAAAGAATTATTGCACGCCTTGAGAGAGGAAAGCTTTATTAATCAAACTTAAAGGCCATTTACATCCGAGAGAGTTATAAGAAAGGGGGCAGACATAGTCTAAGTCCAACTGCGAGAAAATCCAAAAAATATCGCAAGTCGTATTAGCGGAAAGATGAAGTCTCTCTTAAAGCTAAAACTGCCGAGTTTCACCAACGGAACGGACTCAGCACTGGAGGAAGCGTTTAAACATGTTAAACCCGGCATGGAAACGGTTGAAGGAGAGTATTACGAAGCGCTGAAGCCACTGCTGATCCTAATGGACTGTCATCGGCGCAAATCGTATTTTTCGTGGGCTGATGGGAACGACTTGCTGCTGCAAGTCCGAGGCCAGCCAGAGGTTTTCCCGATCACTAGCATTGTATTAAGAGGTACTGAAATGCAGGTAGTGGTGAAGCCGGAGATTAACGAGTATGATAACAGCGTGGTGCTAGACGTTGCCAACGGGATTTCACCCATGAGTTGGAGACTTGAGCAGACATCATTAGTTTTGAACGGCGGTGCACTAACCTTTTGGTGTAGTTCTATCGAGGCGCAGTCGCAGCTGCGTTTGCTTTACGATATGTGTATGCTCGCTAGGTTTGAATACATGTCGTTGTACAAAGCGTTGACCGCTACGGTTATTTCGACTTACGGTAGCCGGATTTCTGACATATCAACAGTATTACTTGCGCAGCACAGTTACAAAGACTGGTGTTACATCAGCATCGATGGGGAATGGGTTAAGGCCTGGTGCCACGTCGATCGCAGTCCCAAACATGGAGGTTCTCACGATGGGCGCCACCAAATCAAGTTTTTCCGGAATGATAAATCGCTAAATGCCAAAAACTTGCTATGTTTTATACCAGATTGTGGCGAAGTCGAGGACTTATTCTTCGTTGAAGATCAGGATGCTGATGTGACTGAGAGCTGTCCTACAGATGGCTTTGGAGATTTACATTTCCGGAACAACCTAAACACCGCGCGCAGTCAGCCCAGTTCTTTTGGAAGTTCGCTGGAGGCGCTTTTGTCCAGGCTCACCACGCTGCGTCTTGTTGGAGACGTTTTTTGGTCTAGTGGAAGCAAGATTTCGGGGTCAAGTCGGAGTAGATCTTCGACGTTATCTTTTTCTCCCAAGAAGGAACGGGCGAACGCGAATATGACCGCATCAAACTTGGCGAGCGGCGAGTCGAAGCAGCACAAGCGCTCTAAGTCTTCGGTTTCGATGAATTCCACCGTGCATCATCCAGATGCGAACGACTACGAATCCAAAACAACCGAGATTTTGATAAAACCTATCCCACACAGCGGTGTTCACCACCTAGAGTCCCTAATTCGCTGTGTTCTGCCCATGATGGGCTGTTTGAGGTTGTACGGCAGGCCCGTGCATTTCAAAAACTCTCGCGAAGACCCCGAGTCCCTTCTTTTTGGTCTCCCTAGGCTCCCGGTCGTAGATTATTTTGCCGCGCAGGAAATCCAACCGTTATTTGATTACACTGCGGCGACTGTTGGGAGTTCTATATCCCTCAATAAGAGTCTGGCTGCGTACAAACAGTTTCTCGCCGAAAGGCTTGCAGACCCAAGCCGGGAGAAGAGACACTTTACGACTCTGGCAGACATGTTGCATAGGGGATCTGATTTTTCAATATTTACGGGCTCGTCTACATCGGTGAGCAATTCGCTTCTGATATAGTAGGAAGATAGGTCCAAAGTGGGTAAGTTCTTGAAATCAAGACATGTAAAATTAGTTTAGTACGTAAAAAATCATATTCTGAGAACATGAGTGGTTGGTAGCAGATTTTGTAGAACGAACGTATGGAAAACTGATAGGAAGACCAGTGGAAAGTATCAGGAGCCGTATGCTTTCATCTTTCATTTTTCATTGAAATGGGCTACATTTGTTAGCGTCTGTTTGCGAGACTTAGCGAGCACCATTTCGCGCCGTTAAAAGAAAGGTATTCAAAGTAGTACCTGAATGCTACGAATATAATTAACTACAGGCAGTGACAAAAAGTGCTTCCCAAAGGTTTCGAGTTTGATGATAGGTTAGCTTCCTTCCCACCTGGCTATTTTGATTTAGGCTGACGCCCTGCGCGTGACTTCGCTTGAATACATATGTACTTGAGTACTTGTGTATTCATATATTATCGTACTCGTACTCGTTCAAATACACTTTTCTCATATTGAAAAATTGCCACTTCCCATATTCAAAACCTCGATCGGTCAACACAATCATCACTCTTCAGTCCTCAGTATCTTTCCCTACCCTTACAGATAGAATGCAAGCCCCCGTTGTGTTCATGAACACATCGCAAGAGCGCACGACAGGCCGCGAAGCTCAGATTTCCAACATCACGGCAGCCAAAGCTGTAGCGGATGTGATCCGGACTTGTTTGGGCCCAAAAGCCATGCTAAAGATGTTGCTGGACCCCATGGGCGGTTTGGTATTGACTAATGATGGCCACGCTATCCTGCGAGAAATTGACGTAGCTCACCCCGCCGCTAAATCAATGTTGGAGCTGTCGCGTACGCAGGACGAAGAGGTTGGTGACGGTACCACTACCGTTATTATCCTAGCAGGTGAGATCCTCGCTCAATGTGCACCATACATTGTGGAAAAGAACATTCATCCCGTGGTGGTAATCCAGGCCTTGAAGCTGGCTCTCAGCGATGCGCTGGCCGAGGTTCAGCGTGTGTCGCGCCCTGTCGACGTGGAAAACACACCAGCCATGCTCAAACTTGTGGCTGCTGCCATTGGGACCAAGTATGTGGCGCAATGGAGTGACTTGATGTGCCAGCTTGCGGTAGAGGCTGTTCGCGCGGTACGCATCGGCGGTGAGGATGCCACAAACTCTGGTAATGACGTCTCTGCACCACCACTAGAAATCGATACCAAGCGCTACGTGCGTATTGAAAAGATTCCAGGCGGCGATGTGAGCGATTCACGTGTGTTGCGAGGTGTCATGCTCAACAAGGATGTGGTCCACCCCAAGATGTCGCGTTACATGGAAAATCCGCGTGTTGTCCTACTAGACTGTCCGCTAGAGTATAAGAAGGGCGAGTCGCAAACCAATATCGAAATAACTCGTGAAGAAGATTGGAACAGAATTTTGCAAATCGAGGAAGAACAGGTTCGTTTGCTGTGCGAACAGATTTTAGCGGTGAAACCCACCGTGGTTATAACCGAAAAGGGTGTTTCGGATCTCGCCCAACACTACCTGTTGAAGGGTGGATGCAGTGTATTGAGAAGGACTAAGAAATCCGACAACAATCGCATTGCGCGCGTCACGGGTGCCACCATCATCAACCGTGTCGAGGACTTGAAGGATTCTGACGTCGGCACTCGTTGTGGTACTTTCAAGGTAGAGCTGATTGGTGACGAATATTTCACATTTTTGGACAATTGCACTGACCCCAAAGCGTGCACAATAATTCTACGTGGTGCCTCCAAAGATATTCTGAACGAAATCGAGCGGAACCTTCACGATGCCATGGCTGTTGCCCGCAACGTTATGCTTTCACCTTCGTTGTCACCAGGCGGAGGTGCCACCGAGATGGCCGTCTCTGTAAAACTGGCAGAAAAGGCGAAGCAGCTTGAAGGAATCCAACAGTGGCCTTATCAAGCTGTTGCAGATGCAATGGAGTGTATTCCACGTACATTAATCCAAAACGCCGGTGGAAATCCTATAAGAATACTTTCGCAGCTGAGATCCAAACACGCACAAGGTAATTCGACTACCGGCATCGATGGTGACACCGGAAAGGTCACTGACATGGTCGAATATGGTGTTTGGGAGCCCGAAGTCATCAAACAACAGAGCATCAAAACCGCTATTGAAAGTGCATGTCTACTGCTGAGGGTCGACGATATTGTCAGCGGTGTAAGAAAACAGGAGTGATGGATGCGTAAGGTATGATGTGCGTTGTAATGCTTTATCGCTAGCACCTTACTTCTCAACATTGTATATAATTAACCAGTCCAAATCGTTCATATAAGAAGCTAAAGATTTTGTAATAGGGCTCTTCTGGTCTTTTTTTACCATTCTAACGCCAAACTATATAATCAGACCAAACTTCGTTTATTGCGTTTCGACAGGTCCACTTGTAAGCTTAGTATTTGCGCTTTTAACCGTTGGCCATTATCTTCCAATGCATTCTCCAAGGTCACTCGATGTTCCCTCAACTGCTTTGTCATTGGCAATTTTTCTTGTGACCCACTGTTCAACAGTATGTGGAAGAGTGGACGCCATATATCCTGCCTCCAGTACCTCTTAAAAGTGTTCGTCAGAGCATACTGTTTATTCCGTAACGCCCGCGTTTCGATGAATCTTCCGAATAACATAGCGTGGATAATCCCAGCTAAGCCGTAATAATCCGCTTCATACGTCCAAGGCCGCCCTTCTTGCATCTCGGGGCAGTCTTGTTGATCGGTCCGCCAGTTTGCTTTGAATTTAGTTCCGGTAGCCACTAGGTTGAGGTCAAAGGACCTCCCGAAATCGATCAAATAAACGCCTTTCTTATCCCAGCCATTCTTCCCCCCCGCATTATAGTCAGATAGCGGTTGTGCATTTTCCTCAAATCTAAGCATGCAGTTATCGGGTTTTAAATCTCCGTGGATTATTCCAACATCGTGAATGCATTCCAACACCTTCATTAACTCAACTGCAAAATACATGCACAGAAGTTCATCTAAAGGTCCTTCGTTTCTTTCCTTTTCCAAATTTATTAAGTCCAAGATTGTGCCTTGGCTTGCATAATGTAAAACCAGATAGCTCTCATCTTCAAAGCAGTGTAAAGAATCAACATTTATGATAGAATCTAAAACTGGGTGCCCGACCATCCTCTTTTGTACTTGCTTTAAAATGTAAAACTCCCAAATACTTGCAGGCTTCTCCACCTTAAGTGCTTTTAATGATCCAGTGCTAGACTCCGCCAAATAGACCGTAGCATATCCACCCTCTCCTAGTTGTGACCTTATGCAGTACAAGTCATTAGTTTTTTTAAAATCAACTATTGGATTTTTGTTAGCATTCTTGGATACAGTGTGGATTTTTCGTAGTAGAGCGCTCATTTTTAGCGATTGGTTGTACTGGTAAAAAGTAGTGTAGGTCGAAAGGGGTGGCTTTAAGGTTTGTAGCTGACTCATTCGTGTTTCATCGCTTAACGGATTAGAAATTACTAGAGTGAGTTTGGGTGCATCGCCCAAGTTTTGGGGTTGCGTAAGAAACGGTGAACTTTCCGCTGTATTCGCCACTGTGGTATCATTTTTCCTGTCTCCCGACGAGTCATCAGCAAGTTCGTAAGAAACAAGGTTGGCATTGAAGTTGTTCTCAGTTGTTTCTTGGATAGGGGTCATATATTCCTGAAGTTTGCTTTTGTAAGAAGGAGTTGTTGCTTCTTTACGGGATTTCGATTCAAATTCTAAACCTTCCTGTTTACGAGGAGTCTTAGTCTGTTCTTGTTGGACGCCAGATTTTACTTCTGTTAAGTCATCCATGGTCTTGCGAGTGAATTCCTGGGTAAAGTTTTCAAACATGGCAAATTTGCTCATAGTATCGTCATTATCTATAGCTGGTTGCGGTATTGAGTAGTTCTGATTGAACATCGAATAAACTTCATTGATTGCGTCTTTGGAAAAAAAGGTCACAGTCGGTGAGCTTGGTGCATTTTTTCTGTACACGGTATTTTGTTCGCCTGGCTCATCTTTCAAAGGCAATATTGATGTTCTCTCGACCTCTCGATATTCCTGCGCACTTGAATGCTGTGGTGAGCTCCCACTTTCACGAGGCAACAACCGGGAGACTGTCGCAGGTGGTGAAATCTCGCGCAGAGGCAGCTTTGATTTCTTTACTTTTTTTTTCTCCTCAGATTGCTCATGATTTTCGACACCTAGCAGTCTCTTGTGATTTCTGCCATAGTGGTAAACGTTGCGAGAAATCGCGAGAAGCTCCTCGATGCAGAACTCTTCACCGTTGATAGGATATATTAGGTCAAAATTGTAGTCTATCTTTTCGGGTTTTCGGCCGGGAATGTCCAGAATCTTGTAGATGGGCAAGCTTCGCCCAATAGAATCGTTGAAAACCGCTAACCTATTCACAGAAATCTTAGTTGGTTCGACCTGATTGAGAGTTCCGACATTATTTCCAGGGACGAGCAATTGTTTATTCATCTCATTTTCTTGGTTTCGCTGAAGCTTTGAATCCAGAATATCCCATCCTTCTTTCCGCAAATTCTCATTTTGAGTAGATCCACTTACATCTCTAAAGATAGTGTGCTTAAAAGATGAGGGTCGAGTCAAAGACGAATCTTGACCAGAATGTTGAATCTGGGCCTTTTGTTTACCCAGCACGCTAGTGAGATCATGGTCTAAAATGCTTTCGCCTCCTGCCACACTGGATATTTTAATATTTGATTTATGCATTATTTCATCGAAATTTTGAAGCTTTCTTCGCAGCCTTACCAGTGGTCTTGCGTTATTTTCAATACCCTTCTGCAAAATGTCCCTAGCTTGTGAATATTCTTTCTGCTGTTCTAAGAAGCTCGCTAAGCTTTCATAAAATAATGAGAGTCCAAATCCAATTTGCTTTCTCATCATATAGACATAAAGACTCTGTTTTTCGTCGTTCGAACCCGTAAAAAGTTCCAAATACCACATCCACATCTTGACATATCGTGGGTCATTTTTATACGTTTCAAAGTCCCGGAAGTACATAAGACATCGTTCCAAGGTCTCCAGCATCCCACTCTGCTTCGATTGACCGCCTTGTGGATACGCATTGTTGATCCAAGTGATGTACTGCAGGAAGAGTTCTAAAGGATCATCCAGGTCTTCGAGTTCTTGTAGAAGTCGTTTTTCAAATTCCAGCCTTTTTTCTGCCATTTGATTCAAACCCGCAGATTCTGGATCGGATGTTTTATCGAGAATGGCTTTAGAAAGTGTCGATGCCGATCTACCAGATCGTAATGGGATAATATTTTCCTTTTCTCTTTCAATGATATCAAAATTGATCGGCGGTTCCTTCCAAGCTGACATTGTCGTGAGTCAATTTGGGCTAAATACCTACTGAGGCGAATAGCACGCTTTCTCTCTAACCCTGATGCTGACAGTTTAGTAGTTTGATGATTTGATGATGTTTTCATTTGGTGAGATGGGAACTTCATAGGTTTCTCTATATCACGTGATATAGTCAGCGGAATTGCGCGTCAACCCATAACAATTGCGTTTACCATACTTACTCTCAAAATTCAGTTTCAGAATATACGTGGTTGATGGATTATGATTCTATACAATTCGATAATATGTAGTAGTCCTTCCTTGGGAATTGTTATACGCTCCGAGAAAACAGGTGCAGTTAAAAGGTGTTTTTGGTTTACTCTTGATGAATGCTAGGATGCCCACTTACAGTAGAAGCTGAAGAGAGTTGACAGTAGTAGAAATCCACACACCAATGGAGGACCTATTTTGTCTTGATAGTCAACAGCCTGCTTCAAGCGGATATTGACCACTCTCTTACAGTACACGTAAGCATTATACAAAATAGTTGCCAGTGCTGTGCAGAAGAAGCCAACTGAAGCCACCATAGTCGCCTCAGTGCCGTAATTGAGCATGGAAATTGCTACTGCATTAAGTGTCAGACCAATGGACAACCACGACAAAAATGTTCTTTCCGTAGCAAAATATACTTTGGGTTCAACACGCACAGGGACACATATAGTTTTGCCCGGAGGAGCGCGTACGTCTGTAGCAAAAACTGTGCCTTCAGTAACTTTGATAACCTGATCGCCATGAAGGTAATGGTCTACGGCGGCATGGGCTTGCAGATACAGCTTGATTATCAGATTCGAAGAGCGTCTGCTTTTGCGTCGAGGCTTGCTTGCAGTTCCAGGAGCTCCAGTGCCTTGTTGTGTTCTACCCTCTGTAGCCCCATACCCAACTCTTTCCTCTGGATCTAAAAGGTTACCAGTTGGATGAGATTGATTAGTGTATATGTCGTCGTCACTCTCGTTGTCACTTCTACCCGGTCTACTGATGTTAATATTAGTAGATACAGCTGGTTTTCTGATATCCACATGCATTTGAGGTAGCCAAAATGGAATGGAGTCAATCCTGTCGTCCAGAAGAGAGGCCACGCCATGAATGAATTTGGAAAACTTCGGAACTGGTTCGACCAAGTGCGAACCCACAAGCTCCCGTACCCATGTTGGAGGTTCTTGACCTAATTGGGTTTGCAGTTTGACCTCCAAAACAGCGTATGGAAATCTGCAGATATCCCTTTCAGGCAATTGGGAAAATGGCCAATCAACACCAATGTCCATTCTTCTCCAGTTGCCTTTGGTTCTGTCATGACCGTCAAAGTTGTCCTCTCTTACCATAGTAAGCTCTGTGTCCAACGAAATCCGGACACGAGCATCACCTGGTAGCTGGAATGCAGTTCTGTTGTAAAACGAACGAACTACTGGCCTCAACTTCTTTTTTAGCATTGTATACTGAACTTCAGTGGCCAAAGCTTCTAAATTTTCTACTTCTTTCAAGCTTTTTTTACCATCTTTCCGCATTTTGTGGAAAGCTTGCTCTACCGTATACTTACCACGCAGAAAGTCATTGATATGGCGCTCTTTCAAGGCAAACCTAGCCTTTACGGACTTCTCCCCGGTCCAGTCTTCTCTATGAGTTTTTCTCTCAACAAAGATAGTGTCTGAACTCATGCCACCGTACCATCTCAAACGATGAGCCTCGGCACCCTCGTCTTTTCTGAGACGACCGTAATAAAGATCTAAGCTCTCGTTGTCGTAATAAATTGAAGTAATGGCAGAATCCTCTTGTTCAAATTCTTTATTGCTGTTGAAGACAAGAACAGGCAAATGTTTCAAAATAATCAGCTTTAGCTCTGTGATGTTATCAGGATGAACCCAATACTTCGTAGTTTGTCTGACGAAATTCTGCTGTTTACCTCCAGAAGAAGCGTCACCACGAATAGGGTTTCCGCGGGTCCTTACCAAGTCATAAAGCTGAGAGATTTTCACAACTAGGTCATCGTAATTTTCTTTGAAAAAAGGTTTAGAGTCCAAGCGAACTTGGAAAACTGGTCTTAGGATAAATTTCGTTTTCTTGTCGTGCTTCTTGATAATTTTTTGGAAACCAGTGTAGTTGAGTCTCGAAAATTTGTCGAGGTCGTGAACATCGGCAATGATATCCGAAAGTTCCTCCTCCAAAATCTCGAAGTCCAGCTCCGATGGAGGTACGTTTGAATCTAGAGCACGAACCGTTGTATGGACTTGTCCTTGGGCCTCCTTCACGCGCCTGACCACTTCATTATGCTTGACTTTGCAGAATGTGTACACTTTATCCAATTCGACCTCCAGAGATTCCAAGAATTGTACCTCTAAAGCATCACTCCATGTACCTCCGTTTAATTCCAAGTTTTCCTCAAGCTCGGTTTTCAGGTCATCATAACAAATATAGTAGTAGCTGTATTCTCTGATAAGAGAGCGATTAAGTAGTTCTCCAAACTTCATTCTAGTTAGAAGCTGCAAATGCGTCCCTTTTGCAACCGTTTAGCGAAACCTATGTCGTTAGGTCAATTCTTCAATCGTTAACCACAATTATGCTAATTGACCACCCAAGAAAACAATAACAAGCTGAGATCAACTAGATGTAGCAACGAAAAGAAAGAGGCTAGATAGTCAGGTCAGACAGGAAAAGAAACCGCGACGGTGATACTGGAGTGTTTGTCGTTGACGTTCTAACACTTATATACAGGAATGAAAATATATGTAATTTCAATTTATCCACTAGAGCGGGGGAATGGGCTCCCACGTGCACCTCACGTCACATGTAAGTCAAGAACCTACGTAAAGGTAAATGCGGTTTAGTCCTGGGCAATGTTGGCTAACTAGAATGTTCTCTGTAGTGCTGGAATCACGGTAATAGACGACTGCACCGTTTTGGTACTAGATTGTATTTAACAGTTCTCAATGGTTATTTTATGACTTAAACTTCGCTCCAACAGAAAAGTCCCGAGCCACTGAAATTTGGATTTTCATTGCCAAGCGATTTGAAAGGTCAATGAACGTGGTATGTCGTAGCGGTTCGAGTAATTAAATATGTGGAGTCTTGGCATATCATAGCTGTATTTATATCTGATCCGTTGATTAGAGGTATATAATGATAATTGTTCAATTAGGCATTCCGACGACATCCGAACATAAGTCCAGCATAGATCGACTCAAATCGTAAATCTTTGTAACAATCCACGCGGTAGGTTTCAAGTTTAGTGCTCATCTTCAGTCCTCCCGAGTTTTTGCAGGGTAAGCGAGAAGAAGCAGTTAAGCACAACTATGTCATATCAACGCTTTGATATTGAAGAGCGTTGCTTGTTTTAGAACATACATTTGAGCAAGTAATACGTCAAGGTGCAATAAGATCTGGGAAATATGCCGATTTTTAGCATGGGTATCAATAGGTTAGCAGTTTAATGGCTTCGAACATGCTGTTGTTATTCTGATTAGTTTACTTGTGCTTCCGTTGTATAACATACCAGATCTTCGGGAAATCCTCTTCACCAAGCGTTTATATTATCCGAATCTCTGTGCAGCTATGCATCATCATGTATAGAGGCTTTTTACGCTGTTTTTTATGCGTCTGATGTCAACAGCTGCACCCCGGGTGCTAATAAGGGTAAACACCACAACCGGTTTTTTCAACCATTTTAAGCATGGATCTTTACCACCCATGGAGTGTTTCCACAAAAATGCATTATCTTAGATTGATGCGAGGTTTTGGTCCTGCTACACTTCATATGTGCTTCTTATTTGTTCGGGTTTTCGATATCTTGCCGCTGCATGTATCAAATCTTTCGCCCACTGCCCAGCGGTATTATGTTCTGGGGACTGTTAACGACAATGCATGTTTGTTAGAGCTAAGAAATCAGTTTCCAGGCCTTGCGTTATCTTCCACCTAGGTCGAATTCAACAAGTATCATGAATAGTCGGTCATCTGGACAGGTGAGACGCGAGACTGTTCGTAGGATTATCTTACTCATAGGCTATGCCGACCAAGTTAGCGATATTCACGACAACCTTAACGTGTACACCCGAATCCTCAGTAAACCGCCTCTACCGCCGCAATGATCTGACTAGTTTGTTCCGCTGTAAAACGAGAATCGCACTCTTCGACTATGGAGTATAGATGTACCAAATTTGTGGGCAATTGATTCACTATTTGCAATTTTTCGGCTTTGAATAACGAGAACTGGTTCAATTGGCTCATTAATTCTGAAAACATGCCGTCATTGAGCTTCGTGAGTGGAGACTTCGTATCCTTGTTGGTGCCGTTTTCAGCCCCTTCCATTTCAACGGCGCCCTTGGCCTCTGACAGGTAACGTATTGTATTCCTCGTAATGGCTTGCAACTCTGGGTGGTTATAGGGTCTTCTTTTCCGCTTTTTATTGTTTTCGACCATGTCTACATCTTCGTCTACTGACCACTCGTGCTTGCGTTCAAGGTGTGACAAAAACTGCAGAACCTCATAGTCGCTTAGAAAAGAGTCTCGTACTGTTTGGATCTTCATAATGAATAGTATGAGATCAGAGGTGTTAACGCAACTCTTGGAGAGACGCGCATCGTAGGGTCCTAACCGAGATCAAGTTCAAAATTTTCAGATGATAATCCAGTCAGATGCCACAAGTTATCTGAGAGGTAGCTCATAGATCTGGCCATTGATTAGATAAAAAGAGCCTTGTTGGCGCAATCGGTAGCGCGTATGACTCTTAATCATAAGGTTAGGGGTTCGAGCCCCCTACAGGGCTTCCTTTTTAAAAGGCGAAAATTAAGATTAACTGCATGTACGACTGTTTGAAACTGACGGCCATCGTTAGCTCCTTCTGTTGGTAACTACAATTCCACCCAATATCTATCACAGGTATTAAGTGCAATATGCTTAATAACAGCATCTGAATGTCTTAGGTGATTCTCGCGATGCTCACACACCGAGACAGCATACGAGCGCAGAGGAAATTATCCCAAGGGCGCACCATTGTGGCAACTAGGTTCAACTCTGAACTGGCAAATCGACAATAGATCTCTAGAAAAATTGGATGGTTTAAGAGGTACGAAATGTTCTGTGGTTAGTATACAATTAGTTTAGTTATATGCAAATATGTGCTCAGATGAGTAGAGCGAGGGCTGTGAGAAAAACTGGTAGACTCATTTGTAAAGAAAAGGCCCCATTATTAGAGTTGATGCTGGCAGTTTGAGAAGAACTAGTAGCGGATGAGGCCCTAGATGTGGTCAAAGTCGAAGATGGGACAGAGTTCGAAGTCGTGATAGTGGAAGAAGTGTCACTACCGGCTTCAGCACTTGTTTCCGAGCTTGGGGTAATTGAACCAGAAGAAGCTGAGGATGGCGCACTCGAGGTAGGCGAGACAGAGGTGCTTGGCGCAGCAGAAGAGCTTGATGAAGCAGAAGAAGCTGAGGATGGCGCACTCGAGGTAGGCGAGACAGAAGAGCCCGATGCAGCAGAAGAGCTCGATGCAGCAGAAGAGCCCGATGCAGTAGAAGAGCCCGATGCCGTAGAGGAGCTTGGTGCGGCAGATGAACTAGACGTAGCAGAGGACAAGGAGCTAGAGGACACAGCTGACGAAGAGGGGCTAGAAGAGCTGCTACTAGCACTGCTGCTAGAGCTAGTACTAGAGCTAGCACTCGAACTACTGCTCACTGTATGGCCAGCAGCCAAGGATGAGAAGTCGGACTGGGCCTTTTCGTATCTCCCGTAAACTTCGCCATTTTGGGCCTTTATAGACTCCCATGTACCTGACTGTCCACTATAAGAGTACTGGTCACCTGTGGAGTAGTCAGTGACGATTATACGCTTGATGTACATCGTGAATGGAGCATCAGAGTAATCAGTGACACCCCCAGCCCACTCAATTGTTCCTTTGGCGTTGTCCGGATCTCCACCGGCCCAGCAACCCATCATGATATACATAGGTGATTGTGGATAGCCCTCGCTGGAATCATTTGATAGAGTTCTTACGGGAGAGCCATCTAAGTACCATACGGTCTTGTCCATGGCCCAATCGAGCGTATAATTATGAAATTTTTCTTGAGGAGAGTCGACGCTATGGAAAGCGCCTCTGTCATAAGTCGTGGTGTTACCTTTGGAGAAGTAGTTAGACTGGAATTGAGTGGTATCCCCACCAGTCCATTCGATATCGACCTCGTCCAAATCGTCACTTTGGAGATAGAACGAGGAAACGATACCTTGACCCGCAGCGGCCTGGAATTCCACTTCGACCTTACCGAACATCAGATAAAAGTCTGATTTGAGACTTGGGTTGTCGAATCGCTTTTCAATGGACATGGACATGCCATTGTCGGTATAGTTGATCTGGCCGGTGGCATACTGGAGTTTGTGAAAATGTTCGGACTCAGAAGTAAACGACTCCGCAAATGATGAAGCTAGTGCAGTGTCTGGTGAGCATCCAGAAGTCTTGATTGGGTTACAGCTTGTAGCCGACGAGGAAGCCGACGAGGAAGCGCTAGACTGGGCAAATGTTGTGGCCGCGGAAAGGGCAACGAGAACGCTTTTCAATAGTGCCATAGTTGAGACAAACTTTTTTGAGCGAAAATAAAAGTCGAGTAGCAGCGAAGATTAGTTATGCTGGTTCGAAGACCAGAAACAAATAGCAGGGCGTAGCTTGCCAGTAGTTTTTTATATACGCCTGTTGAATCCAGCGCTTCCAAGCCAGCGCGAAATTTTTCCAACACGATTTAGTGCGCCTCAAATTCGTGTCGGAGTTGTCACCATTGTCGTCCGCGTGGCTGGAGTAATTATAGAAACAAGGTATCCAACCACCAGTAGATACATCTTCGAAGTTTTCGCAGTACCGACGCTTCTAATTTCGTACTATGAAACGAAAGTTCTAAAAACCAGCCTTCCATTTTCATGGTCTTCCGGATCGGGCAACTCATTTGCATGAAGTCAAACCAGGATCCCAATTTGGAATTATATTACCGAAAGCGGCAGAAATCTTCTCAACTTTGATATGGATATTTCCATAAAAAAATAATAAAAATGAAACGGACAGGAATTGAACCTGCAACCCTTCGATTGCAATTGTTTCCTAATAAACCAGGATTTAACTGGAGTCGAAAGCTCTACCATTGAGCCACCGCTTCATTTCTAAGGAAATGGCAAAATACTTACTATATACCGGAGTAACAATGGCATGTGCATAGGCATCGATTTGATCTAGCATCAAGCGCCGGAGCTTACAGGGCAGCTGCAGTTGGTTTGACAAATGATGTGTACAGGTAGCAACAATATAGGATGGGTTTGAGAAGGAAGAGAAATGCAGGACGAACTACATAATTTACTCACTAGTAGCGTGATCTGTTGCTACTACTATACGCGTTCCACATTGTTTCCAGTTTGTTTCCAGTTTGTTTCACGTTTGTTTCCAATATTCAGGGTTTCCTACTAGGCAAAAATAGAAATTTGTCCCCCCAGAAGACTACATACATACATATGTATGTATTATACATAAAAAAGGGCAAATATATATAATAAGATGATTGATGATTTTCCATGACTCGTGTGTACAGTTTGATGTTATTTGTGGCATTAGTATATTTATTACATAGTTGTACTTCGATTCGGCTTGGCGAATGGAGATATAGGTAGGTAGAGACGATCCATCGAGGGCAGAAATAGCTGGAGAACATTTTCGAGTTTTCGATATCACCAGGCATTCTTAATATTCTCTCACTGGATGCAAGTACTGTGGGAACTTGAGTTTTCTCTTTTCGTAGAATCAGCAAGTATCCTATCGGTTGCTAATAAAACCATCGCGACAAAATCACTCCAAAAAAAAAGGCCGATTCATCGATGACTATTGATTTGCATTCCGGGAAATAAGGTGTTAGCACTTGAATGCCAGAAAATGGGCAATGCGCAAAAATGTGCCCTTACATTGGTATCGTACGCTAGCCGAAATCTGCGAGGGCAATAGCTCTTAGTCAAGCTAGATATATCCTGAGCAGCCTTGTAGTTTACACCTTGAGCTTTTGTGACCGCTCTCTGGAAACAACAAGCGAATTGACCATTGAAAAAAGGTCTATGACTCAAATGAGACTTTTCCTTCAGCTTCGTAGCCTCGGAAGCCAACGTGCTCTCCAGTTATTTCTCTACACTGAATTTCATCTATAATTATCCCTTGCTGGCAAAAACCAACCAATGTTATTCTATAATAGGAAGGAAGAGAGACTCGATATTGACGCTAAAGTGGTTACCCCTCTAGCAGCGTTTACCTCCCACACGTTTTAAAATCTTGGGTTTTATCTATTCTTATTGATAGGATTGGAAAGGGTTTTGACGGAACCGTAAAAAAACTCGATTACTAGCACACAGCTTCGCTTCCGAAAAAGTTGAGAACCAACCGTATAAACAGCGTTCAAAGTACCTTCTTGAGGTATGGTTCCACCATTACTCTACAAATCCAGTTCACGAGGGCTGAAAAAGGGACTTTTCCGGAAGCTGTCTATCACATTTGGACCAACCTCCAGTGTCACAATTGAAGATCGAGAAGACGGTTGCACAGAGCCATTACATGCCCAAAATCTTATCGAGGACCTTTCAAACCGGTCCAACAGCTATGAACACCGGGCGCAGGCCGCTCGCCAGCTTTTGGATTTCATCGATGAACTTTCCACGGAGTCTGTCCTAAACGTGTGGAATGGTGCTAACGACCTTATTACTAGGACTGTCCCTCATAATATCCGCAATACCGCACTGCAGCTTCTGCATGCTTGCCTGGTGCGACTGGGACCTACCATGAATGAATCTCTCCGGTTGGCTTTTTATTACAGCCTTATGGGTGTGGACGATGAGAAAGGTTACGTGATGGCATCTGAACTTAATATTATTATTGATTGTCTTTCTGTTTTGACTGCAAATGCTACGCAACTCGAATCGCTGTTACAGCGCCAAGAAGAGGTTCTCGGTCTTGACGAATTTCTGGAAATCACATTAACGCATATCGCAGCTGATGACCAGTACGAATTAAGGACTTTAATTAAGACACTCGACTTTATTTCAAAATGCGTGGATAATGGCCTACCTTTAGGTGAAAGTTTTATGCGCCAGGTGCTTGCGACTGCTAATCATTGGAAGCAGGAAGAAGTAGGACCAAACTCGTTGAAAGTTTTGGCTTCAGCCTCACATAACACACCTTCACCTCCTGAAGACATATTACAAGGAGAGATAACTTTATTAATCGAATTACAAGGCTCCGAAGACCATCTCAGCGAGCAGTTGGAACCACTGCTACATTTGCTTTTTCGTGGGGCAAACGGCAACATGTTGCTAAAAACGTTTCTCCAGTACGAGACAGATGATGAAAATTGGATTGGCTATTTTGTCTTGATCACTAACGTGTTGGTATCGGAAGAGTTCGGGTCCTTATGGCGTAATTCTGGCACCTCTGCTGAAAGTGTGGGAGCATTACTAAGTATTCTTCTGTTCGAAATTCACAAGAGAGCAGCAGACTCAGGAAGCAGTCAATTTCTTCTTCTCCAAGCCCTCACTCAGTTTATACAATCTGACAGCTTCCTCGGATACATGAGAGACTGCCCTACTTTCTGGGTGGCGTCTGATCCGACTAGCACGAAGCGCGGCACATTTGACTTGCTGAGATCGATTTTGGACTTTAAACATTTAAGCAATCCGAACAAAAGACGTGTGCGAACAATCTTCGAGCGAGTAATGAAAATATTGCTTGCTAATGAACATCGTTTATTAGGGTTTGAAGCTATTGATCAGATGCTACCTTTTCTTTTCGATTTTTCCAAGTTCCTGGATTCTGTGTTGGTTGCTCAGTTTTTAGATTTATTGACCCAAAATTTAGCAACAGTATCAACATGGCCTCCGCTTCTCAGTTCAATTATATCACACTTTTATGAAGTAGATGGCCCGTCAAGCACACGTTGTCAATGCCTTACCCTCATAGCTAAAGTTATAAAAAATGTGACATTAGAAGATAAACACACTAAGAATCTGTCAGTCCAAGCCTTGCGGCAATTATTGTCAAGTCTGGAAACTGAAAAGGATGAAAATGTCGTTGTTAACCTGTTGGACCTTTATTCAAGTGTCTGTAAAGTTCTGCCTTCGGACGTTGTTGAAACTCTAAGCAACGAATTGATTAGTCCCATTTTCACTAGAAGTTCCAGCAGGCGGCGCTCCAGTCTGGTTTCTCTAGCTCTCGGTTCCTCCGTAAACTCTACATGGCCTCGACACAAACAGTTAATGCTCGCCGATGTTGCGGCGAAGCTTGCAGTATGGAGTATGGCCCATAGGCCATGCGAGCTATTCGTTTCTTTCTATGGCCTCTTGATACAAATCGTTCAATATGCATACCAGGTCGAAGATACTGGTTTGTTTCTGATCCCCGCCAAAGTGTTGACAAAAGTTTACTGTCGCGGTTCGGAGCAAGTTGTTATGGTGGAAGCTAGTGAAGTTGAGGGCATATCCACGGCACTGGGCAAAAACTCAAGGTATAGTGCTACTAGTGAAGAGACCAAGTGGACATTTCCCGAAGATATCTATTATCTCAAGGACGCTCAAAAAAACACCTGCCGTAAAGGTGCCTTACTTCCGACCTTTGAAGCTGAGGAGACAGTTCTAAAATCCTCTAAAATTAATATCAGATTATGGATATCGATTGCAATCTTGTCTCTCGAAAAACCTTTCGACTGGGAGACCTACTCATATCTTCTGACGTATATGTGTCCTCAATTTGCAACTTTAATACCACTGAGGACATTTGATGACTTGGTGGTGAGGTATCAAGAGATTATTTGCCGTCATTTAAAACAGGGAGCAGGCCCGAAGCTCAAAATTCCAAAATCCCTTTACACTGACGATCTGCACATGGCTTACATTAGAAGTTTATCGTCTATATTAGGATACCATAACTTTGCACCCAAAAGTTTTGCCGATGATATCATTGAATCATTACTCCACGGAATGCAGACTACTGAGAAAACATTAACCCCATCTTTACATCTATTGACCATTTGCTCGCAAGAGGTTCCTTCTTCTCTTAAGAGGTACCTCACAGCTATCCTTGCGCAGCTTCAAACTCGAATTACAAGCCCTTTTAGCACGCCTGCAATATTAGAATTTCTGCTTGCGCTGTCCGATTCTCCCTTTATAATCTCACATCTGACACTAGATGAGTTTAAGCGAGTTTTTGCAATCGCGTCTAAACTAATACAGAGCTCAAAAGACTTGAAAGAAAGGGCTCAGATAAAAAATGTTGTACAAGAGATCTCGTATGCCGAGCAAGACGCAGATTTCTCACCTTCTTCTCAGTCATTTGTAATAAGCCCTTCTATTGCCCACTTTTTCCTCACTCTATCATATACCGTTATTTCAAGCTGGTTCTTGCGAATGAAATCCTCAGATCGGATGGAGCTGGCTCCATTTGTAGTGAAAAATCTCATTAGGATCGCTTCAGATACAAATGGGTACGACTACGATGCACATGCATACCTTGATGTTGTGTCAAGGTATGCAACCTCACGAAATGATGCGGCCTCTTACGCTAAGACGTTGAATGATAGACCGCATGGAAATGATGACGCCTTTAGCTTTGGAACGTGGCTCTTTCCTAAAAAAATCATTAGTATCGAGACTGAAAAACGTACCGGCGACTCTACTGTAACGGTCAGAAGTTGTTCAGGTGCAGATACTTTTAAATTGCAAGTAGATCATTCGGAGGCCCAAAGGACTTACGACATATTTTCCATAACACAGGGACGAACAGTTGAATCTGCGGATACAAACGAAAGGGAGCCATTATATACTGCTGGCTACACATTAATGCGTTTGGGTTCCTTTAGCAACACCCCCTTGAAAGTACCGGACGGTAACTTGATTTCAAAGTCTATCCAACTTTTTGATAAAATTCCATTCACGAACTTTCACAAAATCGGTTTGTTATACATCGGTCCTCATCAATCTAGCGAAGCCGATATTCTTTCTAACACTGAGGGCTCCTTTCAGTATACCTCCTTTTTGTCTCGCCTAGGTCAGGTCGTCAAGCTCACGGTCTCGAGCAATATATACACGGGGGGGTTAGATCCTGAGACAGATGGCAACTACGCCTTAATTTGGGGAGACGAAAAGACTCAGGTGGTTTTTCACACGATAACATTGATGCCCAACAGAGCCGACGATCCTCAGTTTTCTTTGAAGAAGAGACATGTCGGTAACGACTTCGTGAGCATTTTCTATGATGACTCTAGCAATCCTGGATTTGACTTCAATTTGATCAAAAGCCAATTCAACTTCATAAATATTCTGATAAAGCCATTGGGTACGAGAGAGACTGAGCACTTCAAAGTGCGCATGTATAGAAAGTCCGGAGTTCCTGCGTTTTTCTCGACTTCTCATTTCAAGATTTTGACGGCTGACAACTTGGCTAAATACGTTCGCCAGGTCTCGATTATTGCAGATAATTTAGCAACGAGTTGGTTTGCCTCTAGTGCACCGGAAGTATGTACAACATGGGCTCGAAGGGCACAGCAGTTGCATGGCATCAACGAAAGACTGAAGAAGCTTTTGGAGCAAGAAGAAGCTACTAACGGTATATTGGACTTCACGAAGTATGCCTAAATCTGTCCAGGTGAAGAGAAGCTTCGGATCAAAACTTATTGGAAGTATAAGCAGAGAGACCATAGAAGGTCATTCGCCATATCAACCCAGACAATGAAGATCATCGAAATAGAGGGCAGTAAGGGCAGAACCGCTATGCCATTCAGTCATAATTGAAACAATCTCAAATGTGGTTGAACTTGACTATCTTTGGTGTTGTATATGGTACACTAAACCAGATCTCGAACCCTTGATTTCTTGTTACTCTTTCTAATCCTCATCATGAAAAGCGTTGTAAACTTACTATCAAAACAGTCACTGAGCGTCTCATCAAAACTTAAAGTTCAACCACCATAAATTTCCGAAGCCTTCGTGGTATATTGAAGATGGTTAAATCAGAACAAAGGAGCAACTCAGTTTCAGCCCATGCTCTACGAGCCTATTGTTGCAGAAAGTATAAATAGGTCTTTTAACATCAGTCATATGGTAAAGAAGATCCTAAACTACCAAAGTTTGCCTAAGGCCTCGTTACCATTGGAAGCTTAGGCCGAAGGCTAAATTGCTGAGGGCGCAGGGACGCAACCAACGCAGGCGGATATGTCGTCCACTAACCAAAAATTTCTCATTGAACAGTAATAACTACCCGTTTATTCCCAGAATAACAGAGTTTCACGAGTGTATCCAGACCTCTCATGCCAAGTTCATAGAGGGCTTGAGCTTTCGCTGGCGAAAGTACATTAGTAGCACAGGCTCTAAATTCGAATACAAAAAGGGCTACAATTGCTCTGAAAACTGCCAAGAATCCACGAAAAGAACTTACGATCCAAAATTAAGTTGGTAAGCAAATATGTTACTCAATCCTGAAGGCTGACTGAGGCTTCCCGGGGTCATGCCGATTGAACTTCCATCTCATCGCTAGTCGACACACGTGATCGGTTGATGTCAAATTTCAGCTGTGTCTTCGTAAGTCAAAAAGTGTAAAAAATTTTCTTCTAATGAGCTTTAAATCCCACGAGTGCCAGCAGTGAAATCAGCGGTAAATCGAATCATTTGAGGGCTAATATTAATACTTGCTATTCTAACTACCAGTTCTTTTACCTCATTGGCAATCCCATAAAATCTGGCTATTAAATTGCAATTCCAAGCCGAGTTATTCATTCAACATTCATTCCAAGTGATTTCAAGATGTCAACGTCCAATTGCCGTTTCTACGAGAACAAATACCCAGAAGTTGACGATGTGGTGATGGTCAACGTGCAGCAAATTGCGGAAATGGGTGCGTACGTTAAACTGCTCGAATATGATAATATCGAAGGTATGGTGCTTTTGAGCGAACTTTCAAGAAGACGTATCAGATCCATTCAAAAATTAATCCGTGTAGGCAGAAACGAGGTGGTGGTAGTATTGCGTGTGGACAAGGAAAAAGGCTACATTGACCTTTCCAAACGTCGTGTCTCTTCGGAGGATATTATCAAGTGTGAAGAGCGTTATCAAAAATCTAAGGCCGTGCACTCCATTGTTAGACATTGCGCGGAAAAATTCAACTTCCCCCTGGAAGAGCTGTACAAGACTGTGGCTTGGCCGTTGAGTCGAAAGTATGGCCATGCTTATGATGCATTCAAGCTTTCGATCGTGGACGACACCGTGTTTGAGGGTTTGGAGCCCCCCAGCCCGGAAATTTTCCAGGAGCTACGTATGTACATCTCTCGCAGACTGACCCCTCAGGCTGTAAAGATCAGAGCTGACATTGAGGTGTCCTGTTTCAGCTACGAAGGTATAGATGCCATCAAGGCTGCTCTGCAAACTGCCGAGGAATTGTCGACCGAGCAGATGCAAATCAGAGTTAAGCTAGTTGCTGCCCCGTTGTACGTGCTGACCACGCAGGCCTTGGAAAAACAGCAGGGTATCGAGTTGCTACAAAAGGCCATTGAAAAGATCACCGAGGTCATCACTACTCATGACGGGTTCTGCAACACTACTATGGCACCAAAGGCTGTCACCGCCACCGAGGACGCTGAGTTGCAAGCTCTCTTGGAAAACAAGGCTTTGGAGGATGGCTCGGATTCCGAGGAAGAAGATTCCGACCGCGAATAAAGCACTAGTGTATCAAAACTACAGAAACTAAAAGGCATATCAATCAGAATTTGCTGAAATACTTGGCTTATCCTATCTGCTTACATCTATGCATGGCATGGATTCTCAACTCGAGTGGCGTTCTTTCCTTATGTGAGAACTACACGGTTTGGCTGCAACTCTGTACTGCTATATTAATAGTGTATAGAATTTATAGGCTCAAACAATATCAGGTATTGGAAGCTGGGCGGTGGGTACCGTGGATCTCGTTCGATGTAATTTGAGTATTGAGTATGATACGTAAATGGAGCCTTTCTAGCTGAAAAAATAAGATCATCCAGTGGTTGCGTGAGAGTTAAAATGAACAAAGCAGATTGCAATATTTTACTTATCAAGGGTGAATGTGTTGGCATTTGACAATGACACGCTGGTATAAAGTGACGAAAGGAAATTGGTGGAAATAATAATCCGATCTAGAACATTTCTCGTATCAGAACTCGTTTCCCAAATAATTGTATAAAACCAATGATTTGTTTCCTGTGTCGAGATTCTACTCTTTACTTCTAGGATAGTCACGGGGGGAATTTACATCACCGTGTATACAAGAAGCGAAATTCAAATAAGTAGAATACGTCTATCGGCTCCATTGCTTATAACCTCTCGAACTCACATTGGGCGATAGATACCCAGAAAGCCAATAAGCTATGCATTTCTAAAGCCGTCTATTGTTCATGGTAGTCTTACAATGAGTTATCGAGGAGAAGAGGTGGTGGATGGCTCACAATTTTTCTTGCGTAGCGTTACTTATCGGCTGACTGTGGTTTTGGATACCGTTCCTCCTGACAATGACACCAGTAGCGTTCGAGTACCCGCCCAAAAATTTTTGAACTTCTTCCGTCAAGTCTTCTGCGATATTATCGATGATTAGAATCGCCAAAGTGTCAAAAAATGAAAAGTTTATGTCTTTTCCAGTAGAGGGATCTCTCTCGCCGCTTGGAGCAGCCTTCATATGTTCAATATCTGCGTATTTGAATTCTTGTTTGAAAATCAAAGACATGGCATCATTTTGCGACTGTGTGTAGATAATAGCACCAGAGGAGCCGTCCATTACAAATATGTGTTCAGGCTTCAACTGATCTAAAAGGTTCCAAACGGACCCACCTTTTCCCTCAAGGTCTGTATTCTCTAAATTATTGCTGGCCCACTTTTTACAACGCTAAAAGCAGTATAAGCTCATAAAAATGCACTGAATGTATCCAAACGTTATAATAACTAATGTGGCCTCTTTGAACTTTATGGCATCTGTATAATTCTCAAAAGCACATCTCGTGCCCTGGATTAGCAAGAAACAGAGCAACAAGATAAATCCATAAAAAGCTCCCCTGCTCCTAACATACCCTTTTACTTTTGCAACATGATCCCCCTCAGAACTGTTGATCTGGGTATGTTCATTCTTGAACGTTTCGTACGTTTCTTGATCATCCTGTCGGAATAGTAGCATGGAGAGTCTGCAAAAAAAGCGACTCAACTGTAAGCAATACTCCACCAAATAATAATAGCATATTGTTGGATTTTGCTGCTGAGGTGCGTGTAACGCAAAGAACCATTTGACTTGAGGAACATTTTTTTGCAATCTTATAAGTCTCTTCTCATGAGGCGAAACTTTTTAAAATTAGTGAAACCTTTAGTACATGACCAAACTTGAACACTAAGTGTTTGCACCCTAACTCATGGGTGAGACTAAATTATTGCCCCACTATAAGATATCATCAGTATCATCAGTGTAGTATTGTCTTTGAATGAAGACATTTAGAATGTCGTCAAAATAGAAGTATGATCCATTTCAATCGAGACATCTGGCCAGGCAAAGTTTGCAGTCTACATTATATAATCATTCAATTTTAAGGTAAAATCAATGAGTGGTTGAGGTTAAGGTAAAAGGTTTGGTCCGCTTCTCACTTTATGAAAATATTGGGAGCCAACGTTGTTTGGAAGCTTTTGCGCATCTTACTCGTCTGTGATATGTTGATTGAATGATCTAGGAGCTACTCATCGTAGCCAAATTGGAATAGCTCCTTCGTAACGTAGCTTCGACTTTCAATATAACGTTGTCGACTTTTGGCTATGACACGTTGGTACAATGTGACAACAGCTAGATAATAGATCCTCAGACAGATACGAAAAAACTGATACCTAGCAGCGTCTAAACTCGATGTGTCTCGTACTAATGCACCCGGGAATGGATGCTAGTGCAGTCAATAATTCAGTCTAGGGCATTTCTCAATATCAGAACACCTTAAGCAAATAATCGTATAAAATACCAATGGTTTGCTTACTCCTTGTGTCGAGATTCTAATCTGAGCGCACACAAAACCACAGAGGTATTTATATAATCGAGCTCACAAGAAGCGATAGTCAAATAAGTACGGCATGTGTATTGACTCTGTTACCAATAACCTCACCGAACTCACATTAGGTGACAGAGATACAGAAATCCAATAAAATGAACTTAAACATACCTGTGACGTCTAACAACATCACTTTGTACTATTATGACATTCGGTCAAATTTCCGCACTCAACTTGTATCGATCTTTCGTAGTTCAATAGAAGAACCTCTCAACTGACGTTAGAACAACTAGTGAATTCTAGCATCAATCATTCGTACAGCCTTTTTATGCACACCGCGGGCTGGTTTTACCACTGTCTACAAATCTCAGAACTGCAGCAATTCCGCAAAAAGGACTCTTATTGCACAGCCGTGTTTAGTTTTAAATTGATCATCTGCTACAAGTGCGAGAAGTGTAATGTCATCTACGGTCATTGCTTTCACGCTGCTAAGAACAGCATCCTGATGTACAGTGCTCAATCACCTAGTACTATTTTTCACGTGACTGAAACTCACCTCCACTTCCGCCTGGGAAATAGTGCATTAGTATAAGAGTAAGCAGGTCAGGGGAGATCAGACCTGTTTGAGCAACCAACACCTTTTACATTGCTATTCACAATTTGTCCTTTCCAATGAGTATTCGTTCAGCTTCTCACAGTGGCTCTTGGTATAGCGCTAATCCGGAGAAGTTATCTACACAACTTTTGCAGTTTCTGGGGTCAAATGAGGTGGTTACTGGAGCTCGAATCATAGTCTCTCCTCACGCCGGTTACACTTATTGTGGGAGTACAATGGGCAAAGCTTATGGAGCTTTAGACCTCTCGGGCATCAAACGAATCTTCGTCCTAGGTCCATCACACCACATTTACTTCAAGAATAAGGGTCTGGTAACTGGATTCAAAAAGCTGGAAACCCCTCTAGGTCTTTTAGCTGTTGATACGGAATTGGTGGCATCCCTCATTCAAGATGAATGCTTCGAACTGATGGAGCCGGAAACGGACATTGATGAGCATTCCTTGGAGATGCAATTCCCCATGCTTTACGCTACTCTCAAGTTACGTGGAGTTGATCTCCAGAGCGTCAAAGTAGTTCCCATCATGGTGTCACACAATTCCATACGCAATGATTACCGGTTAGGCAAGCTTTTAGGCGAATATTTGAAGGACTTGAGCAATGCATTCATCATAAGTTCTGACTTCTGTCATTGGGGCAGGCGCTTCAACTTTACAGGGTACGTGGGCGATAATAACGAGGTTCAAGAGGCTTTAGCAGAAGATACGGAAATCGAATCCCTCACGGCAAGAAGTAAGCTTTCACACCACCAGGTCCCCATTTGGAAAAGCGTTGAAATTCTGGACCGATATGCGATGTCTATCCTGGCTCAAGAGGAGCCTCACGACAAGTACGAATTATGGAAGCACTATTTGGAAGTCACCGGGAACACCATATGTGGTGAGAAGGCCATAAGCGTAATGCTCTGTGCTTTAAGTGAATTGCAAGGGAATGTTCAATTCCAATGGCCCGGATACTCTCAGTCCAGCCAAGTGAGCAATGTGATGGACTCAAGTGTGAGCTACGGCGCAGGGTATTGCAGAGTGTAGGAAACTCTAACTAAATAGGAACAAATGTATTGGAGCTTACAGCGGGAGGGGCCAGACCACGGGACGGACGCATCAGCGGATCATTATTATACGAACGTCCAAAGGAAGAGAAACATTCAATGACAGTGATTCATTAAGATTTGTACTTAAGGTTCATTACACATTCAGAATGGAAATCATACTCTAGGTATTAGTTATTTAACACCTTAAAGTTAGTTCTTGGCAACGTGTTGAACCAAGTCGACGACTCTGGTGGAGTAACCGTATTCGTTGTCGTACCAGGACACCAACTTGACGAACTTTGGAGACAACATGATACCGGCAGCAGCATCGAAGATAGACGAGTGAGAGTCACCCAAGAAGTCGGTGGAGACGACGTCTTCGTCAGTGTAACCCAAGACACCCTTCATGCTACCTTCGGAAGCCTTCTTGATGGCAGCCTTGATTTCATCGTAGGTGGTTGCCTTGTTCAACTTGACAGTCAAGTCAACAACGGAAACATCGACGGTTGGGACTCTGAAAGCCATACCGGTCAATTTGCCTTGCAAGACAGGCAAGACCTTACCGACGGCCTTGGCGGCACCAGTGGAGGATGGGATGATGTTACCGGAAGCGGTTCTACCACCTCTCCAGTCCTTTTGAGATGGACCGTCGACGGTCTTTTGAGTAGCGGTCAAAGAGTGGACGGTGGTCATCAAACCTTCTTCGATACCGAATTCATCGTTGATGACCTTGGCCAATGGGGCCAAACAGTTGGTGGTGCACGAGGCATTGGAAACGATTTTCTCGTTCTTGTATTCCTTGTCGTTGACACCAACAACGAACATTGGAGCGGTGGAAGAAGGAGCGGTAATGACAACCTTCTTGGCACCAGCGTCAATGTGCTTTTGGGCGGAGTCCAATTCCTTGAAGACACCAGTGGAGTCGATGGCGATGTCGACGCCTAGCTTACCCCATGGCAATTGAGCTGGGTCTCTTTCTTGGAAGACGGCGATCTTCTGGCCACCGATGATCAAGGTGTTACCCTCGTAGGAGACTTCACCTGGGTATCTACCGTGGGTGGAGTCGTATTTGAACATGTAGGCGGCGTAGTCGACCGAGATGAAAGGGTCGTTGACAGCGACCACTTCCAAGTCCTTTCTGGACAAAGCGATTCTCAAGACAATTCTTCCGATTCTGCCGAAACCGTTGATAGAAACTTTGGTAACCATTTTTTACTTAAGTTTTTGGTGTGTTGATGAATAAAGACTATTCTGGTAAAAGAAGTAGGAATATTAAGACCAAATAAAGTAGGCGCTTATTAGTTCAGACCAGCAACATAGGAGCGGCCTTTTTATAGCCCGCTATCGTCGTCTTCGTGGTCGCCATTTTTTGGATGAACAGGTATTTTCCATGGAATCGGGACGAAAATTCTCAGGCCTTTCGCTCGTATCAGCGTCGCAATATCATGGTTATGGTAGGCGCGTGTACTCTGTGTTTGCGTGATATTAATGGTACGAGACTTTAACGCGTACATTTCAGTGCCGTCATTGGTGGTGATGTCTTAAAAAAGTAGGTGCGTGAAGATTGTATGTGCGCGTGTCAGTTGAATGAAAACCATGACAGAAGGTGACTCGGCCTGTGATTGGTTGGATTTCAATTTTTAAAGATTGGAAGTCGGCGGCTGGAGATATGGAAGCTCGAAGAAGCTAAGAAGCTTCTGGAAGCTGACGCAAGGAAGCTGATAGAAGCCGACATTGAAGAAGCCACAAAAATGGAAAAAAGAAATAAAAAAAATACGGCCGCAGGCAGAATTACTGGTCGCGTGATTATTTACCGTATTATGAGATATCTGATTTGTCTATTGTGCGTGATTTTCACGTGTGTGTTATAGAGTTATGTGCCCATAGTCAATATTCGAATTCGACCGTTTCTGCCCTTAATAGTTTCCCTAGTATAGCGTATTCGTAGCGTTTACTGAAGCACTCCAGCTAAAAAGAGAAGGTAAGAATGGGCGCACGGACTACCGTGACTCTTCGAAGCGGCTCTTTGGTGTAACATCATGTTATACAATTGTGTCGCGACAAAGCATCATCGCTGTCGACATTCCCAATTCCGTCCTTCTCCGAAAAATTTGCAGCGACTCCTTGGTCCGAGTGCATGTAGATCTTCGCCATATGTTTATCGACGGCTGTTTTGATATAAGGTGCAAGGTCAGGGCTGGTGTTGATTTCGCCCTTAAGATGAGGTAAAATATACTTTCTTCTAAAATAGGACTCGCAGGAGTATCCATCATAGAAGAAGTATGGTGAAGCCCACAGCTATTGTCGTATAAAATAGGATTTATCCTCGCAGCAATTGTATCCCACTCTGCCATATTGTCTCCAGGGTTCACGCTGATTACTTCATTAATGAGACATCGGACGTTACTATCGTTCATTCCGACATCCCGACCCCAAAAGTAAGATAAACGCAGTAGAAAAGGTAAACCAAGGACAGGCAGACATACCGCAACTGTAAGTGCCGCTAGAAAACCAGTTGCTACCGCCAAAAGCGTGGCGGCCTCTTGGATTCCTTTGTCATTGCCAACTTCTCCTGAACTCCAGCACACAGCCAGAAACGCACCGGAGAAGCAATAAAAGCATTTGCGAGATACGATTTCGTAGATGATCTTAGTCCTGAAAGTGTCGCGCGGAACTTTAGGCGCTGTAGCATGAGGATCCTGTGCACTACCTGGTTCCTTATTTTCGGATGATTTTACGGCGGTTCCTTGTTCCAAGCGCATATACATCTTCTGCATGTGTTTATCGACGGCTGTTTTAATATAAGGTGCAAGGTCAGGGCTGGTGTTGATTTCGCCCTTAAGATGAGGTAAAATATACTTTCTTCTAAAATAGGACTCGCAGGAGTATCCATCATAGAAGAAGTATGGTGAAGCCCACCAGCTATTGTCGTATAAAATAGGATTTATCCTCGCAGCAATTGTATCCCACTCTGCCATATTGTCTCCAGGGTTCACGCCGATTACTTCATTAATGAGACATCGGACGTTACTATCGTTCATTCCAACATCCCGAGCCCAAACGTAAGATAAACTTAATAAACCAGGTACACCCCAAAGAGGTAGGAGGATTACAATTACTCGTACGATACACCCCACTAGACCACCAATTACAAGAAGTGCAAATATTAAGGCTACCGTAATTTTAGACGCTATTTCATCGCAGCAGTTCTCAGACTCAGGCACACAGCTAGAAATACGCACCAGAAGCCGTAAATACCTTTGCGAGATGACTCGTAGAGAATCTTTTTCCTGAAAGTATCCTGTTTAAAGTTTGGGCTCTGTAGCATAACTACTCCGTGCATTGCTTGGTTGCATCTTGACTGAACTCTCTTAATGAGTGTAACCACGTTGTAGTTTCGGAGTTCTACCATTTTTATAGATTTCCATCGTCGTATGAATGTATAATCATATACATTGTCAATGCTTGCCGATGAACTACAACAGAGAGCGATAAACTACAGCTTAGAGCAATCGATAATTAGGTTTTGAACTGCTACATCAATGGCATCGAACATTAATTCGTAATATCAGGTTTACGTGGTTTTTATCCTCCTCCATCTAAGGTATTTCGCATTAGAAACATCTACGAGCCAGCAAGGACCGCATAATTTACTTACCATGCCCTCACTTCGAGATCTCGCTGGCTTCAGCACATGTCTCCCGGTCATTCGAGTTGCAGCGCTCACATTGAGCCTCTCATTGACGTATTCTCTCATGTTTCTAATAATTCCGTTCCAAGTGATCATCATGCTTTTAGCTAAGAGCACATGATTCGATAAATTAGTTGGCCAGCCACAACGCTCGAGAAGAACGAGGCAGTTTGGCATCCCGTTCCCAGTATATATTCGTAAAGCTATTCGAAGATGGCCGGCATCGTGTACAAACTCAGTGCTCATTCTTGAATCGGTTTGACATTTGACCTCCTTCGAATTTAAACCAATACTAAAATATAATGCCCGCTCCACATGGTGGTGAATTGAAAGATCTGATCGCTCGCGATGCTCCCATCAAGTCTCAGCTACTCCAGGAAGCTTCTGAAGCTTCTGTGAAGTGGAACTTGACCGGCAGACAAATCTGTGATTTGGAATTGATTCAGAACGGTGGGTTTTCCCCTCTATCTGGTTTCCTTAATCAAAGAGACTACGAAAGCGTTGTTCACAACTCCAGATTGACCAACGGGTTGGTGTGGACTATGCCAATCACCCTGGACGTTGACGAAAATTTTGCTGGTAAGCTCGAACCCAAGACTAGAGTTACTTTGATGCAAGACAACGAAATTCCGGTCGCTATTCTTACTGTCACTGATGTGTACAAGCCAGACAAGGAAAATGAAGCAAAACAAGTATTTAGAGGTGATCCGGACCATCCAGCCGTGAAGTACTTGTACGAAACTGCTGGCGACTACTACGTTGGTGGTGAAATTCAAGCTATTCAATTCCCAGTTCACTACGACTACCCAGGTCTACGTAAGACTCCAGTTCAACTGAGGTTGGAATTCGAATCGAAGCAATGGGACCGTATTGTAGCTTTCCAAACTCGTAACCCTATGCACAGAGCCCACAGAGAACTGACTGTGAGAGCCGCTAGAGAACAAAATGCTAAAGTTTTGATTCACCCTGTTGTGGGTCTAACTAAACCCGGTGACATTGACCACCACACTCGTGTACGCGTCTATCAGGAAATTATCAAGAGATATCCTAATGGTATGGCCCAGCTATCACTACTGCCCTTGGCCATGCGTATGGGTGGTGATCGTGAAGCTGTTTGGCACGCAATCATCAGAAAGAATTACGGTGCTACTCATTTCATTGTTGGTAGAGACCACGCTGGTCCTGGTAAGAACTCTGCGGGCGTTGACTTTTACGGGCCATACGATGCTCAAGAGCTCGTGGAATCCTACAAAAACGAGCTAGACATTGAGGTTGTTCCCTTCAGAATGGTCACTTACTTACCCGACGAGGACCGCTACGCACCAATCGACCAGATCGATCTTTCTCAAGCCACTACCTTAAACATTAGTGGTACAGAATTGAGAAACCGTTTGAAAACCGGTGGCCACATTCCAGAATGGTTTTCTTACCCAGAGGTTGTCAAGATTCTAAGAGAATCCAACCCACCTAGACCAAAGCAAGGTTTTGCTATTGTCTTGTCCAACTCTTTAACTGGCAACAAGCAGTTGTCTATTGCTCTCTTATCCACATTTTTGCAATTTG
This sequence comes from Lachancea sp. yHQL494, assembly GCA_030562185.1. NCBI lineage: Eukaryota > Fungi > Ascomycota > Saccharomycetes > Saccharomycetales > Saccharomycetaceae > Lachancea > Lachancea sp. yHQL494. The sequence goes on along the minus strand of JAJMGS010000009.1, from coordinate 62,914 downwards.
GTGGTTGCAGACACTTCAAGGCATTGGACCACAAGAACGATGCCAATGTTCTAGAACTAGTACCAGATTTCATCAGAAGTGGAGTCGGCTTAATTGTTTCCGAATTTGAAGGTGTGGAGAGTGTTGCTAACGCTTTCGTCGTTGGTGCAGACCAAGACGTCAACATCAAACTGGACAGCAACGACGAATCAGTTCTACATGTTGTGCAAAAGGTGGTATTGTTTTTGGAAGACAACGGATTCTTCCAGTTCTGAGCTTTTGAACGTAGTTTAATATATGAAGTGATTGTGTAAAGTTTCTAGTTGTGACTAAAGTTGGATATAGCTATTTTGAGAACGCCGTTCCTTGATCCGGAGTTAAATGGCCTATGGTATCCAGTTCCATAGGATTAAGTACTAAGGGGCTAAAACTCTCCAGCCCATTCTGGATTCTATCGTACCATTGTTCTACAAGTTGTTGGGCAATTATAATCCAAGGTTTACACTGAGATAAGCAAGTTCTTATAGCCAGCGATAAGTAAATAGGTTCTTACAGATGTGATATCACTTTGCCCTAATGTGTCGCGATTCATATATACTTCAATGGTTCAATGTCAGCTAGTGAGTAAACTGAGGGTAGAACTGTGGAGAACAATCTAAGTTATTTCTAGGTTTGAGCGAGAGGGCTTCGGCATCTTTCGCGACGCTTAGATTAAGGTTTTATAAAACCCTTTAGACATATACGTATTGGGGACACGAAGTTGCGAAGATTGCCATTCTTCAACGTCTTGTAAAATTTGTGCCCACGGGACTAAAGTACTGGAAATCTCAACGATTTAATGCTAACGTGGTAATTGAACAGTGTCTATCATATTCCATGAGTAGGGCGCCTTCTTTACCTAAATAAGCTGACATGTAAAAACTCCTTGAATGCTATTTTTTGGGAGTTTTTCATCACCTTATCTACTTTCAAAATAAGCTCGTAACAGCTCAAAGTGCTCTACTCTTATAATACAGCTATGAGAAAGGAGCCATTTCGGTATTTTCAGCGAGCCAATTCCCATTCTCAACACTTTTATTTTGCCCATTTTTCGCCCATGCTGTTCAAACTTTGAAAATGCTACATACACTTAAATTGTGCCACTGGGCATTCAATGAAAACGAGCAATGGGTGAATACACCTTGCGCAATGATCCTAGTCGTCATATATTCATCTCACATGCCTACAGTCATTACTTCAAATTTTTACAAAAACTGAAAAATATTGAGATGATGTTGTGCAAGACAATTTGGAGATCCACTGGCTTCTGATATCGTCTATGCTATTGAACTCCACTTCTGAAGAATGGGATAAGCTTAAGGATTGGATATCTCAAGAATTGATTGAGCAAGAACCGGGCATTGCTATCGAACTGACAGATTTTGTTCTGGAAGTGCTGAAGACTCTGACAAATGCCAGCGTCAACACAGAGACTGATCAAGATGCTGAGGAACTGGTAAAGCTACAGCTGAAAGGAATAGTGAAAAATCCTGCTGCTCTGCTTCATCAATTGCCATCAAAGTTTCAAGAATTTGAAACGACTAAGGGATCGGAGCTCAAACCCGCTCCTACATCATGCGTCAAAGTAGCGCATGTTCCAGCTCGTTTTCTCAATTGGGAGGAAATTAGGCTACAATTTAAGCCCTTTGGGTCTATTAAATCCTGTAAAGCGAACATGCATGAGCGCCAACTTGTTATCGAATACCAGAACGAATCCTGTGCGATTCGATGCACAAAAGCTGCTACCGTCTTCTTCCACAATAGGTTTGTAACAGTTGAGCTGTATCACGGAAGCTTAGAAGAGTTTCAGGGTGTAAATCTCATAACAACAGAGCCCGATAAAATGTCTACGGACCCCAAAGTGTTATCCCCAGACTCTGTCCTTTCTTCTTCCCTGGATGACAATGGGTTCAACAAGCGCATTCACCAAGCACAAAACATTCCACAAGCTGTATATGGGAAAAACCAAAGAATGGACGAGAATCTCAAAAACAATTTCAATGAGCTTTTTAATTCCAGAGAGAAACTTCTACGAGCCCATCAATCGCGCCTTTTAGATCTGCGACGGAGGGTTGTCGACTTGCCATCGGATTTAAAACTCAATGGCATTGATCAATTGGCTTCTGAATTTGAAGATCTTGAAAGAAGTATGGAAAGGTCGAGCATTACCCCTAACTCCATGATAGAAATCAAATTGCAGAAGTTAAACATGGATCATCCCGGTGAGCTGAAAATCGAAGATGCTCGCGCGACAGCAGCAAAGAAAAAGCGTGCCAGAAAATCGATTCTACTGCGGAAGAAAATCAAGCGAAAGAGGTGAAGTCAAATCACATCCTAATTTCACATTGAAGACCTCTCATTAACCCTATAGAAATTACAAACTGGTACTCAGCTCACTGTCGCGACCTTGACGCCCCTCATGCTACTAATACACTACTGTACTTCGTTCTCTTATTCATGCATTCCCCATGTCTCGCGTTTTGGCACGCATCCGCTCGATCCGCGCCTTGAGTTGAGATGTCACCTCCGCGGCTCGTTTCCAACTTTCATCGTTCAGAAAGTTATTACCAGATATTGAGTACCTGTCCGCATTTGAGGTTTCTGCTTGCCTCTCCACTGGCCTAGCCTCAGGTCTCAGCTGCAGGGAGGTGACCCTATGAGGGAGGTCATCGCTTGATTCACTGGGTGACCTGGCCCGGTTATTTAGGCTCGAAACTCGACTATTGAAGTTTTTTTCGCGGCTCATTTCAATTGATGGAGGATTTAGCCCATTCGAAGACGATGATATTATTCTTCTTGGAGGCGGTGTCCCCAATGGAACTTGTGAGAGCGGAGCAGAGGGTAGCTCATAAGAAGAAACTGATCTGACGCCGTAGTTGGAGGAATGCAATGTATTTTTGGTTTCAAGTTCAGCCTCCAAAACCGCAACGCGATCCTGAAGACGTGTAATTTGCATTTCTTTCGACCGTAGCTCTAAGTTACGTTCGTTCAGTGTTGATTGAGCAGTATTCAGTTGGTGTTGAAAAGATGAGTTTTCAGTGTTCAATCGCGAACATCGATTTTGCAGTTCTGTTGTGGTGGTTAAAAACTCTTGGCGTTCTTTAAGCCATTTCTGTTTCTGATTGCGCAACTCCTCGACTTCGGCGTTCACAACATGACCCCTGCTGGAACTCATAGGTGAATCTGTTGTCAATGCGCGAGTTGTAAGTCTTGACTTCATTGAAGATATGTTGTTTTGGTGGGGATCAATCCTACTCCCGGTCTTGAGAGGTGAGGAAGGGCCCCTTTTAGATGGCAACGTAGAGAGCGGCTTGCGAACAGAAGATGTACTGTTGTCTAATAGCGATGAACTCGAATCCGCCTTCACCGAGGACTTGCCACTGCTAAATTCCGGTGCGTACGGTGCGAAAGGTTTCTTTTCCCTTGACAAAGCGCTAGAAGATCCACCATTGGGTCCTTGCTGTCGTTGGGTTCGTAATTCTCCAGCTACCTCGACTTTTTCGAAGTGCTCGTAGACCTTTTTCTTCTTTAAATTGTCAAGTTTATCAACAACATCTGAAATTTCTCTTTCTCCAACAAGCTTCATTAATGTAGCCAAACACTCGTATCCATTGTCGCGTATCCCCGGCTGGGTGTCATTTACAATTTTGAGTGAAGCCTGAGAAATGTCAGGTACTAATTTAATGAGCAACTCATCACTGGAATTCCGAGCCTGTGGTTTCCACATTTTGAGAAGACGCGTTAAATATTTCGTGCTCTCCATACGTACTTGAGGAGTTTTGTGAGTCATGAAGCGTAGGGTTTCTTCAAGACAGGAGTCAACTCCGCAGCATTTTGCGATATCGTTGAGTGCTTCACATATAGCATCATTAACCGAGGATTTCTTCTCTTTTGACCGTTCTAAGAGTGCTGTAAGCACTAGCGAACCGTAGTTTCTATTGAAATTGGATAAGAGCTTGGAGCATAGTTGCTGTATGCACTGTGCGGCTAGGGTTACGGCTTGAACGTTTGCATCTTTCTCAATGACATGCGCCAAAGATCTGAGAAAATCACTGTAATCCTGGTTCCTGGCCTCGAGTTTCTTTACTGGAGTTAAAATTTGGTTGAGAACCTCGTCAAGGGCCTCGACCCGATCTTTCCATTTTGACGATGTAATACGTCCCTGAAAATCGCTTGGAAATTTGTCTAATATTTGGCTAGTTGGTAACAGATCAAAGGGATCGATCTTAGACGCCAGAGGTCCCTGCGCACTTCTCTTGTCGCTCTCCTTCATGATATTTAATTGCAAAGCACCACCCATAAGTGTGTCGCCATCTTTATCAGTCTTAAGTTCTTCAGATGCAGCCTGTTTCTGCCATTGGAATAGTTTCGGTTGTGACAATGGTGGGATTTCACCTTGGTAACTCTGAAACGTCATGTCCAAATCGCGTTGTTGTTTGGGCGTCAATTTTTCCAGAAGGAGCACTTGCAGTAGGTCGCTACCTAACCATTTATAGAGTTGTAAAACCAGATCCGTGGTTTGATGTCTAACGTCCCGGTTAGCGTGACTTAAAAGTCGCGGTATGGGATCCAGGAGGGTCGGAAGAAATGCAGACATATTAGCTACTTGTTGCAATCCAAAAAATTCTACTATCCGAGCCATGCATTCTACGCAGCTGGCAACGAGTCGTGGTAATTTGTTTTTCAATAAGGGCTCCAAAAGCTCAATTGATGCCGCAACAGACTCGTCCAAAGATACCAGTATAAAAACACACTCCTGTGACTTCTGCTTCGTAGCGGCTCTCAATGAGCCAAGTCCTTTTTCAGCGAGCAATGGTAACCAGCTAATTCGGAGGGAGTCTGATCGGGTGGTGTCCGGCAACTGGCACAAATACTCCAAAAGACTCAAAAGTGCAGTAACTGCTTGTTCTTGCGCAACAACGTTAGAATCCACAATGTACCTTGAAAAAAAATCGGGGTTAGACCAGTATTGGGATACTTCACGCGGCACAGATCTGATAGATGCCTTTTTGAAGACGTTGTTTAATTCTTGGTACCCATGCATACGAGCTTTCCATAACTTATGATTCAATCTCTCCGATAAAGGTAAGAGAGCGTAATCGCCACTTTCTGAGTCTGCCATGGCAAATTTGAAGAAGCCCTAATTGGCCCAAACAGTCGTAAAACAATGATTGATGATTGACGATTGATGTTTACACAACTCTAGCAAGCGATGGCTCAAAAGCCAAATATTGATATTTCGCGGTAGCCGGGTAACAGGCGAATTATAGTGGGGGTCGTTGAAGCGATTGAACCTGTAAACAGCACGGTGAAAGTTCGGTATGTAGGTTTAAACAATGCCTGTGGGGCAAATCAGCATTACTTCTTTAATCCATAGGGTGAGGTAATAAATTTTGCCAGATGAAGATTGATTATTAAAATTTAATCTTGTTTTCAGCATAGTAGCTTGGAGCTTAGGCGTGTAAATACTCGAGTTTGTGAAGAATGGCGGGTAATGTAAGAATTCGGAGGATCATGTCGTGTACGTTTCTGTCGAACTTTTATTTACAGTTTTAGAGACAAATGATGACATTGACGATTCAGAGGGTATAAAAGCTGTAAATATCGTACGATAAAACAAACATAAAAAGGAATATGGTGGTTTTGCAAGATCTTAAACTATCAGATAAGTAAACCTAGTATCCATTACAGAAGAATGAGATCATATTTGGTAAATTCTGAATAATGACAGTTGGCCAAGTCATGACAGAATAGTATAAAGTGATACCACACAAGGCGAGTGAGGTATTTGAGGCAAGAGAATTGGGTAGTGGAGTTTTTTCAGCGCGGTACATACACCACTATGTTGACCAGTTTTAGTACATAAATGACAAATGGTATATAATCCCATAAATAACCATAATCAAGCCAAAGTTCTTATTTGCGCGGATCATCTGCAGCGAATCACTTTGTACCAAAGTGTCACAAAAGTGTACGTAGAGTGTGAATCTATACCACAGATAGCATGGCCCTAATATGGCATAAATTATAACTCCAGTTCCTGCTATCACATAATACAGGTTCGTTTGACTGCATGTCCCTGACACTGAATTTTCGTTCCTCGTATTACCGTGTCATTCACCTGGAATCCCAAGGTAGCTAACCGCAATCTTTAGTGGAAAAAGGTAACAAACGAATGCATTTGCACGTACCAGTAATACCTTCATGTCGTATGACTCAACAGATCGATCTTCGTCTAATTATTAATGGGATGCTGAATAAGTGAGAATTATGAAAAATTATTGGGTGTTCGACCTAGGCAGGAAATATCAGCCAAGCCATAGATAATTTATTTGAAAGCAATTTCTTTTCTATTCCTGTTATAACAGTCTGCTGAGCTCACGAAGTATAGAACTCTTGGCGCACAGTGCCAATAAGAGAATCATGATGCCTAAAATATTGATAAGTAATTCCCTTCTGTTGGATATGTCCCAAGAAAGGCAATTTGGCCGAGTGGTTAAGGCGTAAGATTAGAAATCTTTTGGGCTCTGCCCGCGCAGGTTCGAATCCTGCAGTTGTCGTTATTTTTTATTCTACATTAGAATACAGCTCTATAACGAAGTAGATGTTCAACACTGCGCTCCTAGCACCCGCTACCTAATTATGAGGAAGGCTTTGTCTCTTCGTTGGATCTTACATCACATGGGCTCTTACCACTCATATTTTAAGCTTATCGCCTCACCCACATTTTTGGGTCTTTCAAGTCCTTGAGAAACGAACACTACACATCCTATCCGGGGCCAGTTAATCGATCACTTTACTAGCGCCCGCATCCAAATTTCACTTTTCGAAATACTCGCGCATCGATTTATACCCAACAAGTCCTAAAATTACCCTTCTGGCTCCCATCCTCCATTACTCAGCGTTTTCTCTCTGACTAGTGTCCAATTACTAAAGAATTTACAAACCTCGATTCTTATATGTTTTACTCTCGTATTTAGTCGCAAGCTTAGTAACGTTATGATTCTAGTTCTTCTTCTATGAGTTTCCACAATTTTCATATAAAAGAGATGAAAAAGTCCCTTCGAAAAGTTGTCTTGCAAACTCTCCCGTATTTGAATCCTTGAACCAACGAGTATTTATACTTAATATCGATTCTTACTACAATTACAATCACAATTACAATGGTCAAACAAATCTCTAATGCAGCTGAATTCGACAGTGTCATCCAAGCCGACAAGTTGGTTGTTGTGGACTTTTTCGCTACCTGGTGTGGCCCTTGCAAAATGATCGCTCCTATGCTGGAAAAATTCGCTGCTGAGTACTCGTCTGCCGATTTCTATAAGTTGGACGTGGACCAGGTCCCAGAAGTTGCTCAAAAAACCGAGGTATCTGCCATGCCAACTATCGTTCTATTCAAGAGTGGGGAAGTTGTCGACAAAGTCGTTGGTGCTAACCCAGCTTTGATCAAGCAGAAGATTGCTGCTTATGCTTAAGATTGAGGGCAAGATATCGACAGGAGGACAACTCAATCGAGTAACAAGGGAAATGAAGGGAACTAAGTGAATCAAACGGTTGATGGCAATCTTCCTTCTTCTATATCTATTTTTCTATATGCGTTGCTCCTGTATCGATATAATACAAATGACGACGAGTTTTGCTTTGGTCCGGGCACTGAGAGGGTGTCAAGAGTACCTGTTTGCCAGCTTTCTTATCTCAAGAGCTCGGCAATCTCAGTGTCAGTGTAGCCGAAAATGTAGAATGCGTCTTTCAGTGATTCCGTATTCAGCTTGGAAGGCGCGGCCTCCTGTACCTTGGGCTTAGCGTTCCATGCTATTCCAAAACCAGCGACGGCCATCGCAGGTAGGTCATTACCTCCGTCACCTATCATAACCGTCGATTGGATTGGCACGCCGTATTCACGAGCTAAGCCCAATAGGATATTGGCCTTGCGCTCGCCATCCACAACATCGCCTAAAGTATGTCCGCTCAGAACCTCCAGGCCTGATTGTGGATCCACTTGCGTAGCCAACACATTAGCCTTTGCAAAATCCAGCTCCAAAACGTCTTTCATATGGTTGGCAAAGGGCATGAAGCCACCACTCAGAACAGCAAGCTTGCACCCGGTCTTCTTGAGCCCACGACATAACTCAGGAACACCTTTAGTGACCCGTAGCTTAGCTTTGACGTCTTCGTATAGCGTGGCCGTCTTGATACCCTTCAATAGCTTCACACGCTCGGCAAGCGATTGTCTGAAGTCTAATTCATTGTTCATGGCACGTTCTGTGATTTCAGCGACTTGATCTTCGACTTGTGCATAAGCGGCGATCAGTTCGATCACTTCTTGGTAGATTAATGTGGAGTCCATATCGAACACCACTACGGCCTTTTCCTTTCGGGACTTAGAGTTTTCTTGCACGATAACATCCGAATCAGTAGTACCGCAAGAATTCAGTTGTTGACGGAGGCTGTCGATGGTACGATCAGTGCTCAAGAAATAATCCTGGGCTCGACCAGAAAGTTTACGTTCTGATCCAATTTCAACGCCTTGTAGGCTGCTTAAAAAGGTAATAACTTTATTTTTTAATTCATCACTCAGCCTTTCACCATGCGCAATGACAGTTACCACAACTTTGTTGATCATCTCGTTCAAAGGATTTTGAGTATGGCTCGGTTGGATCTTTCATTTGGCATCGTCGATTTTTCAATCAATATAGGTAGCCCATTCGTTACACACATAGTTAAAAAAATGCCAAAAAAATCCATATATCAAAAAAGTATCAAAACCGATAAGCTTTCGTCCATCTCGCAGCCGAACCTGGTCAAATTTGGAACTACACCTAGCACCAAGTCACTAACTATAACATTAAGAAGAGCTTTACTTTTCCAGCTTTTAATTTGATCTGGTTTTTATCGAGTTAAAGTCTTCATAGCATTGTACACCTTTTTGTCAGCTACTGCCTCGACCCAGATCCTCATACTCCCAGTTAGTAGCACATAATGTCGAAAGCCCTGCGCATTTTAGTACCTGTTAAAAGGGTCATTGATTATGCCATAAAGCCCAGGATCAACAAAGCAGGTACATGTATTGAAAAAAACGGTGTTAAGTTTAGTATGAACCCATTTGACGATATTGCCGTGGAGGAAGCAGTACGCATCAGAGAAGCGCACAAAAAAATGGTGGAAAACATCCACGCTGTGTCCATTGGCCCTACCAAAGCTCAAGATATTTTGAGAACTGCATTGGCAAAAGGCGCAGACACTTGTACGCTGATCGATGCCAAGGAAACCGAACTAGAGCCTCTAGCCGTGGCAAAAATCCTCAAACAGGTAGTTGCCAAGCAAAATGCCAATTTGGTTATTTTGGGGAAGCAAAGTATCGACGACGACTGCAACAACACCGGGCAAATGTTGGCGGGTATGCTAAATTGGCCCCAAGCCACCAATGCGGCCAAGGTGGAGATTGACGAGTCGTCCATGTCAGCGAAAGTAACTAGAGAAATCGATGGCGGCGAAGAAACTATCAGCGCGCCACTACCACTTGTTATCACTACCGATCTGCGCTTGAACCAACCTCGTTATGCAACACTGCCAAACCTGATGAAAGCGAAGAAAAAGCCCATGGAGAAATTGTCACTATCAGACTTTCCTGACGTCTCCACACAGCCGAGGTTGGAGGTACTCAAACTCGAAGAGCCCCCAACTAGATCCGCAGGCATCAAAGTCGGATCTGTTGACGAACTTATTGAGAAACTAAAAGAAGTCAAGGCAATCTAGAAGTTTTACTCCCATGTAATAATTTAAGTCACACAAAAAAAGCCTCTTACGGAGCGGATCATCTAAAATCCCTTCTCATATTTTATTCGCTATATTAAATCCTACTTAGCATCCTTCTCTCTTCGTCTAGCTGGCGATAGTACTCCCCCTGTGGTCATTCCAGGAGGTCGTTTAGACAAACATGTTTCTGTATACCAGCTATCGAATTGCGCTGTTTTTTGCTGCCGTACCTTGACAGCTTGTTGCAGCTGATCACATTCATTTATCCAAGCGTGCAAATGTTGCTTAACAGGTGCCAGTTCTGGCAAATGTATGGGCAAAAGCTCTAGCTTAGGCAAGGCCTGGGGGAGAAGTGAGCTATGCGCATTACGCAAGGGTATTTGACGAAGCAGATCTTCTGCAGTATGATTCATATATTCCTAAGAACGAGGAATTAGTCAAGACGAGATGTTCCATAGTTCTGATGAGCAACGAACGGCAGGACCTTAAAATTAGGAATATTAAATTGAACGTTCGGGCTGCTCACGTGATACATCGCTTCACACGTTTGTATGAGACATCATAGAGATGACAAAGTATCGTCGTTTACAAATCCTAACGACCTGAGCACACATCAAAATACACCTTTCCACATCTCTCACCAGAATATATAGAAATTCATTGAATAATGTTAAATACCTCACCGATAAATATTGATCAGTGGCTCAAGGACAATGGCCATTTGTTGCAACCTCCTGTCAACAATTACTGTCTTCACAGGGGCGGGTTTACAGTGATGATCGTGGGAGGTCCTAACGAACGCACTGACTACCATGTGAACCCCACTCCCGAGTGGTTTCACCAGAAAAAGGGATTTATGACCCTACGAGTTGTGGATGAAAGCCTGGAGGGTTTAGCAAGATTCAAAAACGTGACAATTCAGGAAGGTGACTCTTATTTGCTGCCTGCCAATGTCCCGCATAACCCTGTTAGATACGCAGGTACTGTGGGAATCGTCGTTGAACAGGACAGACCCGAGGGCCAGCACGATAAAATGAGATGGTACTGCTCCAAATGCCAGTCTGTGGTGTGCCAATTTGAACTTCAGATGCTGGACTTGGGCACGCAGGTTAAAGAAGGGATCTTGACCTTCGACAGTGATTTGAAACACAGAATTTGCAAGAATTGTGGAACAGAGAACTTTTCCAGGCCACAATGAGATTTTGAAGGAGCGACCGAGCTCCCAGATGTGTATACAGACCTGGGGG
>JAJMGS010000009.1:0-51854 GCA_030562185.1 Lachancea sp. yHQL494 | reverse complement strand
GGGGATTTGGTGATTTTTGAACATTTATACGGTGCGCCTGGAGTTTCTGCCAGCAAGACCTAATGGATAGTTTGTTTTTATTGTCACAGCTTTTTCCTGTCTTCACTGTTATTTAAGGTTATTTTACTTGATATCCCACAATAAAAGTTAGCAGCTCTTCTATCTACTGAACTTGTAGTAGGAATTTACACCATCTGATGGGTCTGAATATGGACTGTTAGTGTTGAAGCTCGGCTCTCGCTGCTCATCACTGTCAATAGTTAGTGTCCCAAGCCACATCTCTAAATGACTTGAAAAATTCAGAACTCACCAATTATTGTCACTTTTCTTCAAATTGCCAGAGAAAGCTTCAAAGGCTTACGAGCGTCGCGCACAATGGCTTCCTGCTTCTGTAACAAAGCGATAGAAGTTCCTGAAGCCGACACCCAAATCAATGATACCAATATGCAGAATGCTGATGCGCTGATAGGTTCTACAGATTCCCGTCATCCAGCAAACCTCATATGCTCGCTCTGTAAGATGTTCTATTATAACAATTGGGTTACTGGAACTGGTGGTGGTATTTCCATCAAGCATCCTGAAACGGGCCATATTTACATTGCACCTTCCGGTGTACAGAAAGAGCAGTTGAAGCCCGAACACATGTTTGTAATGGACGGCTCATCTGGAAAATGCTTACGCTCTCCGAAAGTTTACAAACCCAGTGCTTGCACTCCTTTGTTTATGTTATGCTACTCTCAACGTGAAGCTGGTGCTGTTATCCACACACATTCGCAGCATGCTGTTATGTGTTCTTTGATGTTCAACCAAGAATTCAGAATCGCAAACATTGAACAAATCAAAGCTATTCCAAGTGGCCAAAAAGATCCCTCAACTGGAAAAGATATAAACTTGTCATTTTTTGATACTTTGGTGATTCCAATTATCGATAATACCGCACACGAAGAAGACTTGAGGGAAGGTCTTCAAGAAGCTTTGGGCAAGTACCCGAACGCTACTGCCGTCATCGTCAGGAGACATGGTATCTACGTCTGGGGTTCCACAGTAGATAAGGCCAAAGTCTTTAACGAGGCCATTGATTACCTGATGGAAGTTGCATGCAAGATGCGCCAGCTAGGTATTCCACCAGACTGCGGCATAGGAGAGGAAAAGAAATACCTGAAGTAGAGGTGACCACATCCTAAGAGAGGATTGAAAGTTTGTAGAAGGAATGGCCTAAATTGTCTCACGTCGTCCCACACGCGGAACAACTGTACGGATTTTTAGTCTTTCCTCACTTACACCAACAAATCTCCCCATCTTTAATGTACATATATTGGAAGAATGATTAAAAATGCTATTTATGCGACGATGAAGTGGAAAGTGAGGCCCTTTTTTGCTTGCTGGCCCAAACGCGTTGCCATATGACATGTTCATCGCGTACCATATTTTTCGTATCTTTGAGCCCTGGAACTCCCAGAGTTTCCAAGCTGGGCTCAGAATCCGCAGTTTCATCCAGAAGCCCGCAACAGACGATCTGGTTACCACGCATCACATAAGAAGTTGCTATGTCCTCTCCAGAAACCCGGTCTTTGACCTTAGAAACCAGCAGATTTGTACTCTTATCGTAACCTTCCAGCGTTGCACAAATGCATTGGCCTTCAGTAGTGACCACTACAATACGCTTGTTGAGGAAGTCCTTCAGCAATGGCGACATAAAGACGCTCTCTTTCGAAATCTGCTTAACGTTTGAAATAAAGCTTGATATTTAAAGTTCAATCGAACTACTAACTTTCGTGTTGGATGATAATACTTAACATTAATTCAATATCCTCCCGATGCCCTACTTTTATTTTTCCTCATCTAAAATAACCGCCGAGTGTGGAGAAGTTGGCGGATGGAAGTTGAAAAGACATTCACTATGGCAGATAGCGAGGTATCTACAGATTGCTCATCACCAAAAATGTGTACCGAAGAAGAAACAGACCGTCAGATCTTAAAGTGGGCGGGAAAACTAGAACTGGAATCTATCGATTTACGTGACAAGTCTTCAAAGCTTTTCCAGGTTTTGGGGGCCAATTCAGAGCAATTAAAGAGCTCATACGATAAGCTGAGCCTGGCATTAGTAGGCTTCAATAATATCAAAGGTTTGTATATAGAAAACCCTTTCCCTTTGTCCAGAGGAGATCTTTAAATTCAACGGGAACTTTTCTAACAGCAAGTTTCCAGACGTTCAGGAACAGCTCAAGAGTGCTGTAGATCAGTTGCTAAAGCTCGAGGAAGCTCAAGTTCAAAGTATTGAAGGTTTGAGAAAAGTTGAGAAGCATTTGGAGGATAAAATAGTAATTGCTGCTTCATCACATTCTGCAGAATTCGCCAATATGTTAAATGAGAGTACTAAGGATTTTAAAAACCTCGAAAAGCGATTGAGCAGCAAAATGGAAGCCTTTTCTTCATCACATTCGCAAGACTTTGCGAAGGGCGTTACAGATGTTGAAAAGGCATTTGTAAATTTATCACGTCAATCAGAGGCAATATCGGAAATTCTGGCGTCGATATCAAGCGAAACAGTACGTGTTTCCCAACGGCAATTGCAGTTAGAACAGCAGGTGCACATGCTGCGGACAGAGATAACCGCGCTACGCGAAGAAGGTTTAAATGCAAAGGAGGCCAAGGTACTGACCGAACAATGCTATAAAGTTGGGAAGCCTGTATCACCTGTATGTTCAAGAGAACAAATGCGCCGGAAGAGGACCCAGACCCTTGCCGGGACGCGTTGGATCATACCATGGGACGAAATTTCAGACTCAGAGACTCTAATGTCATCAGAACTATAACGTTTGGAATAGGGTTTTTGAGCTGATTTGATCATACTTTAACAGCAGTATTTTGTGGCATGAGGTGTGCAATTTTCCAATTCATGGCATCATGATTGCAACTCGGCATCAGAAGAGAGCTAGATTACCAGGTAGCTAGTGCCGCTTTACCAAGTTAGTCAGGGTATGAAGGGTCCCGATTGGGCTTAGTGAAGTCCCAAATACTAAGAATACGAGGTTTAAGGTGCTGCGTATCATACTTTGGGGATTGTTGAGGTATATAAGAGCCTGCAAGGGTCTAAAGTAGACCTAAACACCTAAGAAACTAACTTAAGTCTTATTCGCGGTAATTAGGGCCCCTCAGGGAATCTAATTCGACGTTTCGCTCCTTTCGTCGACTCCTACAACTAATCTGTCTTTATCAATGCTTACAATGAGCGTCCCGCGATTACCAAGTTTACCAGTTGTTTTTAACGTGGGATAATAGACTTCATAGCAAGGCATGTATCGCAAAATGAACGCTCTAACTTGTTCATTGCTCATTCCTTGCCCAGATTCTGCAATCAGTTGAGATTCCTGCTCCTGCCTCCATGTGTATATGTTCTGAATATCCGCAGCTATTACAACACCCACAGAAGGCGAACTGGTGTCAGCCCATAGTAACTCGGCGTAAGCTCTTAGGGAAGCATTGATATCCATGAAATTTTGCAAAGGGTGCGTTTGAAGAATCTTACCACGTTGGGTCGACACATCGTCTCGCATCTGTGAGAGCTTCTCCTTTGAGACATTCTCGAAACCAAGGAACCAACCTTCAACAATAACTAGATCTACGGGCAGATCCACTGTATTGTTGGACTCTACTCTGTCTCCTGCGCCGGCAAATCGAGATTTATCGTACTTTGGAACATGCGTAGAACCAGTATTTTCACGCAATGTCTGCATAAACGTCTGCAGGAGCTGCATATCGTGCGTCCCGGGCAGTCCTCGACCTTGAAGTAGACTATCATCCGGAAAACGCTCTGCCAGATGTCGTTGATCGCTGTGTGAGAGATAGAAGTCATCAATCGAAACAATAATCGTCTTCAAGTCAGGTCTATCACACTGAAGAAGCTGTTGCACCCCTTTCGACGAATAGGTCTTCCCGGAGCCTTGTGGACCCGAAAGGTATACCACCAAAGGCTTACGGTTACCGCTTAAGCTTATTAATGGGTGCTTGGCGTAGGCATCATAGTGGCTGAGGACGAAACTACTCGCTTCTTGCGCTATTGATCTTTGCATCAACGTGAAATTGAACCTATTGGAGAAAAAATACTGGGGATGTTGGAACAACGCTACTTTGGAATGTTCTCGCGCACGGACGTCTAAAGAAACACAAGAGAAGTATTATAAAACCGTGAGTTAAAAGGTTAAACCCCAGGTTATCATTCTAGTGTCCTGTTTGTTAATCTTTTTGCGACGGGACTAATCTGCTGGGTTAGATTTGAAAAATGTTGCACCGGTTGCTTGCATTGGTACGGGTGTCAGAAACAAAATTTGTATCGGCACTTCCAGGAAAAAGTCCACCAGGTGCCAAAGCTACATTTGGTGGAACGATCGTGGCACAATCGTTATGGGCTGCCATAAAGACCACTGAATCAGCGTTTGAGCCTGCATCATTACAGTGCTACTTCCTGGCAGGGGGCGATCCAAGAGAGCGCATCGTATACGAGGTGGAGCTCCTAAGAAATGGTCGAAACTTCGCTCACCGTCAGGTGCGGGCCTACCAGTTCGAGAAGATCATATTCGTGGCCACAATTCTACTGCAGCATGTGAGTGGATCCAATTCCGGTCCAAAAAAACTGTCTCCAACTTTTGACACCGTACAGCATTTAAGCCGCCCTGTTGATTTCCCGGATCTAAAGCGGATGGTTCCAGCCGCTCAGCTGTTCCGCTCAGAGGTCATTGGAAAGTTGGGTAGGTACCGAAATTTGCATAAAGTGTGGGATGATCCAAGCGTGGTTGACCCATTTGTTCAGAGATTCGAAGCAGGCGCAATAGAATACCGCTTCCCTAGGGACATTTTTAACTCAGAGGAGTCTCACAACCGAGACCAACAACCTCATTTGGCCCATCTAGATTATTACCAACGTGTGAGAGGTTCATCTCCCGGGAGCGGTGGCGCCTCACAAGAAGTGCTCGACCCACGATTCCCATTCGTGGAGTTCGCATATTTAACAGATGCGTATCTGGTACTATGTTTGCCCTACTTTCACTTACTTCCTCTTTATTGCCACAATTTTAGTGTGTCATTGGACCATACTATCCACTTTCACAAGCGGCCTAAACCCCACGACTGGCTAGCTTTGAGGGTGTCAAATCCCAGATCTGATAAGAACAGGCATCTTATGCAAGGGGAATATTACGATATCAATAAGGACCCAGTAGCTTCAGTAATGCAAGAAGCTCTTGTTGTCTACGATACTCCCTCTTCCATTCGGGCTCGATTCTAAAGTGCCGCTTTTCTTAGTTATCCCCCAGTCAAGCTTCATTTCTGAAGGTCACTAGCTTCTTTCAAACCGTTTTATATTTAGTATATATCCTTGTTTAAAACATGCCTTCAATTTCGCCCTCATCATTAACTTCGACATTCATGAAACCACAGTGGGTTGGTAGACCTGGAATTGTTTGAATCTCGGCCGCAAGTGCGTACAGGTACCCAGCACCCACGGACGCGCGGACGTCACGAATTGGGAAAGAAAACCCAGTTGGAACACCCTTCAAGTTCGCATCGTGGGATAAAGAGTACTGCGTCTTGGCTATACAGATTGGCAAATTACCAAAGCCCTGTTTGGTGTACAAATCGATTTTCTTCTGGGCTTCAGGCAAAAATTCAACTGAACCAGCTCCGTACATCTGTTTGGCAATAGCTCCGATTTTGTCTTCTATCGAAAGCCCTTCGGTTTCATAAAGGAACTTGAAATCATCGTTTGGTTCCTCACAAGCCTTGACAACTCCCTCGGCTAAATTGATTGCGCCTTTGCCACCCTCCTCCCAGTGATTAGACACAATTGCTTCGAAAGCGCCTGCTTTCAAAGATTCTTCCTTGACAACTTCGTGTTCGCGTTCTGTGTCCGAAGACATCTTGTTAATGGCAACGACAACGGGCAGATTGTAAGCTTTCACGTTAGCTATATGCTTGGCCAAATTGGCACAACCCTTCCTTAGCAAGTCAACGTTTTCGTTCAGATATTCGGTGGGCAATGGAGCACCAGCTTTCACTTCAGGCCCGCCACCATGAACTTTCAAAGCTCGAATAGTAGCTACAATAACAACTGCATCAGGAATTAGACCCGAAGAGCGACATTTGATATTCAAAAATCGTTCCCCGCCCATCGTGAAATCGAAGCCAGCTTCGGTGACTACGTAGCCTTGCTTTTCTTTCTTGACTTCTTCTGAGGCTCCTGGTTCAACACCAGCTAGCTTTAAAGCGATCTTATCCGCGATAGCAGAGTTTGCGCCAATTGAAATGTTAGCGAAAGGACCAGCATGCACAAACACAGGGGTACCTTCTAGCGTTTGCATAATATTAGGTTTAATAGCATCTTTTAAAAGGGCGGTCATAGCACCTGCACATCCAATGTCTTCACATGTAATGGGAACACCAGCTTTGGAAGTACCAATGACGATGCTTCCTAGTCTTTCTCTCATATCGGACAAGGAGTTGGCTAGGGCAAGAACAGCCATACACTCAGAAGCCACGGAAATGTCAAATCCTGTCTTTCTGGTAAAACCGCGCTCAGTAGGAGCCTCTCCGATGGTAATACCTCTCAAAAACCTATCATTACAGTCTACAACTCTTCTCCAGGTGATTGATTCAGGATCAATGTCTAAACGGGCAAATTGGGTGATTTCCTCGGGAGTCAAAGTGTTTGGGTCCTCTTTGTCAATACCCAGTTTCTTCAATCTCTTCAACATCGTAGGAGAGAACTGTCTGGCACCACGTTTGGCTGGGACAAGTCTCTTATACAAAGCCGCATCTTTTTGCGTTTGTTCGTGGAACATACGGGTATCAATAGCGGCCGCCAATAGGTTGTTGGCCATGGAGATAGCATGAATGTCGCCAGTGACATGCAAGTTGAATTCATCCATTGGAATCACCTGCGAATAGCCTCCACCAGCAGCACCACCTTTAATACCAAATGTCGGACCCATTGAAGGCTGGCGAACATTAGCAAAAACATTTTTATGCAAATGAGCTCCAAGGGCTTGGGCCAAACCTACCGTTGTTGTCGACTTACCTTCACCTAGTGGGGTGGGCGTGATACCAGCCACTAGAACATACTTTCCATTTTGCCTAGGAGCTAAACGCTCTAGAATATCCAGTTTAACTTTGGCCTTCGTAGAACCGTATGGCTCCACTTCGGTTGACAAGATTCCAGCCTCCGAAGCCACATCGGTGATTTCTTTAGGTTTTTGAGCTCTTGAGATTTCAAAGTCAGAAGGAATGGGTTTCTGCAACTTCAATGGTAGAGGCTTAAATGCGGGTTTGTCATCATTACTGAGGAAACGCTTGGCACTGAGAAAGACGTTGCTCATTAGCATGGCGACGGTCATGGGTCCCACGCCACCAGGAACAGGAGTGATGAGTTTAATGTGCTGACGAGTCGCTTCAAATTCCACGTCTCCAACACATCTGTAACCACTTTTCTTGGACGAATCATCAACGTAGTTGGTACCCACGTCAATAACCACGCAGTTGCCATTGCCCTTAAACCATTCACCTTTTACGAACTCAGGCTGACCAATTGCCACAACGACAATATCTGCAGCAGCCAGGTAAGAGGCGATGTCTTTTGATTTAGAATGTACGACGGTAACAGTAGCGTCCTTTGCCTTGAGAAGTTCTGCTACGGGAGCCCCTACAATATCAGATCTTCCAATCACAATGGCCTTCGAACCAGCGATAGTAACCGCACATCTCTCCAGAAGTTCAATGATACCTTGGGGAGTACACGGATGGAAGTACGGTTTCCCATTCTTCTTATTCAATTCTCCTATATTATGGGGTCCAAAACCGTCCACGTCCTTTTTTGCATCCACAGCAGAGGTTATTTTATCCTCATCAATGTGTGCCGGTAGAGGTAGCTGTACCAAAATGCCGTGCACCTTGCTGTCCAAGTTCTTTGCTTGGACTTGAGCCAATAGCTCAGCTTCCGTAGCCGATTCGTCCAAATGCTCAAATTGCACGTCAATTCCAGCTTCTTCTGCAGCCTTACGTTTCATTCTCACATATGTAGTAGAATCAGGACGACCTCCCACCTGGAAAATGGCTAAAGTTGGTTTGAAGGTAACAGAATTCGTGCCAAGAGTTTTGATCTGCTGGGAGATCTCATCGCGAATAGTTTTGGCAATGGATTTACCATCTATTAAGGATGCCACCATTTAAAAGAAGGAGTAATGGAGCCAGGTTCTAGCAAGCCAACCGCTGTATTTCTTAAGGTATTGCTCAACACAGACGATGTTATGCTTCTTGATGTCTATTCAAAACCTTTCGTTATATATATGACGATTTAATTTCCTGACTCGGGTATCGAAATACGATGGTATTTATTACCAATGTGATCAGGCCCATGTGAATGGCGTTCCGATATCACCGCGAAAAACGTTCTAACGGCGAGGTGAAAGTAAGCGCTGAACATTGAAAGCTTTTAAAAGGCCAACGAGAAACTGTTGTCGAAAGCAGTACTATACAAATGGGTTAGAATTTGAGTTAAAAATGGGCGGGAAGGATCGTATAAGTAGTCAAGAATGGCCGTGGAGACCTGTAACGCGGTTTCTCTGCGCCCGTTGTTAGAAGGCTTGATGCCAGTGCTGTTGGGACAGACTGGGATGTTTTGTTTCTGTCGCTGGTACTCGGTCAGAAGTCGAGAATTTTGAATTTCAGAATTCATAGAATAAATATAATATGTGCGTGTAATAATACCCATTTTATCAATATTGGAAACAAAAAGAACGGGGAAGTCGATGGAATTTGAACACAAGAGCTTTCCATGAAGTCTAATAATTAATCCTTTTTCGGCACATCGAGGTTTACCTATTTCATGCCGATATGATTCCAACTGTCGACAACTCAAGTATTTAAATCTACACAATAATTAACTGAATGGCTTAAGTTGCTATAGAACTAACTCCAATATGCGATGAAAAATACGACGGAGTGGGAAATTAGAAGCACTGTACTAAACTATTGAGGATTTAATTATTTTCCAAGGCATACCGAGGTAAAACGGTAAAAAATAAAGCAAACTGAAACTTTATAAATTGGAACAGTCTCTAGCTAGTTCACTCAAATGCGTAACTCGCATGCCATTAGGTTGATATGACGTTTAAAATTAAAATTTACGATAATTGTATTTGGTGGCTCACATTGTGTAACCTAGAGCTGCATTTGCATTCATGCATATTGCTGCCTTGAGTACCATGCTATATCGACAAAAAACAGGCATTTCATAGCTGTTCTCTTTATTCTTGACTAACAAGTTGTATGCAGCTATCATAGGCCCCACAGTGCTCTACAGAGATCGCTCTACTCGGAGAACTGAAAATAACACTAATGTCATATTACTACAAAGTGATATGATGCTTGTCGAGTTGACGAAGGGCAACACACTTCCACGGACTCAGTATAGATCGTCCAATATGTAGAAACCAAAGTACATACAAGGTCAGTTCCTAGGTGGACAAAGTCAAATCAGAAATATCACACTCTCTCATCTTCGCATCTTATTCAATTATTCAAACCAAAGCCAACACAATAATTCCAATCGAGATGGACGGGCTAAAAGCGTTTATCATATCTACAGCCTTTATTCTAACAATAACTGTTCCTTTTGAAAAAGGCCTACTGACCATGGAACAACCGCAACATTAAATTATATTTGAACTCGCGGTTTCGCAATCGTCCTTATATCCTTTCACTACCAGTAAAAGCCTGGACCAAACACTTGTAGCCAGGATTGATTAATACCAGTTGTTACCAAGCTATGCGTCATCTGTAAAGCTCTAGAACAGTGTCGCTTCAAATCACGTGAAAGAACCTTATTAATTGGGTCCTTCATCACTCAATTATCGCCAAAGTATAATGTCATTACAACACACTCACAATTGGAACATCCAACCCACCACCGACTCCACAAGCCATGTCTTCCAAAACTGGATTGCCAGAACCATGGACTGTTCGTTTCAGTAAATCCAAAAGTAGACTATACTTTTTCAACCCACAGACAAAGCAGTCACAATGGGAAGAACCTGAAGGTACAGATCATGGCGCTCTCAAGCAACACTTAATCGACCACCCACTTAGAGTTCGATGCCTGCATCTTCTGATCAAACATAAGGACTCTAAGCGGCCAGCGTCGCATCGTTGTGATCCGATCACCATATCGAAAGAGGAAGCACTTGAAGAACTGTCCGTGTACCAGCACAAGATTGAACAAGGCGAGAAGTTCGAAGACCTGGCCAAGTTTCGCAGCGATTGCCCATCCTTCAAACGTGGTGGAGACCTTGGTTCTTTTGCGCGAGGCGAGATGCAGCCGCCTTTTGAGAAAGCAGCCTTTACTTTGAAGGTGGGTCAACTGTCCAAACCCGTGGAAACCGCCAGCGGAGTTCATATCATCAAGAGAGTTGCCTAAAAGTGAGAGGCTAAAACGCATCGTAGGCTCTTTACGCCTCTTTTCTATTCGTACGATTACTTATTACGTTCGATTAACCAATCTTCAATACATAATGTTCCTGCTCTACACCCAAAGGTCTCTTTTATATGATTCCGTGACACCATTGTCCTCACCATAGAGGCGTTGCCAGTTGTCGAAACCCCCACGCAGGACGTAGATTCGAAATTTGCTCAAATCCTCGTCTTCCAAAGTCCGAAGAAACTTCATTGCTGCAGATGGACCTCGTTGCTGAGACAAAGCACAATGGAATACACAGTTGATTACACTAGAGCCACGCACCTCGTTCAAGCGACTACGCAGCTCCTTGCATTTGCCCACATCGTCCCGGAGCTGGCGGTACGGATAATTCCAACCTCTTTTTATGTGACCACCTATATAGTCGCTGCCTCGAACATCAACGACTTGGAAGGGCTCGTTAGAAGCAGAGTGGCCAATTTGAAGCCATTTGAAAAGCTCTTGAGCATCCAAATACTTGATAGCTGCGACAGACCGTGATTCCATGAGTCTACAAAGTTGTATTATTTCGAATCAACTAAATCTTACTTATGGAGGTTGAGTTACATCTTTCATCGTTACCGTTTATAAGTTATAAAATCAGCAGGGTACCGTCACCTGATATTTATTTTGTTTTATAGTTTACAAGACCATCTGAGCTTTTGTTGATAACATTTGTGCAAAGAGCTGTTTAACTAAGCACCGAATATCAACGGATTACTCTTCAAACACTTTACCCAACGAGCCAATTCGCTTCTAGCGCCTCCATAATACCTAACATCGGTGTCTTTGTCCTTTACTTGGTCAAATCGCGGTACCTGAAACATACGTTCTGAAAATACCTACTTCAAGGCCAAAACCTCGGTTTTTAAGTAGTATAAGTCCTTCTCGGATCGTGAACAATGGCCAGGGACTTAAATGCAGCTTCTTCGAAGTCCCGCTTGAGCAGTGGATCGCTCACAAACTTATTCAAGCTAAATCGCAAGCGCCGGTTGGAAGATGAAGAAGAATCGGATTCAGCACCACGATCGCAGTCTGAGGGATCTGGTAATGATGGCACTACGAGTGAAAGTGAAAATCAGCATGAAAAAACTGTTAAAAAGAGACGCACGCTATCCATGGCGGAAACTGAAGCTCAGGAAGCACAAGAACGCAAGCTGGACGAAGCACTTCCCGAAGAGCTGCGTAAATACAGGCCTCGTGGATATGCACTCAATTTACCTCCAAAAGACAGACCCGTGCGGGTATATGCCGATGGTGTCTTTGATCTGTTCCATTTGGGCCATATGAAGCAGTTGGAGCAGTGCAAGAAATGTATGCCCAACGTGGCACTCGTATGTGGGGTTCCCTCGGATCGTATCACCCACAAATTGAAAGGACTGACCGTCCTGACCGACCAGCAACGCTATGAAACACTGAGACACTGTAGGTGGGTTGATGAAGTGGTTGAAGACGCACCTTGGTGCGTCACGGCTGACTTTCTTGAAGAACATCACATTGACTACGTGGCGCATGATGACCTCCCATATGCAGCGTCCGACAGCGACGACATTTATCGGCCCATCAAGGAAATGGGGAAATTCATTGCCACTCAACGTACGGATGGGATTTCTACTAGCGACATTATAACCAGTATCATTCGTGACTATGACAAGTACTTAATGCGGAATTTCGCGCGGGGTGCGACCAGACGGGAGCTTAACGTTTCCTGGCTCAAAAAAAATGAGCTGGATCTTAAAAAACACGTCCAAGAGTTCCGCTCGTATTTCAAAAAAGGCCACGATTCTATCAATCATGCTTCCAAGGACTTGTACGTAGAAGTACGCGAGATGCTGCTGCGCAAGACATTAGGCAAGAAGGTCTACTCCAAGCTAGCTGGACAAGGTCGGCCACAGAAGGCCATTAGAGGTGTTTCACCCGCTTCCGAATTTGCGCGTACTTATAGCGATCAACAGCATTACGAGCGCCACGATCATGAACCTAATGAAGACGACGGAGAAAGTCAAGATAACCAAAGCCAGGACGATGATGAGAAGAGTCCGATTTCAAACTCCGGTGAATCCAATAGCGTATGAGGCTCAAAAACAGGACCCCACCAGTGAGTCACATCAGCTGTTTCTACTCGCAGCTTCGCCGGTACCGGCCCTTTCCGCTATTTTTTCAATTTGGCAGGTGACTGAAAATTTTTTTAGGACAATGATGAGCAGCACCACGATATATTATGATATATTATCAGCGATGCCTTAACTCCAGTAGGGCTCATTCACTCAACTCGTTTGAATTTCACTCCCATAGATCAACTATCGACTTCAATATGGTTTTACTAGGTAAATTGTCGAATGCAGCGACCAGGAGGCATTTTTCTAGCTCTCCAAAGGTGTGCAAGAAACTGAACAAGTTCTCGGACATCATCACTGAACCGAAAGACCAGGGAGCATCCCAGGCCATGCTTTACGCTACAGGATTCCAGGAGGACGATTTTAATAAAGCCCAAGTAGGTGTGGGTTCCTGCTGGTGGACCGGTAACCCATGCAACATGCACTTGTTAGATTTCAACCATCGTATCACAAGGTCTGTGAACAAAGCTGGCTTGAAAGGTATGCAGTTCAACTCCATTGGAGTTTCAGATGGTATTTCCATGGGTACTAAAGGTATGTGTTACTCTTTGCAAAGTAGAGAAATCATTGCTGATTCTTTCGAGACTATCATGATGGCCCAACACTACGATGCCAATATTGCCATTCCTTCGTGCGATAAAAACATGCCAGGTGTCATGATCGCTTTCGGTAGACATAATAGACCGTCGATCATGGTATATGGTGGTACCATCATGCCAGGTAGCCCAAGCTGTGGCTCGCAAAACATCCCTAAGAAGATTGATTTGGTGTCTGCTTTCCAATCCTACGGTCAGTACTTGTCAAAGGCCTTCACAGAGGATGAGCGTGTGGATGTTGTGCGCCACGCCTGCCCTGGTCCCGGTTCATGTGGTGGTATGTACACTGCCAACACGATGGCTTCCGTCGCCGAAGTCCTTGGTTTGACTTTGCCTAACTCTTCTTCCCACCCCGCTGTTTCTAAGGAAAAACTCGCTGAATGTGACAGCATTGGCGAAGCCATCAAGAAAACTATGGAGTTGGGTATCCTCCCCCGTGATATTATGACTAGGGAATCTTTTCTGAATGCTATCACATATGTGATTGCTACTGGTGGTTCTACCAATGCAGTTCTTCACGTTGTGGCCGTGGCTCACGCGGCAGGTGTCAAGATCACCCCGGATGACTTCCAGCGCATTAGTGACAAGACTCCATTGCTAGGTGACTTCAAACCATCTGGTAAATATATGATGTCAGATCTTTGCACTATCGGCGGTACTCAAGCCGTTATCAAAATGTTGTTCGAGCAAGGCCTCCTGAACGGTGACACCATGACCGTCACTGGTGAGACCTTAGGAGAACGTGCAGAAAAGACTGCACCTCTACCCGAAGGCCAAGAAATCATCAAACCATTGTCTCAACCTATCAAACCTCAAGGACATCTACAAATCTTGTACGGTTCCTTGGCTCCAGGAGGAGCTGTGGGTAAAATCACTGGTAAAGAAGGCACTTACTTCAAAGGTAAAGCTCGTGTTTTCGACGAAGAAGCAGGCTTCATTCGCGCATTGGAAAACGGGGAAATCAAGAAAGGCGAAAAAACTGTTGTGCTCATCAGATATCAAGGTCCAAAGGGTGGTCCCGGTATGCCTGAGATGTTGAAGCCTTCTTCGGCCCTAATGGGTTACGGTTTGGGCCAGGATGTCGCCTTATTAACTGATGGTAGATTTTCCGGTGGTTCCCATGGGTTTTTGATCGGCCACATCGTTCCAGAGGCTGCTGAAGGTGGTCCAATCGGCTTGGTCAAGGACGGTGACATTGTCACCATCGATGCCAACAACAATAAGATCGATGTTGCCGTTTCAGACGAAGAAATGGCCCTGCGTAGGGCACAATGGGTCGCGCCTCCTCCTCGTTATAGCAGAGGCACGCTTGCCAAGTATCACAAACTGGTTTCCAATGCTTCCATGGGCTGTGTTACGGATGCGTAAAATCTGTCTGGCAATTATGCGATAGATTCCAGAAGAACTTGTAGAACTTGCAGAACGAAATCTGAAAGATCTCTATATTTATTGAAATTCACTAATAATGTAGCAACGATATAAAAATTTAATCTTGTCCATTGAATGGACGGTTTATAGAGTGGATGGAGGCCTAACGGAACGCAAGTGGAGACCCTGGGGGAACCTTAAATCGTTGCGGTTGAAATGAGATGCAGTTACTCGATTTTCTCATTTTATACTAAAAAGTTTTTGGATGCACCAAGCTCATCTCATTCATCTCATCGCTTAAACTACGTTAATAACCGTACTAGTAGGACTCATAAAGTGAGTGGACAATGATTGTTTCCGAGGGTACATTCATAGGCTGTAATAAACAGACTCAAGTCAATGCTTATTCACCTACATGGGAAGTTTTGGCCTTTGGTGCTGGAAAAACCATCGCATTATGGAAACCTTTCGATAGAGGAAACAACGGTGTTTTTAGAACGCTCAAGGGACATGAAGCGGAAGTCACTTGCGTCCGGTTTGTCGATGGGACAGATTTGTTGATTTCTGCCTCCGAGGACTTCCAGATCAGGATATGGGAGCACCTCAGCGGTGTGCAGGATAGCGTTGGCTTTAAGTGCATCCAAAGCTTGCATTATCATAAGCATACGATCACATCCATTTCTGTGCTTCAAACCATGTTTGCTGTCGGCTGTGCAGATGGTTCAGTATCGATCTGGGGGTTGGTTGGTAAGGAGGCACGTCTACTGTACACTTTTGAACCCAAAAAGAACACTTTTCCGTTGTGCTTGGCTCTGAAAGAAGTTCATGACAACAAGATTTTGCTAGCTGTTGGCGGAACCAATCCAAAAGTCTTCATCCATTCCTTTGTGTGGGACTCAGAAACTCAAAATATGTCCAGTTTTCAACAAGCAGCCATCTTGGAGGGACATGAGGATTGGGTAAAAGCTATGGATTTCTATCAAGAATCGCCTGGAAACTTAGTTCTTGCCACAGGGTCACAAGACCGTTACGTTAGGTTGTGGAGAATACGAACCAACGATTTGATTGACGATTCTGACGAGGACGATTCCAAATTAAAACTTTTAAGTAATAAACAATCCAAATTTTCCATCACTCCCGACTTGCGCGTTGCAATAAACTTTGAAGCATTGATTGTCGGCCACGATGACTGGATTTCAAGTTTACAGTGGCATAAAGATCGACTTCAATTGCTGGCCTCCACCGCCGATACAGCTGTAATGGTGTGGGAACCTGACGAGGATTCCGGTGTGTGGGTATGTGCGTCCAGGTTGGGTGAGCTATCCTCTAAGGGTGCATCAACTGCAACTGGTTCCGCTGGTGGTTTCTGGTCTTGCAACTGGTTAACCAAAAATGGGAAAGACTATATTTTGGCCAATGGTAAAACAGGATCATGGAGAATGTGGGCATGTGGCGAGACAGGCATGTGGGATCAACACCTGGCTCCCACAGGGCCTGCAAAATCTGTAACTGATGTCGCCTGGGCACCGAACGGCCGTTACTTGTTGGTGACATCTTTGGATCAAACCACAAGGCTCATTTCTAAACGTACACGTTCCTATGATCAAAATGGATATCTGGGGGCTTGGTTTGAGTTCTCAAGGCCACAAATCCATGGCTATGATATGATGTGCGTGGAGCCAATCTCAAACACAAGGTTTGTAAGTGGCGGAGATGAGAAGATTTTGAGGTCATTTGACGAACCGAAAGGTGTCGCTCAGATTTTAAATAAGTTCGCTGGTATCTGTATCGAAGATGAACACAGCATGCCAGAATCTGCATCACTGCCTGCTCTTGGATTATCGAGTAAGGCCACTGCCGATATTGAGGACAACGAAATAGCCGATCCAGACGTCAGGGAATCGAATGAGATCAAAAACATTTCATTCGACGTTATAGCCGCTTCAAAAACACCACCTATTGAGGACCAACTTCAAAGGCATACTCTCTGGCCTGAAATTGAAAAACTGTATGGACATGGATACGAGATGTCTTGTCTAGATGTGACCCCAGATGCAAAAGTGATTGCTTCGGCGTGTAGATCAAATAACATCCAGCACGCAGTTATCCGCTTTTTTGACACTGGATCATGGTTGCAGCTGGAACCCGCTGCACCCTTTCACGACCTGACTATAACAAGACTGCGATTTTCCAAAGATAATGTCCACTTACTGAGTGTCAGCCGTGACAGGCAATGGGCAGTGTGGAAAAGAAACTTGTCAACAAATCAATTTGAGTTAATCCACGAAAACAAAAAAGCGCATACAAGAATTATTTGGGACTGTGAATGGGCACCTATCGAATTTGGTAAAGTTTTTGTTACTGCTTCAAGAGATAAAAGCATCAAAGCTTGGCACTTCTCCGCTGAGGATAATACCTATAAGCAAAAAACTGTGATAAAGCTTTCAGAACCGGTGACAGCTCTATCTGTATACCCCATGATTTTCAGTGGCAAAATTCTTTTAGCCATCGGCCTAGAGAGTGGCTCTATCCAATTGTACACTTATGGTGAGAACTTCAATAAAATCTTCGATCTTCATGACGAGCTCACTGCTGCTGATAGGATCAACAGATTGAGATGGTCTCCCTATCATGATGACGGCTTATGTACATTTGCAGCAGCCAGCGCCGATCACTCCGCTCGGGTGTATTCTGTAAAGCTGAGTACTATAGAGGAAGTGTCTAGATAATGCCCCGTTCATTAAACCACCGATTACTGATAAACAATTTAAAATATGATTGTCCAGGAGGATAGCCAGTTCAGGTGTGTATAATTTATTGCAGGACCCTCCATTCCTTGTGCGATTGGTGAAAAGATAACATAGATGTAAATGCATCCCATGAATAGCATCGTATACACGATGTTGTTAAAGTAGTATCTGCTAGGGAGACATCTTTCAAGCATGAAACCAAAAACCAGCATGGCGAAGTACAAGGCAGGGACATAGTGATGAACATAGGTAACCCTACTCATGAGAACAAATGGCATATAATGGAATAGCCAAGCCAAGAACGGTAATACACCTTGGATTCCTAACTCGCACAAGTCGTGTTGTGTCAGCCTAATTGCTTGCCTTTTCCATTTCAAAGTGAGTTGCGCAACATAGAAAACGAATAGAGCCAACCCTATAGTGGAAAGCCAAGTCTGAAAAGGAGAGCCCAGCAAGTAGTACCTAACATTAGCGTTGCTCCACCCGCACATTCTTAGACCGGTATGAAGGGTTGGCCACTCCCATGCCTTGGTTGCTAAGGAATCATATTTATCTTCATCTGGTACTAGGGCATTGTTCGAAGAAGCCATGGCGAAATTAATCAAGATAAAATCTGCCCAAAACTTCGACTTTGGAGGAACGTATCCCTCGGTTTTCTTTAGGTTCGGGTTCCAATGATCTTCTATATTCCACCACGTCGATTTATCTCGACTAGTCCACGAGTTTTTACAAACAATCTCAGCTTGTTTGAAACCCCAAGCTGGATATGCCAAACCTGTAGTGGCAAGATAGCATCCTAATTCCTTGTTTCTCAGCCTAAAACTCGTAGAAATCGGATGCACCAAAGTGGGATCTTCGTGCGGGAAAGAAGTGTTGGACGAATCAAGCTGCTCTACAACTTCAACTACCCAGTCATCTTTTAAGTCACCGATTTTCTCATCGCCATAACCTGACACCTCGTAGCAATTCTTGGAGACATGAGCTGGGATATCATGAGAGTGTAGGTTCGCTTTTGTGTTCTTATGGACCAAGCGAATCTCTGAATTGTCTGTCAACTTCACAGGCTCGCCATCGAGCAAACCGCTTTCGTTGACATCCATGCCAGACTCTCTGGGAAAACTTACCAACCAATTGTTATTGTCATCAGAGTGACCATAACCTGTTACTTGACGCTGCCCTGATCCAAAAGGATACATTTGAACGTGAGAGTGAAGCAAATTGGGGCTTAACCCGTGTGATCTGATTGTTACCTCTGATCCATATGATATATCCCTTGGACCTATTTCGATTTTATTTCCATCTAAATTCACTTGGAATAGAGTATTCGTGGAAGCGTCGCCAGTACCTGACTTGTGTAAGATGGTAAAGTGAATTTTGAAACAAAATAAGTATATCATGAATGGAATGATGATTAAGTTGAGAATGCGAACAAGCCAATGCTTGTAGTATCGTATACGAGTCATATTTTTGTTATGATGACTAGCGAATAAGTCTGTTATTGTGTAAAGTCCAGCCACAAGGGTGACAAAAACACCCACCCATTTGACTGAGCAAACACATCCAATAGATAGTCCCAGGAGAAGCATCCACGCAGACCACTTCCTTGAAAACTGCTGTTGGCGCAATCTATGAACCTCTGTAATGCAGTGGAACGTTGTAGCAGTAAAGAAAAGCAAGATGGAATCCAAAAGAATAAATTTGGACAGCGCGATGTAAGAAAGCTCAAGCGCCACCATAAGACCCAACAAATTCGCGCAGATCCTACTGAATCCCAAGTTGCGAGCTGACAGAGTCATCAGAGGTGCACATAGAGCTCCAAAGGTCGCGTTGAATTGCCGCATGAACTTGTAGTTGACATTATCAGGATATGGATTTCCGGAATCGAACCCAAAATCACCATCGAAAGCAGCCATATACTCACTTAGAGCTATGAGCATTTTACCTAAGGGTGGATGCACATCGTGATAGAATTCGTTTTTGATATAGTATGACCCAAATTTCCCGAAATGGGCCTCGTCCCACACCACAAAGTCACTGGCATCGATCCTACTAAACCTCACGTAAAAGGCTATAGTAGTTATAAGTCCAATTCCTAAATATTTAACGATAAAATCGCATTTCGTTAAGGAATCCAGCTTCTCGGATGCTTTCTCGTCCAACTCACGATCAGATCCCTCTGTTAATCCGTTCTTTTCGTTGACCTCTTCAAAATTCTTATGACGTTCTCGCAGATTTAACTCTGACGACTTTGGTAGGAACCCAGAGCTGGACATTCTTGTTCTGATCCCGATTGAGCTCAGTGAGATGGTTGAGAACCTTTTCCTGTGCTTGTTTTTAATTGAACTCATTATGCATGCAAAAACTACAATTTTTCAATACAAGTCTCAAAAATCAAAACATTAGTCTACAAAATAGTACATAGCACTGACATAACTCTAGGTCTCTGCATTGTGCTACCCTTA
Source organism: Lachancea sp. yHQL494 (assembly GCA_030562185.1). Taxonomy (NCBI): domain Eukaryota; kingdom Fungi; phylum Ascomycota; class Saccharomycetes; order Saccharomycetales; family Saccharomycetaceae; genus Lachancea; species Lachancea sp. yHQL494. Next base: position 32,060 of record JAJMGS010000009.1, on the reverse strand, counting down.
GTATAGCAATAGTCAGTCATGTCTTGGCAGCGGTCCGTTCTTTGCGTAGAGCTGAGTGAAAAAGAGTAAGGGATCAGAAATTACACATTTTGAAATCTCGAATGGGCTGCAGTTCTTGGTATTTAACGCAGTTCCATAGAGACGATTCCATCCTGTCTGAATCATCGTAATTTTCATACACCTGCGACAAATACCACCAAATTTCTGGCGAATGATAACCCTCTATGGATTTTTCGATGACCTCTTCGAGTAAAAGTTTGAGCCTCGCGAATGCAGCAGATCTATCCTTTTCGCCGCTAAAGGCATCTTTTCCTACTTTGGTATGGTTTTGTGTATTTATCTTGTGAAGTTCTTCGTCAACTCTATCGGGTATTAAACATTTTGCAAATCCTACAATTGCATCTATGTTCATGGGGTCATAAAACAGCACTTTTTCAAATGAATCGAGTGCTGAAGCATTGTTGATGCCCAGCGACATATATCCATCTGCGAGATCATTGTTTAAATTTTTAAATTTTGTGGTCTGGGCCCGAGACTCTGCGAGAGCTTCTCGTGCATCATCGGTGGATTTGTTGCACATGTAGAGCTTCACTGCGAATAACCATACACTTTGGTGCAAATATTCCTTGCTTTGGTTGAATTCGGAGCTCAGCTCACAATCCTTAGCATCCGCAGAGAAGGTGAGGCTAAGCAACTCGAAGAGCTCCGGCAGAAGCTCAAGTGCGTCTTCCACACCAAATAAGTCCATGGTTATTCTAAGCTGTGTCAACTTCAGATGTATCATCTGCCATCTGTCAGAAGCAGATAATCGAGAGCCCTCATGAAGGGCTTGTTGTAGAGCTTGTAGGACCGAACAAACTATCCGGAAAGACACAGTTTTGTCTTCGTTTATAGACTCACATAATGCCAGCAAATGCCAGGCTCGGTAATTTTCTGGCTCCTTTTCGAGGATCGCAGCCTTGATAAATTTGGTTGCTTGAGCCACTTCTCTTTTCTGGGCCAACGTGTAAGCGTAGTTAAAGTTTATGGAATCACAAGAAGGATCAGCAACGTACGCGTTAGCCAGGAAATACGAATGTGAACACTGGACAAGGTCATCTAAACTATCACGCTCGTGCTCATAGATGGAATTCCAAGATTGAGCCAGGGTTGTCAGGATTTTTTGTGGGAGAAACAGCCTCGTTCCATTAGATGATAAATCAAGAGACTGCTCTTTGTCGATAAGTGGTAGCGATATTTTATTGTAGAATTCACACAAAAGGTCTTCAAACTTGTTCAAACATCCTCGAAAACTAAGAATTTTAGGTATATCAGAGAACCCAGGTTGACTGGCAATAAACCTGTAACTCTCAAGAACCGACACAATATCAAGCCAGCGGCCTTCATTGAGTTCTTTGTAATTTTCGTTATAGCTTATGAAATTGACAAAATTCAAAATTGATTCCCGTTTATGCTTCTCAAGCCCGAAGTATATCATTGCTGTTTTGGAGACCAGCATACTTTGAAATGTTTTGCCCAAAGACTGCACCATAAACTCCCCCCATTTAGAAGACTTGGAAGACTTGGAATTAAGAAAATAGTATTGCAAGACGACGTGAAATTGCTCCAAGTTATGGTTATTATATTCTTCAGCACTGGGGAATTTGGCTGCTCTGAGCAACTCCGTCCCAATTTTCAACAGTTCTTGATCGTGGTTTTCAGGATCAGATTGGACGGCAACATAGTATGTGACATTACAGGGCGGGAGGCTCTTAAGCGCCTGGTCCCACTTCAGTTGCAGACGTGATATAATCAGATCCAGATAATGGAATGTTAAAGCGTGCGATTCTGAAGGAATTTCGGTGACGATATTGCGTAAGCTCTGAAGGTAGTATTCGATGGTTTCCTGACCGGTTTTCAATAGACCCGTGAAATAGACCGTTTCGAGCTTGAGAAAAATCTCAAAAGGTTCCACACCAAGCTCCGTCTGGAACGCGCGGGCCAAGTGCTCATATGCTGATCCCATATCGGACAATTGATAGCTTAAAATTCCGTGCAAGTTCAAGCCTATTCTCTTTTTGATCGGGTCTGAAGAATCTTCGTAGTTACTTCTGCTCAGTTCGCTAAGCAAAACCTTGAACGCGCTTTTGTTGACCGAGCTCCCACTAAAGACATGGTAGTGTGTTCTGTACTGCAAGCTCAGAAGTGTGTTCAGTTGTTGGTCGGAACAATTAAATACTGCACAACCTAACAAGCGCTTCTGCAAATCTATTGCATAATCTGTAAAGTCTTGCGTCATCTTTCGAAGCCCTGGGGGGTAGGACGTCAGCAACAAAGAGAATCTTATGTGCCAATAGGATTGATTAACATGAGCATATTCATTCTATATTCGAAATGAACAGTAACTGCTTTCTTGGTAGATATCATTAAACACGAACTAGTTACTCTCAATCCTCTGCTGGAGTAGCACCGGGGGTAGTGGTAGGCTTCTTTTTCTTCTTGGTCTCGATCTGCTCCACTTTTACATCCTTCATGCCCTTTTCCTCGAGTAGTTTGTGGATATATGCTTCAGCTTCTTCCGCGAGATCTCCTTGGATTACAATTTCTTCCTTCTTCTCAACATTTTTCGACACCGAGCAGCCTGTGGCGAACTTAGATGCGAAGGTCTTGGCTAGCTTTTTCATATCAATTTCAAAAACCTCGAGTCCACTCACGGCAACCATACACTTGCGCTTGGTACGCGCTTCTCTTCTTATAACCACTTTAGACGAAAGTTTTTTGGCAAGCTCACGTTGTTCTCGATTCTCTTGCTTAGACTGCAGTCTCAGCAGGTCTTTCTCAAGTTTCTCTTCGCGCTCACCACCAATAGAGCTGGCTGCTAGCTTCGCAGCTGCCTCTTCGGTCTCTGCATCACCATAGTATTGAGCAAACAACTCTGGGTGGTTTTCCGACAACCAGACCTTACATCGCTTTAATTTACCAGAAAACTCGCAGTAGTCGAGAGGGTATGAACACACCCCGCAGTAAATAACAGTTCTCAGGGACATATGGTATGCTAGGGAATTCGAAAGAAGGTCAGACACGAGTTCTGGAGTTCTGCGCTTTAGGTCCTGAATAGAGAACAAGATCATCACAGTTCGAAAACCTAATGTTAAATTAGATATCACCTACGACGAGACACTCTTCATAAGGCTATGTTTTTTGACATATACTCGGATTCTCAAGGTCATGTCAAGGAACTACAGCAAATTGAGGACTGAAAAGAGGTCTTCAACTGGATTAGAACCTCAGCTCTGTTGCCTGATGAGTGATAGTGTTGGTAGGAAAAAATCTCAGCGCTGGGTAAGCGTTTCAAAAGCCAATTACGACGGACAGGAGTGGGATAGTAGCGATGACGAAATTGAAGATTACGAGGAGCACGATAGCAACCTGAAGCACGATGGAACAATTAGTAAACTGCCACCATTGCCGAAATTGGGATACGGTAGAGATTCCAAGGATCTTCCGGCAGTAACTAATGAAAAAGCCAACGAAACTTCTGACAGAGAGGCTCAGCTCGACAATCTTAAAGACGGCAGGGTTGCCTCAGATGAGCATTTAAATAGTGCCATATCTGAAGCAGCTGGAAATTATTCTGGGGACGCTGGCTTGGCTCCTTCAGAGTTCGAATATTCTGAGTCTGATGAGGAATGTAGAGTACCTAAGAGCGGATATTTCGCACGTATGATTGCAAAGCCAGAAGCTACAGAAAGCGAAGGTTTGGACATATCAAATGACGATTCCGAATGGCAAGGGGACGGTGTGTCGGAAGCTGGATCTCAGGAAGTTTCGCGTAGACAAGAAGCCGCGATGATTGGGGCATCTGATATTCATAGTTCTGCCAATACGCGAGAGTCCACAGAAAAAAGCGACAGTTTGATACTGCAACCCGAAACTCATAGCAGTAATCAAGACGAAAATGCATTGTCTCCAAATAGCACTCACAAACCGGTGGAATCGCAAGCGCTTCCAGAAATCGCGAGGTCCCGAGATACCTCCGAACAACCCACAGGAAATTCACTGAAAACAGCCACAGAGATCAAGCAGCAGGATGATCTCTTATCCGATGTCGAAACAAAGGTATCAAATGTTTCCTTAGATTCCACAAAGCAAAAGTCTCCACCGTCACGGTCAGCATCCCATAACTCTATGCAATCTGAAGACAAAAGTTCAAGATTACCAGAACAGCATGAAGAAGATGCCGATCAAGTTCAAGTCTCCAAAACCAATGAATATGATAACGCACCCACAAACATATCGCCGGCCAAAGCTGGCGTCCTCCCCACCACCAATCAACGTCGAGAGTCGAGCACCTCCTTATCTGATGAATATGGTGACAATGCATCATTTTTCAACCAATATGGCAATAACAGTGCCCAGTCATCACCTATAGATGGTAATAATAGGTCCCCACCAAAAGCTCAAAATCCATCACCTTTGAAACTGCGGCGAACGTCTAAGACTGAGTTAGATCACTCAGACCAGGATACAGACCGAACAGATGATAACAAGAGCTTCAAGTTCAAAGATCGCAGCCGGGAATCCTTGCTTGATAGTTCTGATGATGATATCAATGGGGATGACGAAAGTGTCTTAAAATTACCAAAAGATGGGTACTACAGCCAAATAATGAAGCAATACTCGGATAATGATGCGAAGACCAACGACGGTGGTGCTGGCGATGATGCCACCGATAGCGAAGAAATGAGTACAGAAGCAGGGTCTATAACAAAAAGTGTTGGTGGGTTTGATCAGTTACGTCATGGAGATACTGAAAGCGACCATAACGTTTATGGAGAGACGTCTGCCAATGGATCAGAAACAATTGAAGAGAGCCAAAAAGAGCCGAAAAATCTCAATTCAAGGCAGTCAATAAATTTAGGCCAGTGGCAGCCGAACACAGATGCAACGAGAGCAGATTTTCTAGGCGGTGCCACTTCAGCGGCTCCTCAGGGATATGTTATTGATAGTGATGGGCAGGTAATTGATCTCAACCCTTCGAGCATGAAGGGCGGCCGTGCTATGTCAGTATACTCTGAGGCAGAGAGCGCATGGAACCCTTTTCCAGCATCCGCAGGTGCTGCGCATGCAGACGTTGATACCATCTATGACACCAACACCATCTATGACAATCAGACAATTTACAATGTTCCAGGTATTACCACGAATACCGATTCGTTACCCCCTTTACCACACGATATATCACTTATTAACTCCTATCAAACGAGGACAACTGGAGACTCAGACTCCATTTTGAAGCATTTAAATGGAGAGAAGAGACAACACTCTTCGAACTTGAAGGAAAATTTTTTAATACACACTCCAGATTCAAAGGAAATTGCTCAGTTAAGTGATAAAGCAGTCCCCAACATGGACTTAGATGCCTTGTTACAAGCGAAAGGCAAAACTCATTCGGCGAAGATTAAGGAGTTGGAAAGCCTTCTGAATGATCTAAACAGTTACGAAAGTGGGTTGCAAACGTGGATCAACTATTCTCTTAAATCTTCTACATCCGATAAAGACTATATCTTCCACGACTACAAGGTGAACAAACACGTTAGAGACGCATACGCACAGGCAGATGATTTGAGTATAAGGATGGCTATGAGCAACACTGTAGCGAACGTAAACCAGAATGTCTCGCATCTAACACGTAAAGTGTTTTCCCACTCCATGAAAGAAAAGTCCAAGGTGCTTTTTTCAATTGGCAAAAAAAGAGTTTAGGTTCACAAGTTGCTCTACATGGTGCCTACTGTGTATTCAACGCATTCTATATTTAATGCTATACGTAAGTGCTGTGTGTTATAGAACGACGTCTGATTATTGGTTGGACGATATATTTGCGAGCCTCTTTTCACCATGCTTTCTCAACTCCCTATCCATAAGCTCTCTTATACGATGCGAACCTGCGATTCCAATTGCGAGAACACTCTCCATTCTGTCTAGTGGTATTTTATCCTCCACAAGCAGGAGCGATAGTTTCTCCGATTTTCCCATGACTCCCAGTGTCACGCCACTTAACGCACTTTCCTCGACCGTGTTAAGATCCAATAAAGGCGTTGTGTCATACAGCCCGATCGAGACACCGCTGATATAGTCGTACATTGCAATTCCAGCATCGATCAACGCCAGTGTTGTTGCGTTGATCAAACAGCCCATGAGTCCACCGTCTTGCTGCAAAACATGAATCTGGATATCTATCTGAGTCCGTGGATACAGATGCAGAAGTAAATTTTTCTCAAACGTGCGAACCAGAGCCGTTTGCATTTCTAGTACTCTTCTTTCGTTTCTATGACTGGTTTTACTTCTCTCAGTCTTGGAAAATCGTGTGATATTCACGGTGATCGATAATACGGCTTTAGTAACATTTGTTTGGGAACGTAGCCTAGGCTCTTGAGGTCCATTTACGAGCGTAATGACTTTATTGTTGCCTTGCTCAAGGTATGAAGAACCATCGGAGGCATTCGCATGTGTATTTATCGAGCACTCTAGCCTGCGAAGTTCATTCCAACGACGACCATCCACTCTCAGACCCTCAGGAGAGTAGACTTCTAATCTAGACATGACCTTGATTGTTCTATTGACCACTTTCCTCTAGTATCGATTACACTTTTTCTAGATCAATTAGACAACATTGAATTTTTTGAAAATCTATTCGCCTGTGGAAATGGCCATGACAAAATCACATAAAAAACCCAGTTATTGACATCGTCGACCTGGTGCCTCTAGTTAAAACATTAATTCAACTTCTTTTGATTATAGTGAGAAGCTATTTGATTCAAATCCTGGATGAATTGGCCCAAAATCCACACGTTCGCCAAGAAAAATGACAAACTGGCTAGGAAGAGACCGGGAACGAACACATTCTTGCCTCTGAACTCAAGTAAATAGCCGTGTAGTAACCACAGTGCTTGAGTAGAGATCCATAATATAACCATGCATAAGCCCTTGGTCTTAGAGATTTTGGTTCTTCCTAGATAAAACGGTAGGAAGATCAAGTACCAGACGAAGTACTGGGATGTGCATACCTTGTTGAAGGTGACAAAAGCGAAAGTTTGAACGAACAACACAGAGAGTAGATTCTGGAAAGTGTCGTCACGTAATACTAGTGGAACCACACCAAGCGTAACAATAGCTTGTGGAAGAAATGCTAGTTGAGCTCCGTTTGACTTGGCGGGTAACGCGGATTCGAAATAAAGCAGCATGTGGAACACCGAGAAGTTGTGCCTATGGTCAGTGCGGTAAATGTGGTAGAAATAGGCTTGATCCAGAAACTCTTGACCATAGATGCGGTACATCCAATAACAGCAGGACCCCAAGGATATCAGCGTAGCACTTCCAATTTTCAATAATGCGGTAAGCCCGGCTTTGCGATTCAAGTATATGTACGCAGCTACCGGAACACTGTAAATAATCGGGTAAATTTTGAAGTGGATAGCGAGTCCTAAAACCAGTCCCGAAGTAATGTAGTACTCAGAACGTAAGCAGTATAGCGATAGTAGTATTAAAAAGCATAGCAAACCTTCAGCGTTCCCGCGGGTGCTGATGGTGATAACCATGAAATTTAAGAGCCATAGAGAACTTAACAGGAGCCGTTTGCTTCTCTTTTCATCGTCCAAAAGCCGCAAAATCAGAAAACCTGTTAGCAAGTCGAATATCACAAACAACATCTTGCCAAAATGTACCCAGTGGAAGTAATGATTAGGCACCAACAGCCAGCTTAATAGCGGCGAGTATCTGTATGTGGCTCGCAAAAACGGCGATAGACCTCGAGAAACATATTTTGCCGCATCATGGAAGACAAAGTAATCAATGTCGGTATACTTTACACTGAAATGCTCGTCTTGGTATATGCCGTAGAGGAAGAACCCAATTCTCAAGGCTAAGGCAGTGGAGAAAAGCCCTAGAGTAACGAGGTCCGGCATTGTGGTGAAGCAATAATCACTGGATCAAAGCAAATGTAGCAATTGAGCTTCTACAGCTCACCACCTTTACTTGAAGTACTGAGAAGTAATATTTTTAATGCTTTAAGACAAAAAATCAAGATCTTTAAAACAAGATTGTTGTTCCATGCACAGTATTGGGACCCCGTTGAGCGTGGATCCTGATCATAGTTTGTGACATGAGTGAGTGCCAATTGAGCTATGAAGAATTGGTGGATCATATAGTCAATAATAAGCCAGTTCCTAACATTTTGCACGTACCGAATGTGACTTTAGATGCTTCTCTGAGTAAAGATTCAGTTATGCGCCCCCGTGCCAAACCATGGGAGAGAGGTGGTACACCACCAGTGGAAGTTGAGAGTGCATCTAGGGAAGTTGCGCCCACAATACTATCCGATAAGGAAGATTTACCACGATTTCGCAGCTCAGAAAGTCTCTCGAAGTACTATTCTATTGAAACTGAGTTTGAACAACAATTACAACAGTTTTTAGGAGGAAATGACGATAACTCTACCAACACAACGCAGCAATAAACGTACCCACGACGATTGCACATCATTTTTTTTATTGGCTGGCACAGAGGAGCATATTCTCGTATTTCATAACTACATACATATTCTACAATCTTTAAGTCTTGGCATTTCAGTCAAGGTGTGACATGGCACTTGGTATCCCCAAGAACGGATACATTAGCCTATCCACCCTCAAATACTGGCCTGCAGATACTTGATATTATATTGATGGTCTATCAGTTTTCTGTCTGTAAAGATATCAAATCTTTTATTTGGCCCCACTTGTACGCAAGACAAATTCGAAACAAGCTAGTGCCGCCGCATTAGCCGGAAAACTTCTCAAGAAACTGGGCACAAAGCCTTTGAAGAACCCACGTAGACCCTTGGTACGCCAGATATCGGACGCGGCTAATTTCCAAGATCTGAAGCTACCGTCATACTTTTCATTGCACAAAACCACCTGCTTGACAACATCACTGGGATACGCAGTAGTCCAAAACCCGAACGACGCACTGAATCCTCCAGCCCAGAAATTGATCGCAGTGTCACTCATATTGGTGTTCTTCTTAAACCAGCGGGTAAGTAATTCGTAAGACCCCCACCAATACACAAAGTGAGTTCTGAAAATTAGAGTACTTATCAATCCTTTGTAAAGCCCTCTTATCCCATCCGCCACATAGACCTTCCGAATTACGTCAATAGGGCCTTTATACTTCATCGTTGTAGCGTCGTACTGTACTTGCAGTTTGGCCTTAGCCAATTCAACGGGCGCAGCTATGAAACTGACAGACCATCCAGCCATAACACCGCTAATAATACAACCAGATAACGGCAGTTTATCCTCTTGGGTGTAAACGTATTTCTTGAGGAGCATACGATAGTTGTGAAGACACCCAAGCATAACCGAGTCCATCAAAATCCAACCAACTAGTGGAGGAGTGAACCCGAGATAAAATCCACGGATACCCTGCTGTCTCATGGTCTGATAAACACAGTCTAATGGACCTTTGAACCTTGTGGTATCCTGAGATGTTTGCAATCTTACTTTGATCGTGTCGAATGGATGCCCAACAGCATTTTTGGCAAATCCCGAAAACATACCCGATACGAACCCCATCACTCGAGAGTATGTCTCATTAGGCAATGCCACATTCTTATCAGTGGTACTACTAGCCATCAGGTGGAGAGTTCTTCGGGCCTTTAAAGTCTGGAACGTCAGCAGCGGACCAAAGTCTAACTCATTACTGAAATTTTTCACACCAAATAGGTGTAGAAATGTGAAAATAGAGCGATCTCCGTCGTTTCAGCATTCTAATAATCGTTATGGATCATTTCGATACTGCCTGAGGATCACTAGCGAATAGTGGACGAAATTGTGATTCTTTAGCCTTACGTAGCTTCCGTAGGACGTTTTTCATGTCTTTCTTAGATTATCGAAATCATCAAGTTCCGTTGAGGTTCGAAATATAGCAATTGGAAATAACGATATTCATTTCTAGCATATCGTTTGGCCACCCCAGTAGGACGCAATATCTTCCAGAAAGCAGGTCTTTTTACATTTGCTCAAGGCCATTATAGCTTCCTATAGCTTTTGCAGCTTAGACGTAGCTCGATGTCAAACATGATGAATCAAGGGTCTAAAAACTCCCACTTAGATGATGAGCTTCAATCATGCTTGTTTGTACTGGCCCGCTATCTGATAGAACTTCTAAACGTAATGCATTATGTTTGTTTCCATAAGCGAAATGAAGTGACTGTGCGAGAGAAAGAAGTGGCATACAAACTGATTCAAGACACGATCTATGATTTGGCGAACAAGACCGAAAAAGTCAGACGTGACTCATGGGAACAGCTTGGACGCTTAGGGGTGAAGATGTTGATGCGTCCTCAATTCCTGCGAGACCTGTGTCACTGCTCTCATAGTGTGGGCGAAGGGTTGAACCGGATTCTGGAGCATGAACAGCAAGGAAAAGACGATTCCGAGGAACCCGCGTCTTTAAAGAATTTGTCCAATCAGTTGCGAAATTGTGTACTTGGTTTCGTGCAGATCTACCATTTCATGAGGAAACTTCCCGTCCAGCAACAATATCAGATTTCTGCACTACAAGCGCAGATTCTCGAACGAGAGCTAGAAACCGATCTTCTCCAACCATGGACCCTACAGGTTGATACTTTGCAGTCTACTATTGAACTGTGTCTCAAGTCGGACCCTTATTTCCTTGAGAAAGTAAACCAGTACAAGGAAAAGCACCCAGAACTGACAGAAAAATCCCTCTTACGCTCATGGCTACAGCATGAAATACATAGATAAGAGTACACTAGAGCGCATCGTACTTCATTGGTTCAGTTAGACCTTCAGCCGGTACGTACGAATGCACTTAACAATCGGTAAGGGTATTTATGGTCACTGAAAATTGGGTTCCATTTCCTAAAGGTCTCACGTAAATGTCATCGCTGCCTGTGAATGTTCAGTACCCCTGGTCATTGGCAATACACAGGTATGGCAAGTTTACCATCATCTTAGCATTTGGTCTTTAATTGATGGGGTCATAAATAACGAGTATCGTAGGCTTTCTTACTTGTACACATACTTCCAAAGATCGTGCCAATGTCAGAATTGTTACAAGAGATCCAAAAGAAGCTGGCCTTCCCTATCGATTTCGCCAGTCAGCGTCGAACTGACCAATTGGTGTTTCGCACTTTTCTTTTTGGGACTGTAACGGCCAGTTTAATCGGATTTTTGACTCAGTCACTATTCAATCTCATAATATGTTTTGCCGTGACTTTCGCATTGTGTATCATTACCGTTCTCCCTAGTTATCCCACATACAACAAACAGCGTCCTGAATGGGTTAAGCCAAAAATTCGGGCCTGATTGGCGCTGCTGGGGTCAAACTCAAACTGTTCTCTTGAACCTATAAGTCACTAATTAGCACTCGCTTCGAAACGATTTCTCCAAGCATGCTACTATTATATATATGTTAGTGCAAGTACTTAATGGAATATGATACGTTAAGCTCAGTCGCTGGCATTTTCTGTTAGCGGTGATTGTGGAGCTTCAGAGCTTCGAAGAACCCAACGGCTATCGCAAACAATCTCGTGATAATACGTAAACAATAATAGGTCAGAATTCGAAGTATAAAAAAGGTCGAAAACAGAAATGTGGAGGATAAGACTCGATAAGATTTTCTCTTCAGCGGGTAATTTTAAGTCCAGAGCACCCGACTCACAAAGCATCATGGGCAAAGAACTCGGCGCATTTTACTTGGGGTTTGATCTTTCAACACAACAATTGAAATGTCTTGTTATCGACCAGAATTTGAAATTAGTACACTCGGAAACTATCGGTTTTGAGAAAGATCTGAGTCACTACAAGACCAATAAGGGTGTCTATTTTCATGACGATGGCACTGCAGAGTGTCCTGTAGCCATGTGGCTCGAAGCTATAGACATGATCTTTGAAAGAATGAGCAGGCAAGGGCATATCGATCTATCACACGTGAAGGCTATGAGCGGATCGTGTCAACAGCATGGATCCGTATATTGGACTAAGGAAGGCCCAGCATTGCTGCCAAAACTCGCCGTCGAAGAAACTTTGAAAGAACAGTTATATCCTCGTGCGTTTTCCAGAAATGTATGTCCTAACTGGCAAGATCACAGCACTGGGGTCGAATGTAGACAATTCGAAGATAGCTGTGGTGGAGCTGCGCAATTGGCCCATATTTCTGGTTCTCGTGCCCATCATAGATTCACAGGGCCCCAGATTATGAAAATCGCCAAAAAGGAGCCTGAAACGTATGCCAAAACAGACAAAATATCGTTGGTATCGTCATTCTTAGCTTCTGTACTAGCAGGCGATTTTACAACTTTGGAAGAAGCTGACGCCTGCGGCATGAATCTTTATGACATTGAGAAGCGAGATTATGACGAAACACTACTAAAAAATGTGGATAACGATACCAAGAGACTTAGGGAAAAGCTTGGCGGTCATCCTATACCTTCAGAAAAGCCTTCTCCTGTTGGCACCATATCCTCGTATTTTGTGAAGAAATATGGAGTTAACTCTAACTGCCAGATCTTCCCCTTTACTGGGGACAATCTAGCTACTATTTGCTCCTTACCACTGAAGCCAAATGACGTACTTGTATCGCTCGGAACCAGCACCACGATACTACTAGTAACAGACCAATATCATCCTTCACCAAACTATCATTTGTTCCTGCATCCGACGATTCCAAAGCACTACATGGGCATGATATGTTACTGTAATGGCGCCCTGGCAAGAGAGAGAATAAGAGACGAATTGAGCGAGACTCACGATTGGGAGCCTTTCGACGCCGCTGTAACTACGCAGCTGCCTAACTCCGACAATGAGATTGCTTGTTATTTCCCCTTGGGAGAAATTGTTCCAAATGTTCCCAGTTCTTATCGGAGAGCGAAATTTATGGAAGCTGCCGACGGGGAAGGCGTAGATCTGAAATTCGTTGATTCATTTCAGAGTGTGGCCCATGATGCCAAGAATATTGTTGATTCCCAAGCGCTGAGTTGCCGTGTGAGAATAAGTCCCTTGTTGTCAAAGGAGTGTGCCGATAAAAACTGCGAGATGGGCTCATCTCTTGTGCATTTCGATTGTGACAATTTCCCACTCTCAGAGTATACCAAACGCCCAAGAAGAGCATTTTTTGTTGGTGGTGCTTCCAAAAACAATGCCATTGTCCGTCGTTTTGCGGAAGTTTTGGGTGCCACAGAGGGCAACTACCGGCTTGAAACACCCAATTCATGCGCTCTCGGTGGATGCTACAGAGCCCTGTGGTCACATTTGCACTATGAGAAGTTGACATCCTTGGCTTTTGATCGCTTCCTAAACGAGACCTTCAGATGGGAAACAGACGTCGTGTCTCTGGGTTTGACAGATGAAAAGGACTGGCTACACTACAATCGAAAAATTCACGCGCTTAGTGAGCTGGAAAAAACTCTGTGAGTGCTCATTTAAGGAGACAAATGCGACCTTTGTTTTGTTGTGCAGAAAGGATACTGCATATAAAAAAGGTCGTTTTATAGCATAGATTCACCAGGTCATCATACCTGGAATAACTAGAATTATAAATGGATACGTTTTGGTAGGAATCTGGTGACCTTACCAATGAAGACTTGAATTTCATACTGCGGCCAACGTATAAGCTATGTTGTCTATGCAAGCTATCTAAAGCTCGGAAGTCTGAGTAGTTTAAGAATTATCCCTTTTCGAGTCGAATATATTTACTAGTAATAATATTGGCGCTCACTTTACGCTGTAAAATGTGGACTGTCGATAACCAAGTTGATCTAAGGATCTTTGTTCTAAAGCCTAATAATTTTTAATAAATAAGTCGCGAATCTTTATTGGTGAAAAAATTGGATAATGGGATAAGCTTCATCACAATTTATAAAATAAGACAGGAAAACAGTATTTTGAACGTTCTGACTGGTTCGAACACTTCAGAATGCTTGCTCGTAGTGTCTTGAAGGGACAAGCCGGACGATTGGTCTACGTCAGAAGCATACATGGTGGGAAATCTCTGTTTAAGGCTCAAGCCTTTGCGATGCCAGCCATGTCCCCTACGATGGAGAAGGGTGGAATTGTGGAATGGAAGTTCAAAGTGGGCGAACCATTCTCAGTTGGTGATGTGCTGCTGGAGGTCGAAACCGATAAGTCTCAAATCGAGGTAGAGGCACAGGATGATGGGAAACTTGCCAAAATCGTGGTAGATAATGGAGCGAAGGATGTGGACGTAGGACAGCTCATTGCGTATTTGGCCGAGCCTGAGGACGATCTAGCCTCCCTAGAACTACCAAATGAGGAAGTATCCAAGGAAAGCGCCAAGAGACTTTCAAAGGAAACTGCCAAGACAGCTTCTAAGCCGAGCTCACCAAAAGAGGGAGTCAAAAAGCGAACCAGCTCTCTCAGCAAGGGACACTCTACTTCGTCGGGAAATGCAAATCCCTCTCAAGTTTTGCTTCCCTCCGTGCAAATCCTGCTGCACGAAAATGGAATTTCTGCTGAAGATGCTTTCAGCAAGATTCAGGCCTCGGGTCCCAACGGTAGGATTTTGAAAGGAGATGTTCTCTCATACCTGGGTAAAGTCTCTCCAGATTCTGTAGCGAAACTCACGCAATACATCCAAAAATTTGAAAGTCTTGACTTGTCTAATATTGAGTTGAGACAACCGGGGCCAACACAGAAGCACAAAGACGCTGCGCCGACGAAGCCTCAGCCCATTGTTTTGTCCGAACAGGTACACTTGAAGGCAGCTCCAAGTGTGACTGTTGAACAGCTCACGAGATCTCTCAAGTCCTACATTAATGAGGCTAGATACTTGTCTCACGAACAACCTGTTGCAAATGCACTTTCTGACCACTACGATGCTATGTTTGAAGACTTGCTGACACCGGAGCCGACAAAACCAAGATTCGAAGTTGTTTTCGATGTCGTTCCACTCTCGACTGGAGAATTAGGTGTCCAACAGCAAGATGACATATTTGATCTTTTAGCAGGGCCTTCTGGGCCAAGCCATTCAACTAAAGCGGATGCAGAAGATTCCCAAGCCAATGGATTCTTAATAAACTTGGACATTAAGGTGAGTGATAAATACGACGACGCTGAAATTAAGGCTAAAAGGTTCATTGACTACGTCAAAGATTTAGAAATCTCAGTAGGAAATTAATAAATTAGCAAATTAGTTGTATATTCTTAAAGTGCGGGAGATACCTAGAGGTGGTCGCAAATTATTAAAAGAGGGGGTTCACATACCATGTATGACTTTGAGTTGCAAGTCCGGTTCATGTTGTCACTCTGTTCTATTCTGTCACAACTGTTACGCCAAATTAAACTCTCAGTACAACAATCTTACTGTATTAGCTTTCTGGATCTCTATCGACAGGTAATAGATTGTCGTGTACTCGGCGACCCGAGTCACGTGACCACGATAGACACTGCTATATGAGAGCTTGATATATAACTGGTCACTAAATACCAACGTGTCATAGTCAAGCCGTGTTGTGTGAAGGAAGCGATTTCAAAGACCGTTCCTAGAAGCAAAGCAGAGCCAACAGAGCTAACCCAGATTTGCTAAGTACTGGCTAAAACAAGACAAGCAATACTCAATTGCGTCACATCTGCATATTTAGTATCACAACAAGCTGACACTACTGCACCCAATTAATCTCATGCCTGGGATGTCGACAAATACTGTTCTAGTGTCACATCACGAGTCCAAGTCGACACTCCGAATTGATACTCCCACTCTGTATCACTATGTCGTAATGAACATTATCCATAAGTGAACTTCAATTCTGCAGTGAGTCCAACGACCAGAAAACAGCGGTTCTTACAAACCACAACTCAGCCGTCAGTCTGCCAGTCCTGATTGTGTGAAACCGTAAAGCAAACCTCGTGACTCAAACTGGAGGTAAATGAGAGTAATCTTAATTGATCTCGATTGAATGTACTAGATGGCTATCATCACCGCCACTATCGCTCGCTTCCTACTTGCATAATCCCGTAAACGCATAATCCCTCATTATGCACTTATCCGGTAAACGCATATTAAAGTTTATGGATATGCGCTTATCGGCTACAAGCAGCGAAGTTGACCGTCACATGTGCAACAGACTTACCATTCCTTCGTTTTTCCCATAAGCGAATAAATATTCAAATTCCCATAAGCGCATATGCGCTTATGGGAAAAACACCTCTCGATCGTCAAGTTTATGCGCTTACGGGACATCGCCAGGTATTCGCTTATCGTGCCGTGGCGTGATGAAAAAAAATTATTGGACGCGCACCCACTGTAACGGAAGATATTCTAGAAGTCGTCGCCGCTCCACTTCACAAGCAGCTTCGTATCGCATAATCCCCTGGGAAGGTATAAAAGCAGGCCTTCGCAGCAGCTCTTGGAACTCGCAAATGTTGTTCTCTTTCCTTTAAGTTCATTTTCGTTTAGCCCTCTCCAGCAGTTGTTATCCCAAGCAGCTACACTCTACACTTGTACTCCCAAGCACTTTCCCACAATGTCTGAAATCACTCTAGGTCGCTATCTCTTCGAAAGATTAAAGCAGGTGGACGTCACCACGATCTTCGGTCTGCCAGGTGACTTCAACTTGCGTCTGTTGGACGAAATCTACGAGGTCTCTGGCATGAGATGGGCCGGTAACGCCAACGAATTGAACTCGGCTTACGCCGCTGATGCCTACGCCCGTATTAAGGGTATGTCGTGTCTGGTCACCACCTTCGGTGTCGGTGAATTGTCCGCTTTGAACGGTATCGCCGGTTCTTACGCGGAACACGTGGGTGTCTTGCACGTGGTCGGTGTGCCTTCGATCTCCGCCCAGGCCAAGCAGTTGTTGCTGCACCACACCTTGGGTAACGGTGACTTCACTGTTTTCCACAGAATGTCCGCCAACATCTCTGAGACTACCGCCATGATCACAGACTTGGCCACCGCCCCAGCCGAGATCGACCGCTGCATCCGTACCACCTACATTCGCCAAAGACCAGTCTACCTGGGTTTGCCAGCCAACGTGGTCGACCAGATGGTGCCAGCCAAGCTTTTGGACACCCCTATCGACTTGTCGTTGAAGCCAAACGACCCTAACGCCGAGGATGAGGTCATCTCCACTTTGCTCGACTTGATCAAGGGTGCCAAGAACCCTGTCATCTTGGCCGACGCCTGTGCCTCCAGACACGACGTCAAGGCTGAGACCAAGAAGCTCATCGACGTGACTCAGTTCCCATCTTTCGTCACCCCTATGGGTAAGGGTTCCATCGACGAGAAACACCCTCGTTTCGGCGGTGTCTACGTTGGTACTTTGTCGTCCCCTCAAGTTAAGGAGGCCGTCGAGTCTGCCGACCTTGTGTTGTCCGTCGGTGCCCTATTGTCCGACTTCAACACCGGTTCTTTCTCTTACTCCTACAAGACCAAGAACGTGGTGGAATTCCACTCTGACCACATCAAGATCAGAAATGCCACTTTCCCAGGCGTCCAGATGAAATTTGTCTTGCAAAAGCTTTTGACCTGCGTCACCGACGCCTGCAAGGGCTACAAGCCAGTGCCAATCCCACAGCTGCCTGCCGCTAACGCCGAGGTTGACCCATCTACCCCATTGAAGCAACAATGGTTGTGGACCCAGGTCGGCAAGTTCTTGCAAGAAGGTGACATTGTCATTACCGAAACCGGTACCTCCGCTTTCGGTATCAACCAGACCCACTTCCCCAACAACACCTACGGTATCTCGCAAGTCTTGTGGGGTTCCATCGGTTTCACCACCGGTGCCTGTTTGGGTGCTGCCTTCGCCGCTGAGGAATTGGACAAGGCCAAGAGAGTCATCTTGTTCATTGGTGACGGTTCTTTGCAATTGACCGTCCAGGAAATCTCCACCATGATCAGATGGAACCTCAAGCCATACTTGTTTGTTCTAAACAACAACGGTTACACCATCGAAAAGTTGATTCACGGTGAGTTCGCCCAATACAACGAAATCCAACCTTGGAAGCACTTGGAATTGTTGCCAACCTTCGGTGCCACTGACTACGAAGCCGTTAAAGTGTCTACCACTGGTGAATGGAACAAGTTGGCTGAATGTCCCAAGTTCAACAAGAACGAGAGAATCAGATTGATCGAAGTCATGTTGCCTGTTATGGACGCTCCAGAATCTTTGGTTAAGCAAGCCCAATTGACTGCTGCCACCAACGCCAAGTCTGCTTAAAGGGCAGAAGAAAGGTAACTAACAATAGCCAACACTGGTTTTCGAGAACCGGTAGTGGTTTTGCTGTTATTATGTAGTGATTATGTCCAACAAGTAGGTTTGTTATAGAAATGATTGACGAACTTTTTAAGATTGATATGACAATTAGTTGCAGTATGTACTGCCCAAATTGTAGCCTTATATTTCCATGAAAAATAAGCTAAGCATTACGGTTGCAAATTTGGAGACGACAAAGGAGAATTCCAGTCTAGCGATATTACAAGGTGCTTTACTTTCCTCAATTCCATCCATGGAATAAGCGGATGAGCTAATATCTGTGATGGGCATTTTTAGCGGCGTCGAGCGCACGTAAACATTTACGCTCTCCTTTACGCTCTTCTGTTACTGGTGACACGCTGCCGCAGTGAAGATGTAAACAACAGAAAAGCCATGCATTACTAAGAGCTGAGTGTTCTAATCGTCAAATGGTTGGGAAATACACAAGGTATGGGACGAAGACCGAGAGGCAGATGCCGTAGAGCTACGTCAGAATCGTTGAATATCGTACTCATAGTGACACACATGATACCTGTACCATATACAATACTTGTTATTGCGATGATTAGTAGACGGGTCTTGAGGCTGTTGATATCACCCTCAGACATTGACATTAACTCCCAACAGTATTAATCGTCGCTGAATAAGTTGTTGGAATTCTACACCGACTTGATATAGACGGGAATATAGGCGAATTCAATGAGTACCATGACGAAATAGTACGACGTGATAATACTAATAATGGAGTCAGAAGTAGGCATGATTGTCGATGGTGAGCTAGTAAGGTCTGTGGCTTGGGCATGGTAAATAAGACATATCACTTCATGGAATATGAGCACTTAGCCTAGTCAATCACGGAGCTTTATATGAACAGTTTATTAATCGCTCTAAGTCTGAAGCAAACTCGAATCAATAAATTTAAACAGAGAATAATTACGGGAGTTGCGGTGACGAAATTCTGCTCGACATGCTCAGTTCATTATACTTCCTCCCTTGCGTTGCATTATTTGATAATTTCGCTCCCTCAAAATGAAACTTAAATTTTACGTCACTATATAATATGAGAACATGACGACGATCCTTCAAAAGATACTAATGGGAACAACAACCAGTACCCTTTTCATCATTCAGTTTAAAAAAGAGGATGCCCCATCTTGCGTGATTGGTGATATACTCTTACCGACATTGCCCGACACTTTGCTCACCTATTTCGTATACATTTGTTGGGCATTATATATTACTCATAAGAGAGCACTTCAACCATCGCAGGTTGACACCTTTCATGACACGTGCCCTTATAAATGTCAAACTTGCTACAGTGGAACGCATCGTCAATTGAAGTTCAAGGTCCGAACATGGCTGTGGTTTCTACTGAATATATTTTAGGTAGCACTGAGCGCAAAGCAACTAGCTTTTACTTATAGTAATTGCGCAAAGAGTACTCCACTTCCAATTTCATTGAGAGTAGGTCAAATGTTATCGTGACCATGGAATATCATTATAACATTCTACTTCGGGTGTCTAAGACTAAAAGAACTATTTCTCGCTGAATTGCCAATGCGTCCTAACAAGCTCGAGAGTTTACCTAGCGAGATTGAACCAAAAATTTCGGCTATGGAGGGAGCCTAGTCACGACCTTACTCGCACCATCTGTTTCCTCCGAAAATTGTTACCAACAATCTTAATACCTAATAGTTTAATTCAATATTGATATGTGAACAATATCAAGCTTTCATCTCTTCTAGTTAGTCTTTGACATAAGTCCACAAAATTTCGAAGCATATTGGCACTATAAGTGCTTTTAACTGCCAACTTGTGGTTGAGGTGGAATTTCCCGACGAAAAGCCTCAATGGCCATAGATGTAATGTCACATTCATCAGCCCCTGCCATTTCAAGACCTTTGCAGATGGACTAGTCTTGACTTTCTAAATTATAGGTGTAATGTGTGCTTGGAAGAGTTTGTTTTGTGGATGCTTTCTACTCTAGTTTCTGGTCTCGTTTTGTGCCGTTTGCGTCAGAGACGCTCAGAGCGTTAGTATGCTTCAAAGAAAAATACTCCGACTATATCCCTCACAGTCAAATTCTAGATTCGTTCATGATTTATGAAGAACTGTTGTGATGGAGCATAAACAATCATCATTGTTGGGTGTCTTTTTACCTAAGAATGAACGTCAACGTTCTTGAGGCGACTTTTGTCAGAACTAGAAAGCTTGCTAAAGCGATCACTTAGGGTATCAATAATGGACTAGGCTAATTGATTAGTATTTTAGGAAGTGAAATGTATATCCCAACACTGCTCTACTTACCATGGCCCATACCGCAGACCTCGCTAGCGTAACCTCGACTATCGTGACTACTTCTAGCTTCATAATTATTATCACTTTGTACTATAATGTCATTGATCAAACCATTGTCGTGATAGGAATCTAACTATATATATTATATATGTTATAGCTGAATTGAATATTACTTGTGTATTATAATCAGTACTTAGCAACTATGAGTGAGCTCAGCTAGGTCTACTTATACATGAGATCTGGACTTGGGGCACAGTCTCCAGAAAAAACTCTTTGAGGTTTCCTGTCATTTGAGACTGCCTGCCTTCATACCACAACCATCTTTTGTTACGCAAATTGAAGTTGTTAGCTATTGACCAGTGGTTCTAGGGCTTGTTGTGCCGGACTTGCTTAGTTCATTATTTTCCTTCTTTGAGTTTGCATTGTTTGATAGTTTCGCTCCCTTAAAATGAAACTTAAATTTTGCGTCACTATATAATATGAGAACATGACGATGATTCTTCTGAAGATACTAATGGGAACAACAACCAGTACCTTTTTCATCATGCAGTTTAAAAAAGAGGATGCCCCATCTTGCGTGATTGGTGATATACTCTTACCGACATTGCTCGACATATTGCTCAACTGTTTCGTATGCATTTTTTGGGCATTGTATATTACTTATAAGAGAGCACTTCAACGATCGCAGGACGGCGCTTTTCATGACGCATGTCCTTATAAGTGCCGAACTTGCTTCAGTGGAACACACCGTCAACTGAAACTTAAAGTTTGGATATGGCTGTGGTTTTTAGAGATCATCCTTTTCGTAGCATTGGATGTAAGGCTACTAGCTTTTACTTTTAGTAATTGCTCAAAGTACAATAATACCTTTACTTACAGAGTAATTATGATGGTATCGATGCCGGTGAATATTATTCTATCGTTGTACTTCGGATGTCGAACACTGAAACTACTTCTACTCACGGAGTCGCCAATGAGTCACCACGACCTCGAGAATTCTTTAAGTGGAAAAGAACTGAAAATGTCACCTATTGAGGGAATCTAATCATGACCTTACTCGTCACGTCGAAAGACTAGCTCGTGCCATATGCTTCCTCTGAAAACTATTACCAACGATCTTAATATTTACTACTTAATTCAATATCGTCATATGAACGATATCTAGCTTTTCTCTATTCGAGTTGAGTTTTGGTTTAGCTCCACAAGCTTTCCAAGCATATCGAGCGCCAAATTACTTCTAGTTGTTAACTTGGCGGAATACTTAGTTACAATTCAAAATGGGTGGGAATTCAACAATCGCAATGGCCGTAAATCTTGCTCATTCTTTCTTACATTAGTCTCAAACCCTGTTGATTCAGTTTCTCGTCTATGTGACTTTGCCGAAACAGTATCTTTATATAAACCAATATATATATATATCAACGTGTTAATAAATTGGTAGATAGTCATTATTTGACGGGCTTCTCGTTTGTTGTTTAATAATGGTAAATAAGGATAGGAAGAGACATCTATCTTTTGTATCAGTGTGTGGAAATACTTTCCTGTAGCTCAATCAACACATCTTGAATCAGATATGCCAAACGCCATCGAATACGGTGCTGGTAGATCAGTCAGAGGGATTCCCTGAGATGAACCTCTCGGAGGAATTTGTCGCCTCACCTGAGGATGATTGCAACAGTAAGTTCTTTATAATACGATAAAAGATAACGACACTTATGCAAAATAAAACCAGTAGGGTGAGAACTGCAACACTGAAACAGAGATAACCAAGAAAATAGAACTCTCAATATTTGTAGATGGTGCTTGGCAAGTTTAAAAGACCAATTCCCAGTAACATGAACGAGAGAAAAAGGTAGAAAACTGCTGGTGCCTTAAGTTTTATACCAAGATGGCACAGGGATGACCAAGCTCGTGCAAAGCGCTTAAACAATGTATCTGGAAAAGTTTGATTCGTTGCTTCAGGTCTTACATTCTCAGTACTTTCGGTACTGGCCATTGCATGATTATCAACTCTTTCGGTGACACTATCCGCAGATCGATTACGACTGTCAACTTGTGGTTTAGGTGGAATTTCCCGACGAAAAGCCTCAATGGCCATAGATGTAATGTCACATTCATCAGCCCCTGCCATTTCAAGACCTTTGCAGATGGACTAGTCTTGACTTTCTAAATTATAGGTGTGATGTGTGCTTGGAAGTGTTTGTTTTGTGGATGCTTTCTACTCTAGTTTCTGGTCTCGTTTTGTGCCGTTTGCGTCAGAGACGCTCAGAGCGTTAGTATGCTTCAAAGAAAAATACTCCGACTATATCCCTCACAGTCAAATTCTAGATTCGTTCATGATTTATGAAGAACTGTTGTGATGGAGCATAAACAATCATCATTGTTGGGTGTCTTTTTACCTAAGAATGAAAGTCAACGTTCTTGAGGCGACTTTTGTCAGAACTAGAAAGCTTGCTAAAGCGATCACTTAGGGTATCAATAATGGACTAGGCTAATTGATTAGTATTTTAGGAAGTGAAATGTATATCCCAACACTACTTATTTACCATTGCCCAAGCCACAGACCTCGCTAGCGTATCCTTCACCATCGTAGCTACTTCTGTGTTCCTAATTATTATCACTTTGTACTATTTTGTCGCTGACCAGATAAGCTCTTTGTCAGAACTAGCGAGTTACTGCTGGATAGTGCCAATTGAATTATACAACGAGTGAGCACATGCTGGAGAACCGCGACATTATGGTACAAAGTGATGTCAGTAAAACATGGACGGTCGATGAAAGATTCTACGTGAAGCCCTAAAAGAGCTCATGAAGAATCGGACGATACGACAAAATGGTGTGATACCTCAGATGATGACCATCTGGGATCACCCGATTTATCATACGACCGTTCCTGAGTATTGAGTGAAAAGTTTTACGCTGAATCCAACATTTGTATAAATACCGACAAACTGTTTAGATATATGGACCACCTATATAACTGAAATAATCACGGAGAGATATTTATAACCTTCATCTACGAACAACTTCAATCAACCTAATCATGGAAGAATTAAACAAGAACATCAGCAAGCTTTCCATTGCTGATTCAGACTCGCCTCAATACTCTTCTTATGCAACTTGGCGCAATTTACTACGACTGAGAGGGCCCGACTTAATTTGTAAAGTATCCAGCTGCCTTAGAAAAAGGCCTCCTCCTACGCTTATTAATAAAAATACTAACTCAAACAGCTTCGTCCCAGCTTTTCGAAATCCATAGATTAAAATCCTAAATATCAATAACATGCTACCGGAGTGCAGGAACTGGCATCTGCCCTACGTGAGCCCTGGAAATAAGAGTTCATTATATCTTGCCTAGGCGAGAATTCATATACGCTAAAAACAAAAACACCTCTATCTTGTGTGCAGGCTAAAAGATCCATCCCAAACACCTGTCATAATACCACGCGAGGTCTTTTTTCCCATTTCTCAATCTCTCCTTGTGCTCTTGATCTACAATCTTGCCCTCTTCTTCCTCGGCATCGATTGCCGCCTTGAAAGTGTAAAGGTCAACGTCTTCGGGAGCAATGAGTTTGGTGCGCATAATCACTTTATAGCCGACGTAACAAATAAAGAACACAGGAATACCAATATAACCCGAAATAAACGTCTTGTAATCAAAAGTATGACCCAAGAAAACCGTATAGTTCTTGATTAAGCCGATCAAAATGCAAAATCCTAGGCACACGTAGGTAGACCAAGGTTGCATGGCTGCTGTGTACGAAAAACCAGACTTGTCACCGAACTGAACCCGAACGGCCTTATCAAATCTGATATATGTAATCAAAATTGAGATCCAACTCAATAAACCGAAGATGGAGACAACGTTAACAAAATAGTTGAAGACTTGACCAGATCCCGACGAAACGTTCATATATGCCAGCAAACAGAATAAAATGGAAACTATCAGAGCATTGTATGGTACACCCCATCTGTTGGTCTTGGCAAATATTTTTGGGGCCTTACGATCAATTGCTAGACCGTACAAGGTTCTTGATGCCACATACAAGTCAGAGTTACAAGCACTGAAGACAAAAACTAACACACACGCGTTGAAAATGTGTGGCAAAACTGGAATGCGAGCATTAACGATGGCAACGACAAATGGAGAGGCAGCGGCCGACGTGCTCATCTTTTTGGCTTTCAAGAGTAATGGATCGTTGTAAGCAACCGTCATTCCCAAAAGGAAAATAGTAACCACGTAAAACACAACAATACGGTATAGCGTCAACTTAATGGCACGAGGTACACTCTTTCTTGGGTTTCTGGCTTCAGCAGCAACGATACCACATAGTTCAGTACCCGTGTAAGCGAACAGTGCTAAGGCAAAGACTGAGGCAAAAGAAACAAATTTGCCCTTGTCACCAGGAATGCCAGCATAAGGCTTGAAAGCACCTGGATTTTTCCAATATCTGAAACCGGTACGGTCGTGCGTTGGGCCACCGCCGAGCATAATCACAAATAGTAGGATAATAAGCCCAAGCATAACCAAAACCTTAACACTCGACAACCAGAATTCAAACTCTCCGAAAAATCTGACGCCAACTGTATTGATGAGTACAATAAGTACAAGCAAAATGGTGATCCAAACCCCGGGGTTCACTTTGTCTCTGCTTACCCAGTATTGCATTACCATGGCTCCAGCCGTCAGTTGGTTGGGTGTCACAATAAAATATTTGAAGAGATAAGAGTAACCAACGGCAAATCCTAGAGCTGGATCACAGTAGCGTGATGCGTACGTGGTGAATCCATCTAATGGGATAAATGCGGCCATTTCACCTAAACAGCTCATCACTGTGTAAACGAGAAGACCGACAAACGAGTATGAGATCAAAATAGAAACCGGTCCAGCATTCGCTAGCGAACTACCAGTGCCAATCAGCAAACCGGTACCTAGGGATCCGCCTATGGCTATCATCGAGACATGGCGGGCCTCTAGTTCTTTCTTCAGTCTTGTGCCCTCTTCTTTCCCGTCTTCTCCAACGATTGGCTTGTCGTTCAAGGATGCAGACGTAGATACTTGACCGTCACCATAAGACTCATCTTGGTACAGTACTGTGGCTTCTGGCTTCTTCTCTAAATCATGAGGTAAGGTAGACATTGCTTCAGATAACGACACAAAGTAAGGCTCTACAAGATTTACTTTGTTTAAAATACTAACAACCAAACTGAGGAGTGACAGAACTTCATAGCTGCTGGAACTCCTCATCTTATAACAAATTTCACCAG
Source organism: Lachancea sp. yHQL494 (assembly GCA_030562185.1). NCBI lineage: Eukaryota > Fungi > Ascomycota > Saccharomycetes > Saccharomycetales > Saccharomycetaceae > Lachancea > Lachancea sp. yHQL494. Next base: position 6,241 of record JAJMGS010000009.1, on the reverse strand, counting down.
ACGCATGATTCCATTCTTATCACTAATCAAAGCCAACTTCTGTAACCCAGGATACTTTTGCTCCTCATACTGTTATCGCTGATGATATCGCCAGTGCTGATGATTATCTGTGCGTCTATTATGAGTAAACTCTTCCCTAGAGAATTTATTCTTATTATCAGTCACCAGACGGTCTTCGGAAGAAGTAGGGCTCTCAGGGTCTTCTTACGTGATCAGAGCATTTGAAGCTGCATTTCTTTGGAATAGCGTAACGGTTTTTTCCGAAATGAAAAACATTAAGTAATTACTATCGAGATTTGAGGCACCTAAGACGCCGTTCGGCAGTGGCTAAAGTTTATGCTGCGGCGGCTTCGATGCTTTTTGATACACGAAGTGCCGTATGACGGGGTCCTATCATGCGTTATCAGTTTAACTAATTAAGTCCGGTAGGTAAAAAGTAAAAACTTAGGAAATGGAACTATGTCACATGATATGATCTTACGGAACTTGTTAAAATATCAAGTTTGAACAACGTGTTCGATCATGTGAGTGGTGGCCTTAAAGACGAATTTCAACTTCTCGTCGCTGTGGATCCGTGCACTACCGATATGCTACTTAGCCACGATGAGAGCAAGTTTTGGAAGTGTAGCGCTCAGTGAACTCTTGTATTTACATCTTGATGCGATCGAGAAAAATTCAATGAGTCAAAAATAAAGATCATGGCAGTTAAGCAGCGGGACATTGGTCCAATAGAGCTTTTAGTTTTCATAATCTGAAAGCGTTTCCCACCTAAATTTTCTTCAGCCATTCCCATGGTTGTGGGAATATATTTTGGCCTATAGGAAGTCCAAATAGCTCCGCGACCAGCATCCTTCGGCAATATAGGCTTGTTATCGAGGCGGTATCGCAAGCAGTCTCTTGCCTTCCCCCCCGGCCTACTAGGACGGTCTTTTTCTTCACTTAGCTAGGGTATTGGGTACCTCATGGCTTCAATAGTAGTAATTGATACTGCGATCACCGTTTCTCCATCGTAAGGCGCGAAAGAACAAGCTCGTGATTATTAGCTGTGACTCTCATTGAGCAGGTAAATTACACTCCCAAGGTTGTACGCTTGCTAGCAGCCGTTTCATAACATTTCTACCAAAAACAAGAATCCGAACTCGCTACATTTTTTCACCTTAGAATGTAGCATCCAGTCGGCATTCACCTTGACAGTTTCTTGATTATACACACCCTCGGGAATAAATACTTCAATCTGCGTTCTTTTCAATCCACTTTTTAAGATCCAACCAGTTCACTGGTTTTCCCTTGTCGCGCGCATAGGAATCGACCAGAAAGGTTTTCCGCACTGCGACCAAAGTAGGGATGTGCTTTACCCCATATCTGAGCATAGAGTCTCTCACTTCCATATAGTCTGTTTCGACATCTGCAATATTTACTTTTTTATCTGTTTCAAGTAACACTATTCTGTTGAGGGCACCGGTAAGCTCATTGCATTCGGAATTACCTCTAACTGTAAAATTGAAAATTAACGGAGTTCTGTTGTTAGCTCTCATGGTATCTTCGAGTTCAGAATCGCTGCGGATTGGAAGAAAACATTGGTTGCCGTTTGCGCTCGACGGTTTATAAGAATCAGTAATTGATTGTCCGGGATTGGAAAATGGATATACGAGCTTCGAAAACCAGCCGGAGTTTCTAACAAAGCTGGTACGTCCCACGCTAGTTATGGTGGGTGCCATCATACAGTTTATTAATTTGAAGCACATTTGTGGTCTTAAATGGCTTGCAAGCATGACGGTGTCTGAGTTTCTATTTGGTTAAGGCGATGCTTTGGCGAGCAAGCTAAATAACGTACTTTAAGTGTTTTATTAGGATTTTCTATAAGCGTCCGAGAACTACCTTTCAACACGTGGTAATACGGAGAAGTGAAGTGAAATCATTAAGGCTTGAACGATGGACGTTGTTAGCAGCCTTAAAATAACGACCATTGCAATGTCCATAATTCACGTACTTGTACATTTTGGATCATTTCTTGGTAGAGATATAATAGATGAGTGCCCCAAATACGCCGGGATGATGTCAGACCTAATAACTGCATAGGTATACGTTCGATGCTATACCTCACACGAATCTGTTGCCAGCGGTGGTTGTTTCAGCTGCAAAGCCTACGATTTCATATTTGTAAAAGACTGGAAAACCAGCTTACGGCAGAGCTAACAAGCTAGCCATTCATCGGCTCTCCGTTAAATTAATATCAGAATCCCCGTCAGGTTGTAATTTAACTACGGCAGATCTGACAGGTTCGCACAAATCAACGAAGTCGTCCGATGAAACCTCATATCGCTCGGATTTATCTCATTATTATTTTCACATCCTTGTTAATTCAAGGGTCCAGTAGAAAAGAATGCCGGCTGCAACAGTTGAGGTATATTACGTGATTGAATATGCCCTGCTTCAGGACTAAAACCCTTTCACTATACTGGGGAAATTAATAGTATGCGAATGACGCTAGCATGTACTACTCACCGCAATAAAATCAATCAGTTAGGTTTGCCAAATAGAGGCAACCACTCCATCGACGATTATAACTTCAGTTTAATGAGGACCCTAGACAACAACATGCACTACATACTTACTCCAGTTATTCAACTAAATGATGTACATTACAATGAGATACCTAGATGCACGACAGTCACGACGAAAAGTCTTGAGCGATATTGTTTCCTGTCAGGTCGTTCAACATCAATGCTCATTACATTTTATCATGTTAAAATGTGTGCTAAGATACTATCTGCTTTGATTCTCCTTTTTACTCGCAATGTGTCACGAAGTCGATCGTCCTGATGTACAATCTCGAATCGATACAAATCACTGGTGTTTATACAATTATCAATAGAACTCACCCGCCGATCAACCTCATTTTATCTCGCCTAGGGGAGCCTCGCTCCACCTTAACCCTGCGAGCCCGCATTTTCAATGCAGGCTTTTGGGGGCTAGCTTAAATGTCAATATGTCGTTCTTCCCGTTATCTACGGCGGCATCTTCACTCACTCTGACTCCATTGACAGTTTCGACCGCCGCAATAGTGACTTCACCCATTACGTAGCGCGCCACTTTGCCAACCGTCGTGCCTTTTTTTATCAAGAAACAATCCCTAAAGACTTCCTCCCCATGATTACCCGTAAATGTGCTGATATTCCTAACAGTATACACAGGTATCAGATCCAGTGTATCTGCCGCAGCTTGTAGGACTTGCACTACACCCGTAGAACCAAATCGGTATAAGACTAAATCCCGTATGTTTTCAATTCTTTGCAACAACTTATCATCCAGGACTTTTAAGTTTTCTGGATCGTCCTCGCAAGTATCCACGAACTCAGTACCTTCTTCGTAGCGGATGAAACCTTGTTTTTGTAGCTTCCTCAAGAAAACCTCTGTGATTGCACTAGCAAGTACCGCTTTGGTATCTGGGTATTTTAGCATGATCTTGGAAACATTCTTATCTGCATCAGGATGATCAATTTTGTTCAAGGCCAGAACAGTAGGGAACTTCTCAACCATAAAGGATCTGACCACTTTAGTGATCCACTCTTTGTCCCACTTCTCCAAAGGAGGAAGTCCTTCGATTCTTTGCAAGGCACGATGGATCATTGGTGCTTGAGATCCGTAACCACCAAATTGGGCTTGCAAAGTATCTACGGAACTGGATTTAGTAGCAGTATGCCTACGAACAATGGACCCCCAACGTTTTTCCAGGTTCCCCTCAACCCACAGTCGAATCTCATCTTGCAGCCATTCTATGTCATACAAAGGATCGTAACCTCGGGTATTTTTCCCCTCGGAGTCGGTGGTTCCACTTACATCTATAACATGTATTAGTGCGTCTGCATGCCTTAGATCGTCTAAAAATTTGTTTCCAAGGCCTCTACCAGAATGGGCTCCAGGAACTAAACCAGCTACATCCAAAAGCATGATGGGAATGTGTCTCTTCCCGCCAGAGCACCACCCATAGTTTGGTTTGCACCGCTTTTCAAGGCCGTATCTACCACAAGCACAATCAACTTGCAAGTATCCAGTGGCCCTATTGGGTTCAATAGTTGTGAAAGGAAAAGACCCTACTTGGGCAGCTGCATCGGTTAAAGAGTTTAAAGTAGTTGATTTCCCTGATGACGGCTTGCCTACAATACCGATCAAAGGATCTCTTGGCATTTCAACGCACTGGCAAACCGCTTTCTTTTGACTATCTGGACTGAAAAGTACTAGTTTCTTGAAGAAGCGCTTAATGTTCTAAAATTTTTAGATCAACGTGAAACGTCCATGAAGAACAGTGACGATTTACAGCATCGATAAATGACATGGCTCTCTTGAAGATGTGCAATGTAAAGCATTGCCTGGGAATTTGAACCGAAGAGATATTTCCCCAGCCTTTATTGTCTTCGAAAGACTTTAGCACTTTCCGTATAAGTTATGGCATTCTTGAAGGTAGATACTTGTATAGCGGTCGATGTATAAACAGCTTTCAAATACGGCAAGTTTGGTCTTTAGACTCTTAATCACAGCGTAGTGCATAAACTTCACTTGACTCAAGGGCATATAGCATTCAACAACTACATAAGACTACAGCATACATACACAAAACACTGGAAACATGAGAGCCAGAGAGATGACGAGTTTTTCCTAAAGAGTGAAGCGCGGCAACTTAATGGGAGCGCCGACTACCAATGTAGATTTTCCATGAAGATGTCAGTACTCAACGTCTCAACCATCCTCTCTTCCTTTGGGATTCTACTTCGATTTGGAAGCCTTTTCAGCATCTCTTTTTGCATAAATTTTGGCAGTGAATGGTTCCTCAAACTGCTGCGCAATGTTGTACATCAGGTTGACCAGTAAAGTGGCGAAAATACCGGCAGCTTTGCCGTAGTACAGCGAAGTTCCCAAAAACGACAGGGTCGAGCCGTGATACATTGGGTTGTTGCTGACATTAAACGGGAAGGAGGTGACGATGTGGTCCATCAAGATACCGAAATAATCACCTAAGTACGTGCCTGTGACGCCTAGTTGGTACATCGAAGTGACAACCAATAGTTGACCCGTACCAATCAAACCCATCCCAATTTTCTTAATCGTGTCATTGTCTAGAGGTGTAGAGGTCTTTTGTAAACCCAAAGCTTGGTGGTAAAAGTAGTCGCGAACTATCCCTAGCGAAAAGATCGTGAATGCCAATAAGTAGCAACCACGTCTGGCAGAACCTGTAATCTTCGTGATGAAATGGGTCTTATACTCCAAACGTGCGGAAATGTTCCAGAAGACTGGGTTAAATATGATCAAAAATAGCGCCGTTTGTAAGTTCTTTTCAGAGCCATTGATGTCCGATAACAATTCGACGTAAAGATCTTGAGCCTTATGAGCCAATTCACTAGCTTCCTTCGCAAAATCCATTATACACTGTACCAGATTATGAAAACGGTGCTTGACAAGCTATTACGATAGTGGTAGCGAGACCTGATTGAGGTTTAAGTTTGACCTTCTTTCCAGTTTTAATTTCAAGAAACATGTGAAAGTAAGTTAACCCTTTTGCGTACACGTGTTCTTGGATTTTCGTGGAATCTGGACGAATGATTTGATCGATAGTAGCTTAATGCGATCTTCAATACTGCTGAGAACTGAAGATGCGGACCATTTCTATCGAATAGGTCTTTATAAATCATCTTTGTATCTGAATTACATGTCTAGAAGCTTCGCTACAACTGCAAGGTAAAGGCTTCTCCACCTGGCCTTACTTAATAGTGGTGTTTTATTCAGCACGATTAAACAAATAATTCCTGAAAATGGCCTACAAGAAGAACCACAAAGCCCTTTGGAAGGGCAATGTTTTGATACCAGCTTAGTCCATGATTGAATGGGGGGACCGATTCAGCTTCCAATTTTGCTCCTACTTCCAATGCTTTCGATTCTTGAAAAAACTAGGAAGTAAGTAAAATCGAGTTGCCGCAAGAACTCTGCTAACGTTCAACTTGAGGACATTTTGAAACCCTTCTGAGAACCTTGAGAGGTCTGTTATACTACTGGTCGCTATATTATTTGTCAAAGATGCATAATTGAATATCACGTATTGGGTAATTCCTGCTTGAAATCAAATATTTAAGCAAGCAGTCAGTAAAGCCGATTTAATGTGTGAGGCGCGAAAGACCTCAGAATTGACTTGAATTGAAGCGTCGTATTTTTTACCTCACATATGTATGAGATTTACCAGCGAGGGGGG
>JAJMGS010000008.1:0-194486 GCA_030562185.1 Lachancea sp. yHQL494 | reverse complement strand
TGAATCCAAAATTTGTATAAATACCGACAAACTGTTTAGATATATGGACCACCTATATAGCTGAAATAATCACGGAGAGATATTTATAACCTTCATCTACGAACAACTTCAATCAAACTAATCATGGAAGAATTAAACAAGAACATCAGCAAGCTTTCCATTGCTGATTCAGACTCGTCTCAATAACAAATATCCGTGTAGGACTCCGACAGGAGAGATATTTACAACCTTCATCTACGAGCAACTTCAATTAATCGAATTATGGAAGAATTAAACAAGAACATCAGCAAGCTTTCCAATACTTAGCATGCTCGCCTCACTAAAATTTGTGAAAAGACTTTCAAAATTTCGTCAGCAAATCCAAAAACTATTTTTCAATTTATTGAAAGGTATGAAGAGGGAATATAATATAAAATATAACTTACAGTTCTGTCACCTCTAAGGTATACTTCATCGAAGAATTTTTTACCTCATAGCTTCTTCAAATGGTTTCTTGTAAAGTGCCTACCAGTGTTCTTCCCTTTCCTGTTTCTAATGACCTCCAACACGAGGCCAATTTCTAGTGGCTCATCCACTTGACATAATGACAAAAATAGTATGAAGTGATTTATTCGGCCAGTGGGTAAAGTATTTTTAAGTTGTTTATTTAGATCTCCCGAATTTTATAGATACAACGAGGTGAAACTGAATAGGCCCATCGAGCCTCTAAGATGCCAAATGACAGATCTCTGTATACTGTGAACAGTAATCCAGAACCTTTGAAGCGGGTTTTTAGCGTAGACGACGACATTCATGAGATTGAGCAGGGTATAAGGTACCTGGAGGGCCTTCAAGAAGGTTTGAAACAAACTGCGTCCAACAAGAAATCCTCGAGCAATATCAATACTCCACCAACTACGGCTGGAAGACCCGGTTCTGTAAGGCACAAAAACTCATCTTTCTCTGTTACAGGTGGAACAGAACCGGTAGAGAACTCTGACCAAGATATTAACAACAATTATGGTTCGAACCAACAGGGCGACGAAGAGGACCAGAACTCCGTGGCTTCATTTGAATCTTATACATTGAGGCATCGTCAGGATGCAATCAATGAAACCCACCCTTTTGGTATCAGAATATGGAAACCAGCCCTTTACAAAAAGCATAGATCCGTGCAGAAGGCTGCCAACGAGGACATTCACGAAACCACATACAAACAGATATCATGGAAAGTGCATTTAGCTAATAACGTATGGGCGATGACTTTAGGGCTTCTTTTTCTAGTGTTTATGACCATTTCCGGTCTTCTCGTATGCATTTTTGGAGCTTTCACACCAACCTCCATTGAATATGCCTTGGTGGTCTTCAGACTAGGCCGCTACTTATTTTGGCCTTTCGGTAAAATTGTTTTAATGGTAAGTGATCAGCAATATTTACACGAAGACCAAGACGAAGGAATCTCTGCTCAGCAATTTTATGGGTGGGTCACCAACCATCGGAACCGATTGTATTTTCACAGACCCTCGCAGGGCGGAATGGACTCTTATGGATCAACAGAAGGTGGAAATAGTACAACGGTTGATAGACAGATGCGTCTATTTGGAAGAGGCCAATGGTCTCTCGGACGCTTTAGTTTCTACCTTGTTCTGTACGTTTTCGTTCAGCCGGCGGTGCTTTTCTTCTCTTTTCTCACTTGGTTGGCTGTTTTTACTATTCCTATGAGTAGCATTTTATGGGACCTGATGTACCATTGTCGTAGACATCCATTGGCCTTGGAGTTTAAGACTTTGACACACAGCGTAAACGGAATCAAGGATAAAAACGTCTTACTATGCACATTCCGGAGCGCAGGTTCTCATTACTACAAGTACACCGTGGACGGAACAAATGTGATGGTCATGAACCTGGGAGCCGTGGTTGCATTCACTATTCTTCAATTTTATGTTTTTCAGGATCATCTCTTCGCAATAAGCGAGTCTGTCATTTTTTGCCTTTGTCTACTTTCCATTATCCCATTGGCATTCTATATCGGGCAAGCGGTGGCCTCTATATCAGCCCAAACTTCCATGGGAGTTGGCGCTGCGATAAATGCATTTTTTTCAACAATCGTTGAGGTCTTCCTCTACTGCGTAGCATTACAACAAGAGAAAGGGCTTCTTGTTGAAGGATCCATGATAGGATCCATCCTTGGTGCTGTACTTCTTTTGCCCGGATTGAGTATGTGCGGTGGCGCATTGAAGAGGAAAACTCAAAGGTATAACCCCGCGAGCGCAGGCGTTTCGTCGGCGATGTTAATATTTTCCATGATTGTTATGTTTGTACCCACGATTATCTACCAGATTTATGGTGGCTACCTAGTTGATTGTCCGGACGGGACGCAAATGGGATCATCTAGATGCTATTTTCGCCAACCTTCCTTGAAATTCGATGGGCTCTATTCACACGTTATTAAACCAATGTCCTTGTTTTGCGCTTTGATACTTTTTATGGCGTATACTGTGGGATTATGGTTCACTTTGCGTACCCATGCAGCAGCTATCTGGCAGATACCTGAGAAACTGCAACCACCTAACAACAGCAGCCAGTTGGGGTACATTCCCGAAGAAGAGGAGACTGATGGTGGACATGATGGCCCCAACTGGTCGCGTAAGAAATCTACCTGCATTTTATTAGGTGCTACCGTGCTGTATGCAATCATAGCAGAGATTTTGGTATATTGCGTCGATAATGTTTTGAACCAGTTCCCATCACTGGATCCTAAATTTTTGGGCCTTACCGTATTTGCTTTGGTTCCCAATTCCACCGAGTTCTTGAATGCCATATCGTTTGCGATACATGGGAATGTGGCTCTGTCAATGGAAATCGGAAGTGCTTACGCATTACAGGTTTGTCTGCTGCAAATTCCAGCCTTGGTGGTCTTTTCAATAATGTACATTGGGAATATGCCTAGCGACAGCATAATCATTAGAGATCAAATGTTTTCGTTAGTATTCCCGCGCTGGGATCTGGTCGCGTGTATGGTGAGTGTTTTCTTGTTCACGTATCTATACGCGGAGGGAAAATCGAACTATTTCAAAGGTTCGATTTTGATCCTCCTTTACAGCGTGATCATCATAGGGTTCTACTTTCAAGGCGCCATAGACCAGAACAATTGGGACAACTGATCGTGATATCTAAAAGTTTCGATTCGTCAGGGGAACCAGTTCATTTTATTTAACTAGTAGGCTATATACGCAAAACCGTTTAATTTACAAAACTAGAGAAGGTTGTGGGTGTTTTTCTGAGGCAGAAGAGTGAGGCAAAAATTCCAGTTGAGAGTCATCGCCGAGTTTCAACACAGTCTTGAATTTGGAGCCAATTCTAGTCAATGCCTCCTTGTTATCAGCAGATTTGGTCCAGATGGCAATCTTGTAGGCACTTTTCCTGATGTTAATAACCACGCCATTGATCTCAGACTCATCCTCGTCGATGGTTTCACCAATGACCGCAAGCAAAGCACGCATCCACAAGTCATCGATGTCTGGTGTTTTGCCCCAAAACTGATGAGTCCATTTTCCACCTTGAGCATTGGTGGGATCTTCCCACTCGGGCCTAATATCGTTACGGAACAAGTGGTAGTCTGACTTGAATGGCAAGTAACGGGGCTTAGGAATAGCATTATGAATGGCCCAGAACTCTTCCACGGTCTCAAATGAGGTCACGGGACGTAATAGGTCAGACCAAGATTCAGATTTGTCCACAGGTGGTTTGGTATACCATAGTGTCCATTTTGAGTTTAAAGGGTGCTTCAACTGAAACTCTTTTTCATCCGACAAAACAGTTGATGGCTTTTCGATGTTCAAATCCTGGGTTTTCTGGGTAACTTCTTCCACAGACATCTAGAGACAATGGGTCAATGTGCCGTTAGTATGACATTAAAAGAAGGATATGCTGATGGTCTTATATCTCAACGTCTGTCCACCATACTGAGTTCAAACAATTTTCATGGGTTCCTTGAGTGCTTTACTCCGACGTGAAGAGGTACGGAAATGCCAAAACCGCATCTAGGTAACATACTTTCAATCTTGATCTCTGGTGCTACGTCTATGCTTGACTTTCAATATCTTCAAATTTGAAAATTTTTATATTAGCTAACTGAAATAGAATTAATCGTCCAGAGTGAGTTTAGAAACTCTCAAGCTTAGAAGTGCGTTAAGATAATGAGAAGGGGGTGCAATAACCTTTACATAAATCCCTCTGGTGAATTTCAGTTGGAGGGATTTATGGAGTACAAAAGTTGGATATATTCCTTCTCTCGAATGCCTTATTCTTGAATAATTTTTATTTTCAATTGCTTCTCTCCGTAAATGAGTTGTGCTTAGTGGTGGCCCTATCATAGCAGAACTCTAAAGTCATTAGACCCTATTTCTTGCTTTCACTCAGAAAATTGTTGGAAATCTGCGGAGCGAATCAAATGGTAGAGTAATCTGCGCTAAAATGTGACATAATGGTATGAAGTGATCTATCCATAGCTCTGGAAGCCGCCGAAACGAATGCAGCGAGGAATGGGAAGTGGTACCAGTTTTATAGAGTCTACGCAGCAAATTGCTCACACATTCAGCAACCAAAACCTTTGTGCTTTTTCGTCTCTACTTTGTGAGGCGCTAGACCGTATAGAACCAGTAGTGTATTTATTGTCGAAGATCCACCATGCAGCTACAAAATCTTACGAAGAGGATCTAAGACTTCCCGATTAAACCAAACCACCTCTTTCATTGCCTCCTAAAGAGGTAATAATTCATTTTTGTTTACTCAATACAACAAACTCCGTCGCCCTATAACCTTAATATCTCATTTGCCTGAAGTGACGCCCTGACAAGTGGAGTTTTATTGAGGCGAGTCTGAATCAGCAATGGAAAGCTTGCTGATGTTCTCGTTTAATTCTTCCATGATTAGGTTGATTGAAGTTGTTCGTAGATGAAGGTTATAAATATCTCTCCGTGATTATTTCAGCTATATAGGTGGTCCATATATCTAAACAGTTTGTCGGTATTTATACAAATTTTGGATTCAGCGTAAAACTTTTCACTCAATACTCAGGAACGATCGTATGATAAATCGGGTGATCCCAGATGGTCATCATCTGAGGTATCACACCATTTTGTCGTATCGTCCGATTCTTCGTGAGCTCTTTTAGGGCTTCACGTAGAATCTTTCATCGACCGTCCATGTTTTACTGACATCACTTTGTACCATAATGTCGCGGTTCTCCAGTATGTGCTCACTCGTTGTATAATGCAATTGGCACTATCCAGCAGTAACTCGCTAGTTCTGACAAGTTTAGATGCTACTGCAAGGCAGTATTTTGCCATATTTTGCTATAGTTGATTATGGTGATGGTAGAGAAACAAAGAAGGATAGATGAGAGTCTCTCTTTAATTGGTGAGGATTATCCAAAGAAGGTATCAAAGGCAGATCTTAACAACTGCAACAGCTTGAGAAAATACGCTTAGGCAAAATATTACCTTGCATTTTCATCAAGGATTTCCTTTCTTCCAAAAAGTGATGGACCCTCTTCCGCGCCACATATCTACCAAAATTTTAATACCAAAGAGGTGGTCATCGCAGGCCAAAAATAACGATAAGGTTGTCGGAAAATGCACAAAGAGCTACCATAATGACCATATTTAAGAGGTAAGTACCACTATTATAGGGATAGGGATGGGTAGCCGATAAGAATATCTCAATTCCACAACCCAATAAGAAGAAAAGAAAAGCAGTAATGATAAGTATCAGAGTTCCATTCCTCACGGTCAAAATTGTTAGCTTTGTCCACTTTGGATAAGAAGCAAAGACACCAAAAATTCTTTCTAGCCGTTATCTTTGATTTCTTTATAACGATGATATGTCAGCGGCTAATCTTCAAAACGTTTGTGACTGACCAATTGTATACCATGACCAAGTTTCCCCAAGTAGATTAAAAACTCCAAGGCATGTTCCGATGCCACTCACCCTACAACAAGAGAAGCTTGCTCTTTTTATAGTCTTACCCCACGCTGCTCAGCAGGAGATTCTGAAATATTAGCTCGGCACACAACGGTATATTTACAATCAGTTTAGACTGCTCTAAAATCAGCTTATCACAATTAGCAAGGATGCATTGCATCATAATCGAACTAATAGGGACGGTAAAACTCAAAATTCGAAGGACTATGAAATATGCGATTTCATGCAGAACTACAGCACGAACGTCGTGAAAACAAAAAAAAGTGTGGATGGGGCTTTCTTCTAAGATTCCGAAGCGGGTGGCCACATACGCATAGCATATCTGGGCCTTTGCCGGAAAAATGAAATCAGGGTGACAGTATTAATCATCTCTCAATATGAAATCGATCAAGAGCTTACTCAGTAAACTTGAAACAAACCTAGACGTTATTCAACAAATCGCCAAATCGTCAGTATACCCCACAATTCTTGAAGGTCCAAACTTACAAATACGAGAAAGGCGATTTATTATAGTCTGCGATTTGGGTCTGCTCACCTGCTCACCCGTGACGTCTCTAACAGAAACCTGTATTGCCCCAACATGAAGATGGCAATACCATTTCGCCATCTGTGGATGCCAAGAAATGTGCCAACAAACTACAGGAGAAGGTATTTTAGACTAAATAGTACCATAAAATCCTGAATCATCCAATTTTTTGGCTACACTTTCAAAACTTGGTCGCTTCGCAGAACTAATAAATCCAATATTGTTATTCCGAAAATCTAGAACTGCGAGGAGTTCGACATTGTCTACGATTGTCATTCATCCCACTCAGGCTTGATATTTTCGCTATTAGAGTCTCCTTTCTTTCGAGCTGGGCGAAAAATGTTTATAATACTTTTTTATAATACAAACTAACTGTCAGGTTTCTCTCGTTCTAGGAACACAACAAACCATGCTGTTACGTATGCTCAGGGTAATCCTAGGGGGCATGGCTACCACAGCAGGTGTTGGAATGCTTGCCTTATACTATTTCCAGAATAAACTTATATACCCTTCATGGGCTCAAGGTGCTCGAGAATGCGTAGATACTCCAGATAAATATAGACTACCCTTCATCGAGCATCATTTAGAAACTGCAGATGGTGTGAAAATTAGGGCTTATGATATAAGACAGGAAAAATCGAGCGTTACGTGGCTCATTTTATGTCCAAATGCCGGGAACATCGGATACTTCCTATCAGCTGCAGAATTGATCTACCGTCGTTTCAATGCCAGCATTTTCATTTATTCGTACCGTGGATATGGACTGTCTGAAGGATATCCTTCTGAAGTGGGTCTCAAACTCGATGCAGACACCGTCATGAACTTTTTACAGCAAGATTCTTTCTACAAGACACAGAAATTGTTACTATACGGACGTTCTTTAGGTGGTGCCAACGCCATCTATATTGCAAGAAAATATCAGCATTCATGTGATGGTGTAATATTGGAAAACACATTCTTGAGCATCCCAAAGGTTATCCCGCATGTTTTTCCGTGGCTAGCCTCTTTCTCATATCTGTGTCACGAAAAATGGAACTCAGAAAATGACATCAAGCATACCGATACGACATTGCCCTGGCTGTTTTTATCAGGTCAAGAAGACGAGATAGTTCCACCGCAACATATGCAGAAATTATACAGCATTTGTCCCAGCGAACGAAAATCCATCGTGTTCTTTCCTCATGGGCGTCATAACGATACCATCGTTCAAAATGGCTACTGGGACAACATTGGCAAATTTATATCAGACTACGTATGATATATTACCTGGGGTGCTAGATAAGGGTCCCTGCACACCCACAGGGACAACTGCTCATTTCCTCCTGTAGAAACCATTTTTGCAAACATTCGAAGTGACCTTCGTGACCGCAATTTAATACACACATAGTGAGCTTTTTCAAAGGTCGTTCGCAAATCACACAAAGGGTGCTACGTCTGGAGCAAACATCACAGTACCAGTACCCAAATCTTTTCATCGCGTCCGTATTGCCTGTTCGCTTCCGCTCTTCGGTTAGCTTTTCTTTTGATCTCTCGTTCACCAATAGTTTCTTGCACCTTTCGCAGTAAATCCTGACGGTACACTGCCCAGTACCAGATCCTAGGATATCATCCCAGGGACAAAACTTGAGCAAACCGGCGGCTATTTCAAATAATTCGTATTTGTGCAATAGATTTAGAAATTCTGCCAGTGCATCTTTGACCACCAGAGTGCTAGTAACGTGAAAGGTTGTTTGAAATAGAAGGATAATAGTGATGGTGAGTAAAACATTACCGCTTTCAACCGACTGTTGGAAAAACTTCTTAATCAGCCTAGAAGAATCCCATGGTGGCGCCCTTTCACACTTTTTGCGTGTTTTTAGCATTTGACTTATCTTCGACTGTTGGGTGGCCGGTTTGAATTGAGAGCCGCTGCCGATCCCAAGGAGATCTTCGAGCTCGAATGACGTCGCAAACGATGCGTTAGACATTTCCTTAACACTCGCGGCATGGCTTCCAGACGCCTTCGACAAGCCATCAGACTGTTTCTTCGAGGCGGAGCCCGCGAAAAATGAACCGTAACTTGGTTGGGAGGACTTTTTTGAGCTCATCGAGTGCGCAGCTCTATTTATATCTGGTTCATGGTCATAATGGCTACCCTTAGGTGACCTCAAGCTTGTAATGAAATTATCTATGAAAGATATTTTTCTGCCCGCTTTATGGAGGATGTGCATGCTATTAGAATGTGAAGTAGCGCTTTCATGGAATCCATTTTCACTGTCAGCTTGCAAGTCATCCTCTTCCTCTATCGCACTCTCATTTTCTTCATGAACTGATTGCCGTTTCCGGAGTTCCTCCAAGCTAGCTCTCAAGGAGGAGCTGCGCTCAGGTGTTGGTCTTTCTGAACCTAACCCTGGTCCCTTCTCCAGTTCAAGTTCCATTTGCAGCTTGAGGCTGGAGCTTGAAGCTGCCTTAGGAGAGGCATCAGGGGCAAGTGAGTCTCGATGTCTGATAAGGCTGCGAGGTACTGATGTTGAGACTAGCTCACTGGCACTAAAACTGCTATATTCGGAAGTTTCTGATTGTCTGCGGATTGCATTCGTTCCATCGACGAAAGCCATGCTCTCCTGCGCGACATCCGGAAAGGTGCTCCAACTTTCAAGCTTAAATTTATCCGCAATTTGTTTCAAATCCCAGAGCAATGCATCTCTCATCATCATCCAAGTTTTGAAATTGCTTAAATCTTCGACGTACAAGTAAGTCTCAGCATTGTGATCACACATTGAGATGAGCTCAATGAAATGTTCAATGCTTCGTTTCGCCTGCAAAGCATTATGGTCCTCTCCCATCCGCTGCTCTTCCTTTGGCGCGGACTTCTTCAAGTCATCCGTAGGGATATCTGGGCTTGCATCGCCCCGCAAAGAAGGTACCGTGACTGTTTTGGCTTCTGTCATATCTGAATCTTCGGTACCAGTGGGAACAGTTTCATCCATGGCACTATTCCTGATAAATTTTGTCCAGGTGTTATCTTCAGCCAAGCCAAATTGGTTTATGAGATGCGTTTTTATGTCAATGTCGTCTTCAATTTGAGTAGCATCGTCATGCGATGCATCGCCATCAGATTTCTCCTCCGATTTTGTATTCAATCGTTCTTGCATGTAAGAGAATTTAAGCTCTCTTGCTAGAAATTTGAACACTTCAACAGGTGATTCCTTCAAGGCAGATATATCGGCCACATTGGATCTATTTGCTACGTTTTGCACCCTGGAACTCATGACCCTATTCAGGAGATGAGGCAAATCCAGACTGATAAGACGAGGCGATAGATACTCCGTGCCTATATCCGCAGCAGTAGACGACGTGCTGACCGATGCTATGGAATTGTGGTGCTGATTTAGTTGACTGTTGTACGATCCAACTGACTGGTTGTTAAAGCTTTTGTGATTGTACGAGGTACCGGTGCGCGGATAAGACGGACGTTCATTCAATGTAGTTCCCGACCCTTGGTGTGAAGCGAGAGCAGGAAATGACGTAGTACTTGAGTTATGCCTTAATCCACCACCGGAGAATAAATTATGAACTGAACTGGTGCTTGTCCTGCTTTGTGATGAGTTACGGTGATCTATTTGCGATCCGCTAGGAGTATTTTGGTTAAATTTGTATCCTCCTTTTTCTTGAGCGAGAAAAAGCATACCATCTCCTTCTATGTCCCTCCACCCTATACCATTCTTTGGGAGATTATCTAGTGCAGTGGGCTCTCGATTAAGATCCCATCCAGTAATTATATTTTGCTTGTCAATGTTGAAGACAAGACTCTCGTCCCACCATACAAACCCACAAGATGGAGTTGTTGTGGTTAAAACATTCCTAGGAATATACGCCCGAGACAATGAATAAAGAGAAACATCAGAGTTCTCTCCAAGTGACGATAGGGCAACGACTGAATTATATACATTTTCAACGGCCGATGGTTGAAATTTCAGTTTGGTGAGGGGATGGGCAGTATTTATAACTACCTCAGGAGTAGTCATTGCAGTGTTGATGGAATAACTGGGCGTTAGTAGCGTATTCGTGTTCGTGGAGGTTAACGAATTGCCGTAATGAGAATTCCCATTTGGTAGGAAATTTGGATTTTTGACTCCAACGTTCCATAAGCAGCATTTACCATCTCTACCGCCTGTCATGATATATTCATACGCCGGGTGCCAGCTGAGACAAAGTCCTGGACCAGAATGGGCGTTGATTCTCTTTTCGGCTTGTGAAGGCTGCCGTAGATCGTAGGTCAAAAGAAGTCCCGAATCATGTATCGACGCAAATTTGTGACCACGATTAGCCACACCAGAAGTAGAATCGTAGTTGACAAAGTCAAACGTCGGCATCCACTTAACATCCCTCACCGAATCAGACCCACTATTTATGCTAACATCACTCTTATTCTTATGCCCTTGGCTTGAACGTAGGTCCCATACTTTTACCCACCCATCTTGTCCTCCGCTAATTATTAGATTGCTTTGTGACATATTGAAATCAACGCCATTTATAGATCTCATGTGCTTGGATAAAACCGTCGTGAGAGGACCACTGCTCGAGTCTGACTTATTTATATCATAGATTGATACTGAATTGGAAGTTCCACAGATCGCCACATAGTTTTTATGATTTTGGAAGCCAGCTTTAACATCCGAAATGGTACTGATCTTTTTCGCCGCGCGCATACCACTTGAAGATTTATTATCACTATCGGTGCTAAGATAATCGTGCACACATCTCAATTCGTTGCTGTCGTCCTGAAAATCATAGAGGCCTAAGTGATTTTTGCCTGCAATTACCACTGCCCTCTTGTGGGGGTCATTTATTTTATCAATACTAGAGAGTTCTTTAGAGACTTGGAGGCAATATCTGAGACCTGTTGATCTGACCTGGCCCGGGTTCACATAGCCTTTACGGACATTACCATCACTTCCAGAACTAGGGTTTTCCCTCAAACTGTCCATAGATGGTGGAAAACCGCCAATTGGGTATCTGGAGGTAAATTTAGTATTAGGAGACATTCCATGAAACGATTCGTTTCCACTCAATTGTTGATATTGCTTATTGGGTGGAAATCTGGATAGTGAACTAGGTAGCCTACTACCACCAGAACTAGATGCACCATTTACCGAAGAAGAATTTCTTCGTTCCATGTAATTTACCTGTCTCGCTGAGGGTTTTTATGAAGAGATAATAATAGTCATGCATTCATTTCAACACATTGTCAAGAACCCAGTCAACTTGTCATTATGGGAAAAAGTGACACAGCTGATTCGGTTTCAGGAAGCTAAATACGAAAACCTCCGCAATTCAAGAATATCGTCTCCCAACGGACCCTAGGCACTATGTCGTTATGGGGGCTTTGTACATAACTAGGACTACTACCAAATTTCGGGGCCCCAATTCTCTGATTTCAAGCGTTGTTATTTAAGTGATTGAGCCGCTTGATAAGCTTTTGACAGTCCACCAACCAGTCGAGGTAGAAACGCCAGATGTTGTACGTGCGACAGCTTAGGAGCACCTACATCAAGTTCATTAGTAATTCCAATTACTCTACAAATTTGTTTCCTGAGAACGTTTTAGACAAGCTCCCAAAAGCGAGGTTCGAAAGCCTTTAGCGCAAATGTTTCGCTCCAGTCACCTCTTCTCTTATTCTTAAAGTAGATCCACAATGATAATCAATGCATCTATCTTGGCATAAATATTAAGGCTATCAATTAAACCGACGAGTTTTACGCATAACTCGTCTAATAGGAGAAACACACTTTGAAGAATTGTACACATCTATGAGAAAATTCATGCCTTCCGAAAAGCACTGAATTCTTAAAGAGCAACTTCACGATTCCTTCAAGAGCTATCTCCAACGTCTTTAGGGGTCTTCTTTGAAACACTAAAAATGTGAAATCAGCTCGAGCTCTCAACTTCTTGATTTTGTTCCCATAGCTTGATTGTTAAAGTTGCCAGGAAAACAGGCATCTGGCCTTTTTTTATGACTAAATCTTGCAGTAATGCATCCCAATCTTCAATTTCCGATTTTAGATTCGATTTCATTGAGTCATTCAGGAGATCGGCAACCAAATATTTTTCAGGTTTGAAGCATGGTATCATCTTTACTTTCCCATCAGATTGAAATTCTAGTTTGAAACCTAGCAGAGAGTTCACTACATCTATGAACTCCAATGACTTCCGATTGAAAACCTCGCGCAACCTAGTGATTTTCTTGTTGAGTTTGAATATCTCGCCTTCCAGCTGCGATACGTCGAACTTGAGCCTTTCATAAAGAGATCTTGGAACCGTATCTTCGTTAGAAAAGGTAGTTTTGGACATGAGGTCTTCATTCTCTCTTAATAGTAATGTGAGCTGTTGGCGTTTGATAAATTGATCCTTGAAGAATGGATTGTCCCGCAGCTGCAAAATACGCACTTTCTTCTGATCCAATTCTTTAAGCTTTTCGAGCTTGGCTTCCAGCATGAAAACGGTTTCAGTGGAGCTTGAAAGTTTTCGACTCAGTTCTAAGTTTTGAAGTTGAAGTTCATTCAACCGCTGAGAGTAGTTCAATGCCACATCATCACTTGTCTTGCGTTTCTTGTGAGAGGGCAACGCACCGTTCTTTTCCATTAGGTCTTGATTTAATTTCTTCAGTTCATTCGTGAGGTCCTCCGTCCTGCTTTTATAATTTTGCACCAACTCGTCTAACGATTCATCGTTCCTGTCTTCTTTGATCCCATTTTCTCTCTCCTGCGGTACCAAATCATCTAACTGCCTGCGCAGGATTTTACACTCCTCAAAAGATAGCAACTTTTGCTGTTCAATTTCGTAATTTAGTCTTTTCAAGTTCAGGATGCTCGTCTCATAGTTTTTGTTTAAATCCAGAAGTTGATTTCGCTCTAATGCCATTTCATCGTTCAAAACACGAATATTGTTTATGTCAAGTTGAAACTTTGAGTTGTCGCTAACGAGTCTTAAGTTTTCGCGTTTCAGCAAAGTCCACTCTCGTACGACTTCATCAGGTGTCTTTCTGATATCACCGTCCATTGCATTAAAGTCATTCCAAAAAGATAGTTGTGACTGTAAATTGAAATTTTCAAGCTGTAAGTCCTGGATTTGGCTCTCGAGGAATTTTAGATTTTCGGTTTTCCTTCTCAGCTCTTCATTGTCAGATTGTAGAAACTTATGGGACTCCTGCGAAATTCGTAATTTCTTCAACTCATTGGCTTGTTCCAAATTGGCCCGCTCTAATCTACTGGTAAGTGACATTTGTTCATTTAGAAGGTTGTTCAGGGTCGTGAGTTCTGCTAGTTCCTCCGTAGAGTAATTGTGATGAGCCATAACGACTCGCGAAGCCTTCAGACTTGCAAGTTCATCATCTCGTTGTGCCGCTTCACTTTGAAGCTGTCGAATTTGTTTATTTTGCGCATCTACCTCTTCCTCGTAACGCTTCAGCAGCATTTTAGAGCTATCAGCTTCGATTTGCAAATTTTGGAACTTGTTCTCTAAATACGCAATTTTTGAGTGACAAGACGAATCCAGCTCCTCCATTTCTCTCTCCCGTTGTACTATGCATTTATGCAGTTGATTCGTCTCAAGCGTGCTCTCGTTCCTCGCCGTTTGTACTTCTTGTTCCAACTCTCGCAGCCGAGTTTCTAATTCACCATTTGCAGTGTAGAGATACTTTGTGTCATCTATAGCCTTTTCGAGTTCATCAAGCGTGCTCCTATACTTCTTACCAAGTGCCGAGACTTCCCTCTCCAATGATAATTTTTCGATCTCGAATTGATTTTGGATCGAATGCATCTTGAACTTGAGAGCTATAGTTTGTGTCTTAGCGCTGTCTGGCGATAAGGGACGCTCCACAAATGGCGATGAGCCAGTGCTATCACTCATGTCGTTCATGAACCAGAATATCGCTTTCTGCTGATCCTTTTCGTCTATAAGTTAGCGTTTAATGCTGTCGCTTCTAAATGTTTAAATATATAATGTATACAGTATATATAAATGGATCGAACACGATGAAATTTCTAATTCTAGGTTCATCATAAAAGATAACGGCGCATACAAGCATGTCCAAAATGTATGTTAAAGGTATTGGTTAATATTGGCATTTACTGTTTCCTCTATTGGTACTGACAAAGTCTTATTTTCCTTGAAGTCCTAGAAGTTTTAGGCTACTTGAAGAGCTAGAGAAGGGTGAAAAGGGGATGGGCCCTGAGTCTTGCAGCTATGGGCTGGCCAACAGTGATGATATTTCAATGGTCCACTGGAATGGTACTATTCTGGGTCCTCCCCACAGCAATCATGAAAACCGTATCTATTCAGTGGCGTTGGAGTGTGGCAAAGGGTACCCCGACCAACCCCCCAAAATAAAGTTTCTGTCTAAAATCAATCTTCCTTGTATAAACCAGACCACCGGTGAAGTTGAGGCTGAGCGCTTCGATACGCTTAGAAGTTGGAAACGTTCGTATACCATGGAAACTCTCCTTTTGGACCTACGGAAAGAAATGGCCCTTCCCGCAAACAAGAAGTTGCCACAGCCTGCAGAGGGTAGCACTTTTTAATGCGAAAACAACCAAAAGTATAGCGAAGACATACGAACGCCGTATAGACATGGTTTTGAATTTCGCCCTTGGATGTAATGCACTACACTAGAATATCCACCTATATATGCATACCACACATAGCATTGACTGGTTCGCCTTTGCAGCATTTTACAAATAAGAAAGCTTTATTGGAAAGATTGAAAACTGGGTGAGTGTACGATAACGTAGCTTTCCCAGAGAAGATTATTTGACGTTCTCCTTTTCGCTGCATGGATTGAATATTTTAGTTTCTTTCAATCGCTAAAAAAATCGACGCTCAGATGAATCTCGTATAATTCAGCAGAGTTCGCTATTGGCTGATAAACCTTGTATTCAAAATCCACTGTCTGGTTTGAATGAACTAGAGCCCTAAGCTGATGTTTTGTCTTCACAGAGGGCCTAAATTGGCCATTTTATACCCACAACCTCTTCGATTCACTCGGACCTTGTACTCGAGACTACGAGCTAATTCAAAACTTGTAACTCTGAAGCCCGTTAATAAGTTGAGACCGATATCATCGCCGGACTATATATCATCTCCAAATTCGAAACTACAGTCGATCATATGGCACCGTCCTCTGCAAAACGTTTTCATTACCAAGAAGCCATGGGCCGACAATACTCGGCAAGCCATGGTAGATTTCATAACACATCTGCACGACTCGTACCCAGAAATAAACGTGTTACTGCAACCGGATGTTGCTGAAGAAATAGCCCAAGACTTCGTCAAGAACCCGCAATCCAACCCCGGAGAGCCACACGTTCTTTACACGGGTGAGATAGAGGATATTGTTGACAAAGTTGATCTCCTTGTAACGTTAGGAGGAGATGGAACTATCTTGAGGGCTGTGTCTTTGTTCGCCGGTGTACAAGTTCCACCTGTGCTTGCATTTTCACTTGGCACACTGGGGTTTCTTTTACCGTTCAACTTTAAAGACCATAAACCGGTTTTCGAACAAGTAATGAGCTCCAGAGCCAAGTGCTTGCATCGGACACGTCTGGAGTGCCGTGTAATTCGTCGCGGAAGCAAGGCAGAAGATCCTAAGGGGATTACGTACCATGCTATGAATGATATATTTCTACACAGGGGCAATTCACCCCATTTGACTAACTTGGACATATACATCGACGGGGAATACTTGACAAGAACGACTGCGGACGGCGCTGCGTTGGCTACGCCTACGGGCTCTACCGCATACTCTTTATCTGCTGGCGGAAGTATTGTATCTCCTTTGGTGCCTTCAATCCTTTTAACCCCAATATGCCCACGATCTCTATCTTTCCGGCCATTGATACTACCTCATTCGTCGCATATCAAAATCAAGGTCGGATCCAAGCCCTTACAAGGCCCCGATAACAAAATCGTTAAACTCTCCATTGATGGAGTGCCATTAGAAGATTTGAGTGTAGGGGACGAAATTCATGTAGTCAACGAGATTGGAACCATATATGTGGATGGTTCGCAGGTGTCTGGCACAAAGAATACAAAACCTGTCAAACGACGGGAAGAAGGTATTAAACATTCTGGAATTTATTGCATTGCCAAAACTGAAAACGATTGGACACGAGGACTAAATGAGCTGCTGGGATTCAACTCCAGCTTCCGTTTCACTTATCGGAGGGACAACTAAAAGAGTACTCAACAGTATGATAATATCTCTTCTTCTTTTACTCTCTACTGCATCAAGAATGTTCCAGCGATCATTGCAACAACTCCCATACGGGCGCACGAAGGCATAATCCCTTAGGCCTGCCACGAAGACAAACAACTCATGAGTCGTCGCACCCAAGATCACTAGTTTCGATCTTCAGTCCAAGCTACAATCTTATCAAAAAGGCCACGCACTATCTACACTTGTCATGGGCCAAGAACGTCCCGGAGGAGTTCGACCTCAAGGAGATGCTGTTATGCGCCGCGAATGGCTGTGAATTTGCGTTAGGTTTTTAACACCATGGAAAAGCTAGGTGTCCAAGAACTTTCTGCCTATATATATATATACTAAAATTTTCATATTAATTACCCTGCACAAAATAGCTTCTCAGCTACAGCCACGCTGCAGGGCAAATCATCAATTGGACAGCGTTGATTAGATCTTACAGAGCTTTTGCCATCTACCAATCGTTAACAAGATTGTCATAAAGCAATTGGTAATCGCCTTTTGGTTTTTTAGGAAACGTAACCCACATAGAGTGGTAATGCTAATAATGCCGTTATATAAATAGTTGCAAATGCAAATCTGTTTTCTATCAGTCACTGGCCGTATCAGTATCGAGATCGCTAACACTGACAACAGCATGAACTTCCTCTAGCTTTTCAATCAACTGCCGGAATACCAGTTCAGTCACGTTATCCGCCCACAAGGTATCCATGTGCTCATATCCGGGAACTTCTACAAGAGTAACATCGTTAAGGTTGCGCACTAGATTCTGTTTTGTAGTATCCATATCAATTAAAATATCTTGGTCTCCATATATTAGCATCATTGGCATATTTTCGATGACTTGTACCGGAAATGGAGCACAGCGATGGAGTTTACGGTGCAAAGCAGGGACAGACGAGTATAATTTGGAGATATCTTCCTGAAACATTTGGAAACGTTCACTGTTGATAATTTGAAACCAGTGGGCTACACTTTTGACACTTGATGGCGAAAACATATGTGTATAGCCTACTTGCTTTTGGGTGAGACCAATGTGTTGACTTTTCCAATTGAAAAGATAGACTAGTGACCAATCCACTACCTTCATGTAGTTGATGGGACCCAGTAGCCGTTGCCAGAAAACGGTAGAGGGCAAAATGGCACGAGTACCAAAAATGAAATACAAAAGCTCCGGTGGACATGCCACCAAAAAGTTGGCGATTGGGTGACTCAGGGAACGCGGAATCATAGCAGGAGAAAGGCCGATGAAGAGTTTTATCTTGTCGCGCAGTTGTGGGTTGATTGAAAATGCAGCGAAAGCTTGGGAAGAACCCTGGCTGAATCCGATATAAGTCAATTTAGGCATTTTTGTAGCGCTCAAAATGTAGGTCAAAGTATCGGGGATGTCGAATATGGCATACTCATCTAGTGAGAAATCCCAAAACTTAGCCGATTTTGATGACAGATTGATATGTTTTCTGCTGTATTTGTTTCCTCTGTTGTTACCTAACCAAACGTCGTACCCACGTTCCACAAGCAAAAACGGCAGACACTTGTCGGTAGATTGCCCTAGCAAAAATAGTTCACTATTCGTCAACAGACCATGATGAAAGTACACGATGGGTCTTCTAAGTTTCAAATCGCATAACGTAGTGTGCCTGCCCACTATGCGATGGACCGTGAGTAAATACCCATCCTGGGTCTTTACGACGTGTTCATGAACGCCAAATCCATGTGCCTGGCAGATTTCCAAAACATCATTGGCATTCACAACTTCCTCTACCAGTTTATTGGGATAAACATAGTTCTCGGTTTTGTAAGATTGAAGTATGGGCAGTAGGTACAACAGCGGCAAAAGATATTTTCCATAGAACCACAACGGTACCCTCACGAACAAGCTTATCAGAAATATGAATAGGCTATGCAGTCTATCCAACATTGTAAGATAAATGAAGCTTACAACAACTTTTGCGAAAAAGTCGCGTTTTTAAATCCTGGCTTCCACAAGGAAATAATATACTCAGATAGTTTATTCGTCTAAGATATCACTTTATACTATTATGACATCTCAGTAGATGATCTGTGCTAGACTTATACGAATCGACATAAAGAACGTACTACGAGAGGACCTACTAAATCCTGAAGGTTTGTATAAAAATATTCTTTCAACCTTTCATAAATACTGATGCTGCTCTTATATTCCGGTCCCCAGATTTTCTTATTGTACAAGTATCGAATCGGCGCCATGCCACAAAAGCAGCCTCCGCAGCTGAAATATCTATGTTGAGTTTGAAATACATCTGTCAGGTTATACAGTGGGTAAGCAGCATTATTTTGGCACAAGTAGTTCATCTCATTAATGTGTCTTCGCAAAGAAATAGTTTAAGATCGACAAGTGCAAGATGTGTAAAGTCGACAACGGTCGTGACTTCAGCGCCGCCAAAAACATCTTACTCTAGCAAATTGTTAAGCTACGAATAGTACTCCACACCACGCAACATGATGTCGGGTAGTACTCGGAGACCTATGTACATTTCCTACTGGGAGAAAATCATTATATATCTTTTAATTCTTTTTTATAACTTTAAGTTGGTTAAAGTTACAATCTTAATCAAGCGGAAAGAGAATTGACGACTACAATGCACATTGAGAACTTGAAGGTTCCAAACTAAATCAAAGGGCTCAGCATTTGGAGCATGTCTTCATGCTGTATTTTGATACCAAGTATGGTCGATTCCGAACTTTCAATCAATGCAATTTTTTGTTCTCAATATATAAAACAATCACATGAATAGGGACAGATGAGTGCTGTTTCTGAATTACATCCCTAACATCTTTGAAAGATCAATAAGGCTTTCAGATATCTCCATAAAGCATATTTTTATGTTACAAGTACTTTTTCTCAAGTTACTGCTTTCGTTCTCATGTTTTGGTTAACCGCGGAAAGCAACAAACAGTGGAACTCCACAGAAACTGAAGGACATAGAGAAAATGATGGAATTTGAAATTGATATCTAAAGAATTACTATCAAAATGCCTCCCTTTATGTCGACTCTTTAGTGAGGCTATCTCGAATATTGATTCGGTGACCTTTCCCCATCTGCTTGCGAGTTTTCCGAAGTGAAAGCGTAAGTCCAAATCAAGGACAATTGCTTTTCCGGATCACTACTTTCAGAATGGGGCCAATCTAGAGTTCAGCGTTTGCGCTGCGAATGTAAAGAACTGTCAGTGGACCGACATCCATCTGGACAAGTAGTGGTAGCCAGTGCCTACAAAAACCTGTCCAGTGTCCTTATTCTACTGGTACCACAAAGATTTTCCAAAAACAAACCGCTTCTCCCGTTGTAGCTCGGAGCTAATGGCTTTTTTGGTATTTTGGTCACTATGGAAAACAATTATGCGTGCCAAAAGCTCCCCAAAAATATGACAGATCAACCCCTCCAGGGTCTCTCACGATGTGTGTGAGAATGGCTTGGTATGTTGGGATCAAGGTGAGTGATCCCCTTTGTTAACCAAATTTGGCAAGTATTGGTGTCAGATTTCTAATGTTTTTTAATCAAGACAGCGGCAGGTTTCCTAATTTGGACGTTAATGAATAAAGCGAACAATGCAAGAGTTTACCACAAAAGACTTCCAATACAGTTTATGAGGGCCAGTTTTCTCGATTGTGGATAGCCTTCGCCAATATTGAATGTGGTTTTACTTGTGTATTGAATTGAAGCGGATTTGAGGCATTCATAAGATGTTATTTTCGAATTTCACGAGTGGGCAACTTCGTGAAGCCCGCAAAGACGCCGGCCTTTGGCTATAAAAAGAGTCTCACTTTTGTCGTGATGGTGATTCCAACTCTTACTTTCTTGCTCTTGAAGCATCATCCAACAGTATTAAGCTCATTGCATTTACTTCTCCATACCAATCAATGTTCAAAACAATTTCAATCTACTTGACGCTAGCGTTGGCAACTAGCAACGTTTTTGCTGCACCTCTAAACATCAGTGATTCCAATCCAGCCCTTCCGGTAGAGAGTATAGCTGGATACTTGGATTTGACAGGCGCAGATGACCTGGCTCTTTTACCAGTTTCCAACGACACACACACGGGACTCCTGGTAGTCAACACTACTGTATTGGCCAGTGCACTTGCCTCTGACAGTAAATACACCAAGAGAGACGCAAATGCTGAGGCCGAACCATGGCAGTGGTTAACGCTTGACAGAGGCCAACCAATGTACAAGAGAGATGCCAACGCCGAGGCTGAACCGTGGCAATGGTTGAGGCTAGACAGAGGTCAGCCCATGTACAAAAGAGATGCTATCGCCGAGGCTGAACCGTGGCAATGGTTGAGGCTTGACAGAGGACAACCAATGTATAAAAGAGACGCAAACGCCGAGGCTGAACCGTGGCAATGGTTGAGGCTAGACAGAGGTCAGCCCATGTACTAGCGGATTCCGGTTCAAGGTCTAAATTTTCCCTTACCTATGGATTATTTAAACGAACAACATAGCTTACAATTTATCCCAAGTTTTACAGACTCTCGCTTAACCCTTTGGGCCACACAGTGTTTGTTTTTATGCCTGTAATGCAACATGTAAGCAAGTATTATAGTTGGTAACATAGCGAATAAGAAGCTTAAGTTAATTGATAGTTCTCTATACATCTTGACCAGCAAGTTTTTGAACAACAGGGACCTTTTGTCTCGTATAATGATGGATCCTTAGCTTATTGCTAATGGGTCTTTTCGTTTTTAAAAGGGCGGGACCGTCAACTATCCTTTGCTCTTGTTCTTCAAGTGCAATATGCGCCTGAACCAGCTGATCCTTGGACAATGGATGGGACGGTCTGTGATTTACTGTGGTCGTTGGTCCATGCTGAACCATCTGTAGAAAAAACTCCGGAAGAAGAAGATTATACTTTGAAGGATATTCTTGTACTCCTTGGAATCCTTTTGAATTACATCATCATTATCTGCAGAATTTTGCCGTCTGCTGATCACTCCGTCTCGATCCTGGTTTTCAGTTTCATGATAGTTCTCTTCTAAGTCAGATTCGTTGATTAAAACTGGGGATTCCTCCTGGTGGTTGGTTGCCTCAGAACCAGAGCTATCTGTTGAGGAAATTATAGGTGTAGGATTAGGGCTTATGGGCTCGTTGCTCTCATCTTCGTCTTTATCTTGTTGCATCAAATGCTCTTGCTCTTTCTGCTGCTTTTTCAGGTCGGATGCTCCGGGCTTGGCCTCTGAAAATGAGGACTTAGGGCCAATTGTTAAATACATGACGTTGTTTTCGTTGCCATGCTGGTCGATTTCCTTGGGAAAATTGTCGTCTGTGAACCACGTCCCTTTGGCATCGATGAATTTGAAAAAAGTCACTGCTCTACCGTTTCGATCAGAACACGCGACCAATATCTGTTGATCGATTTCGAACTCCCACTGATCATCCTTGGCGTTGAAAACCATTGGCTTTATGGCCCATTCGGTGAAATTCCCAGCAATGCTTATAGATGAGGGTCGGAGCTCATGATGATGATGATGCTTGAACACTATCACGTTCATCTTAAGTTTTAAAGGGAATCCAAATCTGGACAGACTCTGAAATCTACTGCTACTTCTAGTTGCGTGTTATTAGTTTATTACAGCCGGGACTACCTGTGGAGTTATTGGATTCCCCTACCCTTTATATAGATTTACGACAAAGGGATCGCGATTTCATCACTAATTTAGCACGTCACATGAAATCAAAAGTCCGGAACTGGCTCTTACACACGATCACATCTCGTGCGGAAGATAGCAGTACCGACAGCTCTGACCTATAAGATGATTTATGGTCCATTTGACTAGATTTTGGAAGTTCGATTAAACTAGTGCTTACTTTCAAAAATGGAGCTCATAAGAGTTTGAAACTTCTACGTGGTAAAACTTTAATCCCCCTGATAGGTCTATGATCATGAAATGCTAGGGCTTCTTCCGATAATCCACTTGCATTCTGTTTTTATTTGTATTCAGTCAAATATGGTTCAAGGGCAGCGTTTTCGCAATACCCAGAAGTTATATTCATACAAAAAATGTCGATAGCCCTAAGCTGTCACCTACTGATCAGTACCTTAAGAAATTATAATTTTATGTCAAGTGTCAATTAAAATGAGATGGCCAACTAAAACTGATGGTGTTGGAAAGTCAATGCACAAAAGTTTTTACTTTTATTTCTCTTGTTTCTTGTTATTGTTGTTCCAAGGTCAACAATCAGCGATACTGACGTGGAACATTCCCACAGCGGTCCTTACCGAAATTTATTTTTAGGTTTTGGAACTCGGGACGGCCTTTTATCTTGTCAATGGCAAGAATCGCATTGCTAATGTTCGTGAAATTTACAAAACAACAATTGCGCTCCGGCAGAAAGTTAATCTGCTCAACCTCACCAAACTCTAAGAAAATGTTGCGAAGTTTCTCTTCGGTGAAGATTGATGTTTCGGATTTACTATCCTGGTCGAAGTTGATGTTGCCAATATAGATATTCCGCGAAGCGCCATGGCTAACAGCAAGCGCTAATGCATTCGAAAGCGCTCCTGAATGTTTTCCCCACCCGATTTTGCATCGCTTGTTGTGTATACTAAGTCCGTGTAACGAGGTCATAGCGAATAGTTGTGCGGCCGCAGTGGGGTCAATAAACGTCACGAAACAAACGTGGCGATCCGACAAAAGTTTGATGTTCTGTAGAAGACCGCCTCGCAGAACGTTACAGATTTCTTCAATTTTCACGTCCTTGGGCAAATTCCCAAGGTAAACAGTTCGATTCCCCAAGTTGTTGGCCCCTCCAGCTGCTGTGGCAATGGCAGCAGCAGCCGCTGATTGTTGCAGCAGTGTGCTGGAAATAAAGTCTCTATCGGTGTATTGAACTAGGTGCTCCATGCCTGGTTGCAACCCGAGAAATTGGGCTGCATTATGCTGCTGGGTTTTGGTAATGAAGGCGCACCTGTCTTTCCCATAAAATATTTTCTTATTAGCGTAACAAGGGTTCACAGATGCAAGACTAGAAACAACCTTTATCGCGCAGTAAATAGAAGTGAAATGAACAAAAGCAATTCCTTTTTCCGTAATTATTTTGACCGATTCGATCTCACCAAAATACGCCAAATCTTTCCTCAGCTTATCTTCCGTGGCTAGCATGTCTTCAGGACCGCCTCCAAATTGTGAGATAAGACGGTTATCCGTGTTAAGACGACCAATGTATACGTTTCTCGTCGCACCATCATTAGTTACCGCAGCGGTCACTAGTGGATCAATAGGTGTAGGTTTACCCCATCCTATTTTGATGTCTCGGCCATCGATATTTAACCGTTTCAGGATAGCATCAGAATGGAATAACAAAGCAGAGCTTTCATCCATAAAAGATATGAATGCACACATCTTTTCTTGCAGTATCTTAATACTTTCTACAACACCGCTCCGAACGTGATCCAACAACTGCCTAGGCTCGATGCTAGGAGGAACATTACCCAAATAAACGGTTCTACTAGGAGCAGTCGTAAAGTCTCTGGGGTTATTAGTTTGCAGAGAGTTTTGTGCTATTGGTGCATTAGCGGCGGCAGCAGCCGCTGCCGCTACAGTATATTTGGAATGTCTTGGTGCGCTAGAATAACTGGAACTCTCAGTGGAAAGATGGCTCGAACCATTCTCAATCTCATAGGTGGCAGTGTCGAAGGTAAGCTCTTCCAATGGTTTAGCTTGACGTGTGCTTCCATTTTGTCGTTGATCTATGAATCCCATGCTATTGTTCGAATGATATGATTGATGTGGCCAAACGGACCGTGGGTCATTTCGAAATGCTAATTGCGAGTTAGGTGATGGGGTAGGATACATCATATCCTCAGGAGCTGTACCGCGAGCCGATATGACGTCGTATGTATACATGGGAGTATTAACGAACTGTTGGTGTTGAAAAAATGACATCACGAAAGAGCAGAATAAATGAATGAAAACAACAAATGAATCTGAATGGTCTAAACTAGCAGCTCAAGCCTAACACCACTTTTATCGAGATGGTGTGGAGCAGGGTCTTTACTGATGTCCGAACTAAAGTACGCAAAAAACACAAAACAAAATAACGAAAACAAAACGTAAGTAAAAACCTGTTTTTAGACCCGTTCAATCAGGATAGTCGAGCTTCTCGATTTTGATCCGGTAGTACTTACCCCTAACAATAGAGTTTAAGCGTACTTGCTAGGTTAGTGCCAGTTCTCCGTATGATGAGCACCAGATTAAAAACTGTGCACGGCTCGCTAAGATTTCAACGGCGCATATCATAAAAAACTTGACATCAATCACTACAGACGTTTATGATCTCCCTGCGCGCTCGTAGGGGCCAAAAGACCAGTTACAAGAGGTACAACAGTGATAAAGTGTTGCTAGCTATTGCTAGAAGATAAGGATACACTCCTTTGTAGCTTCTACTAGGTTTCAGGTGCTGGAATGGCCATCTTAATGGTAAAGATCGATGGCCCGTAGCCTACATTTCATCCTCCGTCTCTACTTCTGTCTCGGCTTCTATTTCAGCTTCTGTGTCAGATTCGACATCAGTTTCGGTTTGGATATGATCTAGTATGAGATTTTCTGAGCCATGAGCCTTAATGATAGCTGTGTCTTCGTGGACTGAATGCGAGGTTAGTTTTGGTGAATCTTCTACCTTCAATGTACGTCGCTTATTAGGAATTTCGGAAGTAATAAGATTGCTGGACCTTGTTTCAAGTTCCGTAAAGGTTTCTTGCTCAGATTCTTTTGGTGAAGACGTCTCTAAATGCCTACTTGATCCCAAACCTTTGACCGTCGGATCACTTATATTCGCATTCGTAAAAGCTTCGAAAATTGATGCTTTCGATTCATCTTTAACAGGGCTCTCACGGTCCAGCAAATCAGTATCATTATTCACACAACCTGAATAATCAACGCTTGGGTTCCTACTTGGCGTTCTTTCACGATTGATACCCCGAATCTCAAATCCCTTGCGGGCAAAGTCATCCCAAGATGTGTCTTCTTTCAAAACTGGCATTTGCGCTTTCTTTCTGGGAGAGGGCGTAGCAGACCCAGCAGACCCAGCAGCCGCAGATTTCTTACGTGGTGATGTCATCCTTGAGACCGGTTCTCTGACAAACCTATTCATCAAGGCTTCGTCTGGTAGATCT
This sequence comes from Lachancea sp. yHQL494, assembly GCA_030562185.1. Taxonomy (NCBI): domain Eukaryota; kingdom Fungi; phylum Ascomycota; class Saccharomycetes; order Saccharomycetales; family Saccharomycetaceae; genus Lachancea; species Lachancea sp. yHQL494. The sequence goes on along the minus strand of JAJMGS010000008.1, from coordinate 168,601 downwards.
AAAGGCCCTCTGTTGTTTTCCAAACGTTCCTGTAGTTGTACTATCATATTCTTTTTCTCATTTAGCAATGCTACCACCATCGTACGGGTCTTTTCGTCTCTGGTCCTTAACTTCGAATCTTTGGACTTTTGTTGGATTAACATTTGAGTCCTTTCGCTTTCCAGAGCCTTGTATTTACTCTCGAGCAAGTGGATCCGCTTGTTGGCTATCCTTTGGTCTTCAAATAGCTTCAGACTTAGATGGAAGAGGTCCACTTCTTGGTCTGACGTTGCTGGCTGTAAAGGTAGCTCACAATAGCGCTGTGTAAAGCCCTTAAATTGCGTTTCAAACACCAGTTTCCATCCATCGCGAACCACATAGCAGAATTTCCAATGGCCATCCTTGGACCAATTTTTGTCAATTTTAGCAAGCTCAAAACTGTCGCCCGATAAGAAAGTCACAAGTGCGTACCATGATTTCAGCAAATCTGCATCCCCAAAACATTGTAGATGGCCTATTCCGATCTGATCTGCAGTAATAATATCACTTCCCTCACTAGCGATGAGTCTCAATACGCGTAGCTTACGCAGCTCGTCCACCGTGTCACATTGACCACTAGAAAACCAAGTTTGACACATTATAACGCTGGGCTCTTCGTCATCGGCCGTTTCAGCTAAAGCGCAGCTTACGAAACTGACATGCTCTTCCATCTCTTCCATTATCACCTAACTCAGTTCATGACTTCTGCTTCACACTATTGTCTCTTATATCCTCTGATTTTATGGTTCCTGGATATACAAACTGGCTTAAGCCTGTAACACTGAATCGTCTGGAGAGCTTATCATGTGACTCTAATTATTACTCGAATCTCCAGATGACAGGATCTTCTAATGACGTAACCTGAATATGTCACTTATCGGACGGTAATCCCGTGACCATCAAGAGACGAGGTATTGGCCTATGAAGGCAAAGCATCAACTGTCTCTTTAACCGCTCCATACTCATCACAGGCTAGTTTTATGATTTTTTATAAAAGTGAATCGGCGGCTATATTGCAAGCGATAGAGAGAACTCTTAATGCTAAAACATCCGTGTTCGCTTTAAAATTGATCCTTGAATTATGCAGTAGATAAATAAGAGGTTCCCTCGATACAAGAAAGCCGCCTAGTCACTATATTTCTCCACAATGAGAGTGGCTTATTGTTCTGGTGAATCTTATCCGTTTCTAAATTTCCAGAAGTGTTGAGATGACGCATATAAATTGACGCAAACGGGAACCAGTTTGTTTTGGGAGATGACAAGAGAGAAGTACAGCTCGTGCTAACTCTTCCTACATATTTGTTGCTACTCTCATGAGTTTTTAATAAACTCGGCAATGACCATTGATTATTACGCGGCCGATATAGAGCCAGGTATAGAACAGCATTTAGAAAATGGGTACGTTTAATATACAGCCACTCAGAGAGTTTTCATTTCCAATTAGACCAGGAAATAATATTGGATCTACACAGTTGGGAGATTAAGAACTTTTAGTTGGTTCGCTAAGCTGAATACGTAGCACGTGATTGACTTAGCTCTTGTAAACCTATCTTCTCTTTTATGCTGCGACAAAATGGTATAATTATTATGTTCTTTAAAACAAAGTAGCTTGAAGGCCAATAAGCTACTCCTAGAACTATTTCAAGAGCCTCTAATGACCGCGGAAGTTTCACAGATTCTACCACCAGATTACCATTTGAAGGAAGCGGAACCTGAACACTGCCCTGGTCCAGAATCAGAAACCGCTGGTCAAGGTGATGCGTGCAACGGCTGTGCCAATAAAGAAATCTGTGAGAGTTTACCCAAAGGCCCCGATCCTGATATCCCGCTGATCACTGAAAATCTCTCACAAATTAATCATAAAGTGCTAGTCTTGTCCGGCAAGGGAGGCGTTGGAAAATCGACTTTTACCACGATGCTCTGCTGGGCTTTGTCATCAGATGAAGATCTGCAAGTTGGGGCAATGGACCTCGATATCTGTGGGCCATCACTTCCGCGAATGCTAGGATGCTCTAAAGAAAGCATACACGAATCAAATACGGGCTGGTCACCAGTTTACGTTGCTGATAATCTAGCTACCATGTCTATCCAATATATGCTTCCAGAAGACGACTCGGCTATCATATGGCGGGGCTCAAAGAAAAATGCACTAATAAAGAAGTTTCTGAAAGACGTGGACTGGGATGTCCTAGATTATCTGATAGTAGACACCCCTCCTGGAACCTCCGATGAGCATATATCCATTAACAAGTTCATGAAAGAGTCTGGCATCGATGGCGCCTTAGTCGTAACTACACCTCAAGAAGTGGCTTTGCTAGATGTACGAAAGGAGATTGATTTTTGCAGGAAAGCTGGCATCAAAGTTTTGGGATTGGTCGAAAATATGAGTGGGTTCGTGTGTCCAAATTGCACAGGTCAGTCTCAGATATTTAAACCCACAACTGGTGGGGGGCAAAGATTATGCGATGAGCTAAATGTGCCCTTTTTTGGCTCAGTTCCTCTCGATCCCAGAGTTGGTAAATCGTGCGATGAGGGACGAAGCTTTTTGGATGAGCACCCAGAAAGCCCTGCTTCCCTCGCAATTCTAAACGTCGTGGAGCGTCTGCGCGACGCAGTTGGTGATATTTAACGTAAGTAAGGCTCCGCGGAAAAGACACACTTTTATATCGGTTTTTAAATAGTACAAACTTTACATCTATAATGTTGACAAATTGTCGATCCTCTTTTTTATGGATTGCAATTCCGGTTCCCCCATAGGCAGAGCCAACAATTGCTCCTTTGTCGCCGCAACATTCAGTTTATGCCTATGATTTTCTAAGTAGGATAATGCCACATTACTGGACATGATGGAACAGCATATCGATACTAACCTCAGATGGCCGTGCTCTGAGTAATAAGTCGGCAGGGCTTGTAAAATTCTATCAATCCTTCCTAATTCGGGATCTCCATCGAAAATGAATTGTGTGTAATCTTTAAAGAGAACTAAATTCCGCTGCCACGGTATTGAGGGTCTGCGTAGCATCCTTTCCAGCAAGCCATTAAGAACTTCCAAATTCCGTCTGTCTCGGCTGCTTTTCAAGACAAGTTCAGGACCTACGTTCAACGATACACATTCTGCAGCAGCATCAGCAAGCCCTCCTGCCAACAAGTTCTCCGCTTCCGCAAGGAACTGACTCTTATACTTGTAGTACAGAGCCATAGCCTCAAAAATAACGTTCGGTGGAACTTTTAAATAGTTGAGAATCTTCTCGTTAGAGTCTTGTGAGAAGAATCTAACATGTCTGAAAATGAGTGACTGGATTTCCCGCTTTGCCAGCTCATCGTTGTTGAGGAAAACAAGTGTGAAAAGGGCCCCTGAAAGTAGGCTGTTTGCCGCTAGCTGTTCAGAAAATTGTAAAGTTATTTTGTCCATCGTATCTCTTGAAAACGGAAAGTCCTGCTTATAGCGAAGAGTTTGCATTACGAACCATATGTTTCGAGCTTTGAAATCATCGCTACAAAACTGAGATTTTTCCAAAAGATTTTCGTCCTTCACCTTTGAGCTGTAAAACCTTAAGATTCCGGATACAAAGTCCATAGAATTCGGTTTGTTCTCGATAAATGGGTTGCGTATAAAATCCGAAATGACATCCTTCAGTGGTAAACACTCAGAATTCCCATACAACAAGTATATTGCAAGACATTCCTCCCATGAATGCTCGCTGGCGAAGTTAATCAAAGATTCACGCTCGAACAGGAGACCCGCTAATAATTGGTAAATTTTGATGATAAATGGCTCAACCTTCCTGTTTAACATTTTCCATTTTTTTAACTGCTCACCGGCCAGAAATTTTACATTTTGATCGTTCGAATTTAGTAAACTTATCAGACCCGCTAGGTGTGAATTTCTGGTTTTGATCGCCAGAGTTGTGGCACCTATAACATCTCCCACGACAAGTTTGTAAAATATCATCTCGTTCGAACATTCAGATAAATCAATGCGACTCGACAGAACTTTTTCAATCCCCTGCACCACCCAATCACACAAATTTTGGTACCGCTTCTGCTCGGGATAGTCACTGACAATGCTGTCAGGATTGGCATCATCAAACAGAATGGAAACAAAGTCCCACAGCCGGCGCTCTTCTCCTTCAGTCAGCAGACTCCCAATTGACCCTATCGTGGCCGACCAATCTTTGATAAAAGGATAACCATTGCTCTGGCGAGTCTCAATAACTGCGAGAGGAAAACAGGCTTCGAATGCTCGACTAATTTTCACATTGGCTTCACTGTCACAGGACATTACCGGCTTTAAGACACACCCGGTCATGCTTTTTGGGCCTCTAGACTTACTCATCAATAGCTTTGAGTTTGCTGAAAACTTAGCGAAAGGAGGAGGCCCAAGAAACCGTAGCGTTCTTTTGATGTCTTTTTGAATTTTTAGATCTGCTTCTAAAGAAGGGAATAGACCATCGCCAATCAAACCTCTTGTAGCTAAAGTGGCGAAAACAGATCTATTAGATTCACCGGCTAATTTTAGTTGCAATGCCCAGTCATCTGATACGCCTAAGTCTGACCGAACTTCCAAATTGATGAAATCTTCAGCATTAATATCGGATGGTTCATACTGCTTTTCATCAATCAAATCCCGCATATCGGCATCGCCAGATTCGAAAGAGGGCTGATAATTCTCTTGAGAATTGAGCTTCGACTCTTCAAGGGACGCGAAAGAAGGTTTGTCATATTCTCCTTCTTCAGGAAGGTCAAAGCCCTTTTTTGTGGACGACTTAGACTTAGGAAAGGCTAACTTTCGATCTCTAACTTGGAGTTCTCGTGATGTTAGTGTATCACTTTGATCTTCCTGATCATCTAGTAAGCCCCAAATGCTGAAGTGCTGTACTTTAAATGTCCATAAACCTTCGAAGGGATTGTATGCAACGAAAGCCATGCCCCTCTGCATTTTCAGCTTTCTAATCAATAGTTGGACTTCATGGGCGTTGTAGTCCTTGATGGGCTCCCTAGAGGTTTCATTGAGCGCATAAATTCTTTCCAAAGTTATTGTAGCTGGAACGTTTAAACCATATCCGAAGGATGGCTTCGTAGTATAATCTGGATAAACCTCAACGGTCTTGTTTCTATGAAAGATTATGACCTTACCAAACAAATTGCTCTCTAGGTCATCGATGAGGGAGCTTAAGTCAACATCGCTGTCAAAGGATATAGATCCAAAGCCCTTGCGGCCTATGATAAAGTTAGGAACGCTACAAAGTTGTTTGACAGGAAGCTTTGCCAGCTGGTCGATAGAGGGTGAACACCAGTATTCGCTTTCGTGGCAAATTTGACCCTTCTTCTCATTTCGCGTTGTTTCAGAAGAACCTTCCAGCTGGGTCTCCTTCGTCTGGTCTGTTTCACGAACGAACCCCTCTCTTCTTGGAGTAAGTTTCTTTTCACCCAGAACTTTTGTAGCTGTCGTTCCACTACTCCCATTAAAAAGTTTTATCTTCTTTGCTGCACTTCTATTGGTGTCGATTTTGAGTTTACGCAATTCTGAAGAATCATTCCGTCTTCCTTGAATACCGTCGTCAAGCGATTGTTGGGGAAACACTAAATCGGAAGATTTAGTATCTTCAGCAGCAGTGTGGATTTCTTCTTCACGAAATATGGGCTTTCTTGCAGGCGAAAAGAGGCCTTGTGTCGGTTGAGCACCCCTAGCACTTTTTAGCCTGGAGCTAAGTTTTCCTATAAGACTTGCGTTGCTTCTGAGATTTGACGACATTGAGCAATTCGGGGAGGAAACTGAGGAGTTTTGGGGTTTTTCTACGACCTGTTGGCTTTTTGGAGTTGCGTCCTTCTTAAAAACGGTAGAGGTAATCGATGCTGGCATGTTTGACACGTTTTTTCGCCCAATATTATTGATATGGAGACCGTAGGGGTCAGAAGACAAAGCAGCAAAAGTCTGCCTCGGTTGTGAAGTTGAGGCAGATAAAAGCGAACCTCCACCAACGGAGGGATTATTTGAAAATAGTCTACTTGAAGTCTCATTTGTTACACCCCCATTAAGACTAGCGCTTGGATTAGGATTATTTCCGTTCTGATTATTCGTAGCTGAATTGCCGAATAGCCCACCTGGTGTATTTAGAGTCCTGCCATTACCGAAGAGGGAGCTGCCTGCATTATAATCGTTGTCGACATTTTGCTGGCGAACGAGACCACCAACACTTGATACAGGAGCTTTTTGAGCTGTCTTAGGACCAAATAGTCCTACCGGTGGTTCGTTGCCTGAATTTTTCTCATTAGTTTTATTCCCAAACAAACTAGTTGAGCTAGAAGTTGAATTGTTTACACCATTGAATGTGTTGTTGTTTGCATTTTGTCCATTACTGTTGCCAAATAATCCACCTGAAGGGCTTGGGGTCGATGCACCATTCACAGCTCCGCTACTCACATCACCGAAAGGTCCAACAGCGGACGTCTTTTGTCTAGGTTGAAATGCATTTTTAGGCGGTACCACTTTGGAATCTGGTGTCGATGTATTTAACCCGGCACCAAAAAGTGACGCGCCCCCATTACTCGAGCCAAACATTAAGAAGTATCCAAATATTTGTTCGTTCTATTATTTATGCTTTTTTTATCAATTCTGCAGCTCCTGCCAATTCCAAAAAAGTATTCTGGGCAAGATATGCAGTCTATGAACTGACCTAGTCAACAAACTTGTTCGTTGGCTAATTGAATGCCTTGCACTTCGAAGGTGTGCTTGATTACTTGTTTACTTGTTTATTACGATTCGGTATTATAATGCAAATTTTGGTTTCTAACTCCTTCGTGTTACATGACCTAACTGCTAGAGTAGTAGCCTTCATTGCCCATCGGTAGAGATAAGGCACGACAGCTGCTGCACGGCTCGATAAACTTGATCGGCAAACCTTGGATAGTTAAGAAAATGCCTTTCGTTAATTTCTAGTGATTACCGCCTCCTTCAACCACGGTAGCAAGGTTGATGCTTCCGCTCGAAAATGTAATAGCATGTCTTTGAAATCCAGTATCTCCGGTTCACGCCCATTAATATGTAATTGCGGAGCTTTGTTGAAATTTCCTCCTACGGCCGATATAAATTCACTCAAGGGTAAATAGAGGAGAAAGCACCTCTTTACGACAGGATCAAAATACCTGATCTCGATGTCAATAGATCTGGTCGTCACATTGACAATCCTGCACGGAAAGAGTAAATGTAAACGTCTGAATTCTGCCAATAAATAGCACACATTGTAAGAGTTCTGCAGAAGTGCTGCAACCAATTGGCTCGCATTTTGAGCTGACTGTCGTGCCGCTTGAACGGACCGCGTGTACAATTCTCGGGGAAGAATATCTAATGATTTCGACAAGGATACAGCAACCTTGTCAACTTCATTAAGCTTTTTGACGTCAAATTCCAGTGTGATGCAAGAGTCGCACAATGTAATGCCTAACTTGGACCCAAGGTATTCTTTCAAAAGAACTCCAGAAATTGTTTGAAGCACTTGAAAAACTGCCCGCAGCTTAGGACCTTCCCGCTTAGCAAAAGTTGCAGTACTCTTTACCTTCGAACTTAACAAGGAAATCTCCTTCTGTGTTTCGATAACCTTGGATTGGATTTCACCCATATCGTTTTCAAGTTTTTTTGCTTTTTCCTGAATCTGTGATGCATCTTTTAAGTCCTGCAGCTCTCTATTCAATTCAACTTTCAATTTTTCTACCTTGAGACGAGCTGGAAGTCCAGGTTTCGATTTCTGGAATTTTGAACTTTCTTTGGAAAGTTGAACCTCTCTAATGATGCTTTGCTTTATTTCAAGAACTCTTTTATTTATTAAAGTGATCTGGTTAATTCCTGCTGAAATTGTATCAAGCTCTTCCCTGAGCATAAGCAAGTTCTCTTGTAAAACACTTTTTATGCCCTTCAAATGTCTCGATCTCCACTCAAGCCACACCTTCAAGGCTTGCAACTTAGAATATTCTCGAAGCAAGCTAATTTGATTGTTCATGCTCTCTCTTGTTGCTGTTCCTGATTCAAAGTACTTCTTGAAGAGGACAGGAGGTGCATTCTTACTTATCTGTTCCTCTACCTCTTCGAATAATCGTCTGGATTTTGTTATTCTTCGCAGGAGCTCTTTACAGCAGAATGCGTAAATCTCTAAAATAGGCATGTTTGCGTATAACGCATTGCAAGTTTCAGTAGCTGAGAAGTGAGCTCCTTCAGGAGCTACATTAAAAACTAGCTTGGATATACGCTGGGAGTCATCACTCTTGAAATGATGTACTATTCCCACGGCATTAAGAAATGCTGTGAGGGACACAGAAACTTCATTCTCTTCTTGACTTGGCACTACAGGAGCTGGCGAACCTTTCAAAGTTGTTCCCTTTGAAGGCTTGACATCTTCTATTCTCTGCAAGCCATCCTCTAGATTGGCGGGGATATTGATGGGTGACAGCCTTTCCATCATTGTTAAGTCCATATCTTCATCCACAGCTGGCTTATGTGAGGAAGGTATACCACGCTTATCATTACCGGTATCGATCTTTCTTCTTTTAGAACGAAGTTCTGAAAAAGCGAACCCGCCTCCGTCAGTTTCGCTCCGGTGTGTCTGAACCTCGGAATCGCTTAGCTGTTGAGTTGAAGTGATTATCTGTGAAGATCTTATGTCTCCTATTTCTTGCTCTGGACGATGATCAATACCATGCTGCGTAGATTGATCTGTCTCATCTGGAAGAAACTCCGAAGTTCCATCGTGTCCTTCGACCTTAGTATTGATAACAACCCTAAAGGGCTCAGTTGTCTCCATATCGGACAGATCTCTGTCTAAATATTGAGATAACATTGGGGTTGCACCCTCATTTGTCGGGCCACTCCTCCTGAAATGGGTGTTCGTCCTTCCCGATTCCGTAACATCCATATCTTCCTCTTTTTCTGATGCCTTATTTTGAATGCCAGTTGGCTCCATTTCGCGTTCATTGTTTTTGTGGTTTATACCTTTGGCGAAAGAATCCATATTGGCGTTTTCACCTTCTGATTGTACTACTCCATGAATCTTCGTGACTTCCATGTCGTCTTGGTGCTCAAGTTCCTCGAGCTCTTTATCTGGCCTGGCACTATGCTTTGAAAATAACTGAGTAATCTCCATTGATACTTCTTTGTCAAAAACTGGCTTATAAGGAACCTTTTGATCTGCTGTCACATCCGAAAACGTATCTTCCGCATCTTTGGAGCTATCTATCGTCTCCCCGGATTGCATCGTGTCTTTGTTGTCTTCTAAGGTACCGCTTTGTATCTGTTTTACGATTATTTTCCTTCGCGGTTCCCTGAAACCTTTTGGCTGCTGGGGCACAAATTGCACTCTGTGGAGCGTTACATCCGGTGCGAATGATACTCTGCGATCTAATTTAGACTGCAGCTTTGACGTGCTAATTCTAGATGTAGTGTTATTCTGACCTAAGGAACTTTGCAAATCTTGAGGATCACTAGAAACCGGAATATCTGAAATTGTTAAATTCTCCCCTTGACCCTCTTCATGAGCGAGCCTCTGCTTCAAAATTCCCCTTGCTGGGACAGAAAACTTGGAACCTACCTCTTCACGCCTGGCATTACCATCGTCATCATTTGACGCTCGATCGGCATCACTCATTAGTTAATTTTACCTTGTTGACACTGTTTTTGTTGTGTTTGAAAAGTCAAAAGATCTTTTTACGCGATTAACCGTGTCACGGGCTATCGCCAACTTGAAAATTTGAAAAATTTCTTTGAAGGCAACTCCTACATAATACGTCTATTCGACGCCAGAGGATTATCGAAAATATCCCTGGATTTACCATGTTCTTCCACCTGATTCGTGCAGGTGCTAATAGGGCAGTAACTGAAAGTAGTCGTGGTCTTCTGAACGCAGCTTTGGTGTTTTCAAATCCTCCCCTGACCCGAGGTTTCAAGGTCAGAACGGCCATCAAAAAGTTTTGCAGTGGTTGCTACGTATGTCGTTTGACTATATGATTGATTATCAGAAGTAATTCCTGTTCCATATAACTTGTGGTCCTGTTACTAACAACTAAGCGGAACAGATGGTGAGACGTAAAGGAAGGGTTTATGTATATTGTAAGTCTAACAAGAAACACAAGCAACGTCAGGGTTGAATAAACGCTCCAAGTGACAAATTAAAGGTACAAATATGAACGTGTAAATAGGATAGTATTAAAGCGTCACTTCAAGCGTTTCTACTCTCTCGCAGTTTCTACGCATAATGAGAAAGAATAGGCATATTAAGTTTTGGAGAAACCAAATTGTATTGTGATATGTACAAGAGCATCTTAATACTTATGAATGCTTCAAATTCCAAGCGGAGAACCCCACACCACCAATGAGTAGAAGGGAGCCTTTTGGTGTTAGAAGGGCATCAAGACAGCCAGTATCTGCGTTTGTCGTGTAAAATACATCTTTGAGCGTCAATTGATTTTCATTAACATCATAATATCTCAGTCTCTGGTCCACTGATGCCGATATGAGCCCCGTTCCATTCTCTAGCAAGTTGACAGAAGTTACAGTGGATGCCGCACCGAGAGTGTCAGAAGTCAAAATGCGGCCAGTTATGGAACGATCGTCTTCACTTATGGCAACTTCGGAAATTGCAACTGCATTATCGTCACTACCAGTGTAGACTAGAAAAGAAGTATCATTCAATATTTTCACCTGCAACGACTTTACTGCCGCTTTGTGAACTAATAGTCTCATGGAATATTTTGATAGCAAGGGAGCCTCGTAAGGACTAGACGGAATATATTGAAGTTTTCCATTATTCATAGCAATTGGCAGGAATCCAGTAAGGTCCCAAGCTACCAAATGGCCATCGCTCGGGGAAACTATCATTATCAGCTGATTTTTCAAAGGAACTAACGCAACATTTAAAAGACAACATGTCTTATACTTGCCAGAAGCTAGTAACTTGAACTTCTTACTTTTCTGTTTAAAATGCCATAGCTTGATTGCAGAGTCCGAATACACTGAGACTAAAATAAAATCTTTTGAACCTGCGATAAATGCGACATCGAAATCCATGATACGGAGATCAGGAAGTTTCGTCGAAGGCGTCAAGGTCGAAACCACAGTCATATATGGATTCGACCTGAAATTTGTGCATAATTTCCACAAATAGAGCTCTTCGCGCGCAGCAGAGGAAATAAAATAGTCGTCGTCAAGGAATTTACAACGCTGCAGACCTGATGTGTGCTTCCGGAAGGTCCAAATTGTTTTGATGTCACCAGTTTCATTGTTTAAGATGTTTAACTTTACCGTGGTATCTTCCGCACCTGAACAGAATAGATAGTTATCAACCCTCAATGCTTTGCAACGTAGTGTTAGATCTCTAATTTCCCTGCCATGTATACCATCTCGGAGTGTTTGGGGTACGATAGGCTTATGTATTTTTCGTATCGTTATGCAAGAGGCCTTAACGTATACAAAAACAAATTCATCACGCTCAAAATTAGGCAAAAATAACCATTGCCGATGAGAGCCACCACAAAGCACACTTATTACTTCAAATTGTCTAGTTTCGTTGAAAACCACAAAGTTATTAGATTTAAAACCATAAGTAATATAATCCCCTTTGTAATCGTAAAATGCTCCTTCCAAAAATCCTTTTGATGTTTTGTTTTGCAGCACCATATCGGCGCCTACGTCGCCTAGGTTAATAGAAATAAAGCAGTAAAAACCATCGCGATCGGTGACAGAAAGTAAGAATTTGTCGTCACTTACATCTTCAACGAGCTTTACAGACGTGATCGTATCTCCTGGAAGAATTCTGTTTAGGACATGAGATTGTATCTCAATGTCACGCAGGTTGAAAATTGCCAGAGTACTGAATTTAGAACCAAATATCAAAAAATCATTATGAAAAAGAACGCAACTAGCGCTAAAATTAGGAGGTCTCACAAACAGGAATTTTTCTTCCACTTTTAAAGACTTTCCGTCCAGTTTGAGGCAGTATAAAGGATCGTCAAGGTTGGGAGACTGGAAATTCACAAACACATGGTTATCCCAGTGATCCACGAGACAATTTGTAACCTTCGAAAGCTCAGAAATGTGCAATTCAATGGTATCCAATACTTGACTCCCATCTTCCGAAAACTTGACGACTAGCACGTCACATTTGCCGCTAGCGAAGATAGCTAAGTTAAGCTCTTGTATTCCCGTCGTTATGGAGAAGTTCTGGAATTGCTTATTCATAGAGACCGAAGTCCAAGAGGAATCTTTGTCATTATACTTTATAATGCGACCTTCTGATGTCATTGCTACAAGACCAAATCGAAACCAAAAAAATCCCTTCACAATTGCGTTAATACGGAAATCGATTCCATGGCCCCCAATATCACTTATTGAGAACATTTGACTTTCGTCACCGTTTCTGCTGCGCAACTGTAAATCTGTCAATTTGATCCGACCGTCGTTACCGCAGGTAGCGGCAATCATTCTTCGTGAGTCCACATCCACTCCCCACACATTCTTGCTGAGGTGAACCTCATAAATATCTATTTGTTTCAACTGGCTTGAGGTTGACTGGGATACGTCCCATATACGGCAGGTGCAATCTTCAGACACGCTGATGAGCTTGGTGTCATTATCGAAAAATTGAAGGTTCCAAATCCTGGCCGTGTGTCCCCACCCAGTAGAAACCAGACAGCCGGTATCTATGTTCCAAAGCTTAATGGAGCGATCGTCTGAACAGCTTGCCACGTAGTAGCCGTTTTGACTGGCAGTAACGTAGAAAATCGATCCCTCATGGCCAGTAAAATGGTGCAAATTCTGTTCTGTAAACAGATCCCAGACAAAAACGCCATCCATCACAGTGCCTGCGTTCACGTATATTTTCTCTGCGCTACGTACAGTGATTGTTCCGGAATACAGGATGGCTCTTTCGCCGTAGACTGCCCTGACGCATTTGACGGAAAGTTCCAAGTCACAGCATAATACTTTGTTATAACTGGTAAGCAGATATACGTCTGAGCCGTCGAAACTGAACTCTGCGCTTATAATCCACTCTGGACACATTTTTTCCAGCTTAGAGTTATCGCCGAAGCTTAGAAGTGCATTCAGCGGTAAAATACTAACAGACCGTGATCCATAAGTCAGTACAACTCCGTTTTTCACAGAGAAGCCATGGACTTTGTTCCTATGGAAGATTCGCGACTGATTCAAAAGTTTGCCGCTCATGAGCTCATAAACATGCATAAACACACCGTAACCGGCGAATACGTAGTCACCATGAAACCTGACACATATAGAAGGACCGTAGTGTGATAATTCCTCAGCTTCCATTATTCCAAAGTTCCGTAGTATCGCTAAGTATTCTTTTCATTTTCTGTGTAAGTATGGATTGAGTCCATCATACGTGATCGAATCATGTTTTGATGATATTTTCAAGAACCGAGGTAAAGAAGGAACAAACCCGATAAAGACGCAAGGTTCGAGCAAAGGTCCAAAAGAGCTGTATAAGCATAATCGTACAACTGATAGTATTTTTAAAGGTAGCTTTTAGACTAAAAAGGGACTTGGAGTTGCGTATCGGCAGTATTTTGAGGCAAAATTTTGCGAGTACAAGTTTGGTTTTGGTGTTAAAATCGGCTTTCGACTAATGAACAACTGGCAATTGACTTTCCAAACGCCTGTAGATTTAACGGATCACCTGAGAAAACCGTATCTACTATATGATGAGCGTGAGAAAGATGTGACGAAGGTAATATTCGATGAATACGCCAACCTTTTATGGGCTGGCGATACCTACGGCCGTGTTTCTTCGTACGGTCCAGCTTATTCACTTTACACAAGGCACGCGGGCCACATAGGCGCTGCACCTGTTCTTGATATGCTCAGTCACACAAGCGGGATCATGTCACTTAGCGCAGATTCACTTAATTTTTCCAGCAGAGAGGGCGTGACGCGACTGAACTTGACAAGTGCGGATATTGCCCAACTGTGTGACATGAAAGCCATGTGTTTTCCATCGAACCTTGGAACTCACGTCTATTGTGGAGGAACAAATCTCGGAAGCGGTATCATCGATATCGATCTTCAAAAAGGCGCTCTTTCCAGCAGTATCGACTATGCGTCCAAAGTGAAGCTTTTGCGTTCGGATAATAAGACCTTACTAATAGGAAAACAAACCGGATCCATTGATTTGCTTGATCAAAACACTAACCAGCTCATAAAGTCATTTGCTGGCCATTCTGCGATGATTTCTGACATGGATTTCCGAGATAATACATTGGTAACGGTAGGCAAATCTCGGCGTTTTAACCAGCTATGCTCAGATCCCTTCGTTAATGTTTATGACTTGCGGATGATGAGGCAGTTAACCCCCGTATCATTTTCTCATAATCAGTCTGCCAATAGTCTCGGGAGCGCTGGCGCGGACTTCGTGCGGCTACACCCGATTCTGCCAACGGTAATGACTGTAGCCTCTACTTCGGGTGCCTTTGATTTTATTGATCTTGCTAATCCAACGTTAAGGTCACAGTACTGCCATCCCTGCCACTCCATCTCGCAGTTTCAGCTATCCTCTAGCGGCGATTACATTGCGCTTCTGGAGCACGATAACAACATCAACACTTGGAGTAGGTCTAATGGAATGTCTGGCTTTTCTAATTCCTCTACAGTATTAGAATACCCTGATTTCCCGGACGATGGTCCGATAAATACCAAGATGTCTTTTGATGATCAAGATTTCCCGCTCAACTCAGTGGGAATGCCATATTATTCCGAAAAGCTTTTGTCCGCTTGGCCTCATGCCATTTTTAAAAGTGGTGGAACACTACCGAGGCGTATTAATGAGACAATGCAAACCACGCAGCAGGCTTCGTCGCGAATTTTTCACATGCCAAGTTCAAGCCAACAAACATTTCAAGTTCTTCCCTATAATGTTGGAAAATTCGGTCGAAGGAATGTGATTAGACCTTATAAGTCACTCAGGGAAAGAAAGAAAAAGCTTCTGATAGCGGACGAAGATGGGGCTGATAAAAAAGAACTGATGAGGTATAAACCCGTCAACGACTTCGAAGTCCCACCTGCTTACACGAAATTACAGATGATTTACGGTAAATACGGAGTGGAAGATTTTGATTTCAAAGCATTCAATAGAACAAGTCTCTCTGGGCTGGAGTCAGATATTGAGAATTCGTACACAAATGCTATTTTGCAAATGTACAGGTTTGTACCGGAGTTCTACAATTTTGTGGTAAGTTGTCTAAAGGATGATCCGTGGTCGGATGATTCTCTGCTGGCAGAATTGGGGTACTTGTATGATATGATGGACAGGGCAAATGGAGTTGTATGCCGTCCGTCTAATTTCCAAAAAACAATGGCTTCACTCCCCGAGGTCAAGAAATTGGGACTCTTGAAGAATTCGTTAGTTGCAGACCTTAGAGAATCTTTTGCTGGCTTGGAGGTAGAGGATCAGAATAATTTCAGTGACTCAAAAAATAATCTAGTGGCTTTGGAGTACAACGTTCCACAACGATTTAATCATTTTTTACTTCGTAAGCTCATAACTGAGGAAATTGAGAAAAAGGTAAACACACCCTATAGTATCGTGCTAGAAGAGCTATTTGGAATCCAGTTGGCGACCATTACGCGCAGCATTGCGGCTTGTGGTAATAATGAAAAGGAATCCTCAGTTGTATGCACGCTCACAGTAACAAGTCCTGTTAGTAACAATGTCAAGTATTCCAATAAGAAGCTCAATAATCAAAATATTTTGCCGTACATTGAATCGTCCATGAATCGCATGAGGCATCAAAGCGTAACGTGTAGCAAGTGTCGCAAACCCGAGAACGTCGAATTGGAACATACAGTGAAAAACTTGCCTCCACTCCTGTCACTTAACGTAAGACTGTCAAATGATGAGTGGGCAATTGCAAAGACAGTCAATAACTGGTTAGTGAAAGAGTTCTACGCAACATTATCCAGGGAAAGGCCAATTCTGAAGCTTCAGCCGACAGACCTTAAAACGACAAACGCAATTTTTAAGTATGAGTTAAATGCCTACGTGGCGCGGATCGCTGATGACTTGTCAGAGCCCCATTTGGTTACTTACGTGAAGATTTGTGACCAGAAATCCAAGCAAAGTAGATGGTACATGTTTAATGACTATCTCGTGATTGAAGTTGACGAAGAAGAAGCATTGAACGTTTCGGCTTGGTGGAAAACACCTGAGATACTGGTATATTCCGATGCCGAAGAACTGCGCAAGCCTTTCATTGCAGCGTCGAACTTTCGCATCCGCGATTCTGTGTTGTACCGCGACTATTTTGCAAGCGGCATCAGGACCGCTCTGCAACAGGACTTCAAGCTTTTGACTAACTCTGAAGCACCTCAGGCAGGATCTCTCATTGCGATGGATGCAGAGTTTGTGGTACTGGCTGAAGAGAAGGTAGAAATCAGCTGCAGAGGGCAACGTACATTAATTAATCCAAAAAAGACTGCGCTTGCTAGAATATCGGTACTAAGGGGAGATGACGGCAACGATTTTGGAGTGCCTTTTATAGACGACTATGTCGTTAACACAAATCACATCGAGAATTACCTCACTCGCTATAGTGGTATTGAACCCGGAGACCTTGACCCTATGACTAGCACTAAGGCTCTACTCCCACGCCAAATCGTCTACCGAAAAATTTGGTTACTGCTTCAGATGGGTTGTGTGTTTGTTGGTCATGGACTTTACAATGACTTTCGGAATATAAACATCCACGTTCCTCCCGTACAGATACGCGACACAGCTCTTTACTTCTTGCAAGGAAAGCGATATCTTGCGTTGAGATACTTGGCACACGCTCTTTTGGATTCAGATGTGCAGAGCGGTAATCATGATTCCATTGAAGATGCCTATACGGCTCTTGTTCTGTATAGAAAATATCTGCAGCTGGTTGAGGGTGCGACATTCGAAGCGACACTAAGCCAAGTTTATGAAGAAGGTAGAGCGTGTGGATTTAAAGTACCCGGAGACCGTGCGATAACATAAATCTGAAACTAGAGTCCTTCCTTCTCCTCTAGCAACCTGTGAAAGGAGTCAAATACGATAGCGCCAAGTGAGATTCTCTTGTAACACTAATTAAAAATTAATGATCTTAACGCATGTCAGCCTACCAAAGGCATTTCTTACTCAACAAGATATACAATGAGCTAAATAAAATAGAGGCTATTTTAACAAAGAGTGCACTGCGAGGATCACAGCCGCTGATTTTGATTCAGAGCACTCTCCATCCGTCGATGGACCGCTCTTGTTGTGGGTTGCAAAGATCCTAAGGTGCGCTGATGGCTTATATTATTTGATGAATCATTATAGTTTGATTTTTTGCCGTTGCGATTTTGTGAGCGAAGCGCACCGTACGTTGAAGATGGACCATCGGAATCGTTTTGAGCAGGTACGTCGGAACTTTTATTAAATGCAGCACTTTCCTTGTACCAGATCTTCGTAAGAACCCTTTGCACATCAATGTTGAAATTTGGATTCCGTTTGCAGAATTCTTGAAGAGTTTTTCCGTTTTTAAAGCTCTCATTTCCAAACGTTTTCGCAAGTTCATCACCGTGCGAAAGCGCAAAGCGTTGTTTCTTCATGTCCGTTTTGTTTCGTAGAGCTATTCTGTTCAACGATGCTGTCACAGGGTTATTGAAACGTCGAACGTTGGTATACTCCCTCGAAATCCTCTCAAACCCCTTTTTAACTTCTATATTGGATGCCAGGAAAATTGAGTCCGAGCTAGAGCTGTGGGATGACAAGTCCATTATCGAATTTTCACGCTGTAGCCAAAGTTTCTGCTGGGTTCTTGACTCTGTACCATTGCTTTCCGCCTGCAGAAACTGGGAGAAATTGTTGAAGTTCGATAAAGGCTCCGAGCGGTTATTATGCGACTTCTTGAACTCTGAATGTGAGCGGCTATTATGCATTGTTGAAGAAGCCTGCCCAATCCTCCGATGCGAATTTTTATGCGACTTGTTATCTGTCATTAGCTGTGTTGGTCGTGAAAGATGGCTCGATAAGCTGGATATTGACGTAGAGAAATCAGGCTTAACAGAGCTACTGTTAGGACGTTGCGTGACATGATTCGAATTGAAGGATGAAGCGAAATCATTGTTAATATATTTGAATTTGCGGTTGGGCTGGACAAAATCGTCAGTAGAAATTTGGTCGCTATCATTTTTTAGGAGGTGTGGGCGGACTTCTTGGGCTACACTCGGGGAAACATCGAATCTCTTTTCGACACCCATAGACTGCGATAATATCATTGTTGGACTGTATCTGACATCCATTTTTTCCTCTCTATCTCTGGGTGAGGCGTTGTCGCCGATAGTGGCATCTTCGCTGCCATCGTATGCTAAGTTTTCGGACCTGGTAGTGGTTGGGCCATGTCTTCTGAGGCTATTAGTCATTGCTTCAATGCTATTCTGTGCGTATATGATATCGTCATCTGCGTTATTTTGGTCGATTCGATCAATTCTGTCTATTTGACCTCCAATGGAAGGTCGATCCTTTTTCGGTAAACTGTCTTCATAAGCAACACCATTACCATTACACATTCGTTGTTGGGCCTCTATGTGATCAGCATTGGTTATATTATCGCTGCTCAAGCGATTAGACGGTACACCATAGCCGGGTTGGTTTCTCAAAGTGTTACTGCTATTGGCCCGTGAAGTTCGGTGGTCAGTGTCATCTCGTGTAGTTTGTGACAAAAGTTCTCTTTCGCTATCCATTAGAGTGTGACTCTCTCCTGAGTTCTGGGAATTCAAATCTTCATTATCAGAATGCTGAGTTTCATGCCGCTGTAATTCGTATAGTGGAACCAAGCTATTCGTTGCTTGTGGCTCCTGCTCGGTCGCTTGTTGCAGCTGATCAAACCTATCCATTGGTGGACGGCTTTCGGATCTGGTATTCCGAACTTCATCGTTTTCTTGGCGATCTTCGTCAGTAAAGTATTCTACTTCCTCGTCAGTTGTTGAATGGTCTTGGTACATTTCATCACCATCTCGTAATTCCAGAACTGATTTTGTGCTATTTCCACGGAGTGGTTTGAGCCCACCAGCTACAAATGAAGATCCGCTGGAGTTGTCATGGTTGGAGCTTGCTGGGTTAGATGCAACTCTGCCTAGAGCTGTCATGCTGAGACCGCTGATTGCCCTCTTCCGGTGTAAAGAGTCACTACTTTTCGATTTCTTCATTGAATGAGGTCTATCCCTACTAAGATCCTCCAAGTCGTAGCTTCCATCATGGCTCAGAACTCTCCTCAGCTGATTCAATCCTTTAAAACTTGCAGCGCTTTTGCTCCTCGAGTTCGTGCTGAATTGTTTCAGTTTTTTGTTTGTAGTAACGACGTGTTTGTTATTCATAATGTGATCAAACTGTTGCTAGTCAGGCGCTACCTTTGGCCTGATCCTTTGGCTCTGAAACATCTAATATAGGCATTTATCAATTGGAAATAGGTCCCTAAGTGTATATTAAAGCAGTCATTAGTACTCATAGCTTTATACGGATCCGCTCTCACATTGTGTGGCTTTTGATAACGCAATGGACCACCTAATCAATAGACATTCTATTATCTCATCAATACTAACTTCAATCTTTTCTACAAGCTTTTTATCCTCCTCGTTTGCTAGTTTTCCAAGTTTTACGATACGATATTGGCGACTAGGCCGCATAAACAGCCGTAGCTACTAATCCATCCGTGTTTGTTTCAAATTGGTCCTCCAGCCACGTAATAATGTGGCATTATTTTGGCACGTGTGAGCTTCCTCATGACGGTATCTCCCATGGAAATAGTCGAAGATCTATAAAGTGTGAGAAGTGTAAAGTCACCTACGATCGTGACCTCAGCGCTATCAAAAAACCCCACTTAAGTTTAGCGCTCAAGATCAAAACGCATTTCAGCATTTAAGAGCACTCGTGTAAACAGCTCTGTTATCATGTTCTAGAGAGGATCTGTCAGAATCCTACACGGATATTGGTGTAGTGCTCATGTAATTCGCACTACGACAGATTAGTACAAAGTGATAAATTAGACACTCAGACTCTCAATTGGATGATAAGAACTCTGAGGTCTAGACCCTGAGATTGAACGGTAGTTATGCACACCCTATTTCATACTACTGCACCCAAGAATGTAGACTAGGCGCAATTGGTTATCTGGTCTAAAATATTTTTCGATGTCAGAACTCATTAGGATCTAATATTATAGAGTTTATTTTTGTACTTGTCTCGGATCGCCACAAGTGAGCAGAACGTATCGGCTAAAACAGTTCATTCTCCTTTCGAAAAAACAATCCATTTATTGAGGCGAGTCTGAATCAGCAATGGAAAACTTGCTGATGTTCTTGTTTAATTCTTCCATAATTAGGTTGATTGAAGTTGTTCATAGATGAAGGTTATAAATATCTCTCCGTGATTATTTCAGACATATAGGTGGTCCATATATCTAAACGGTTTGTCGGTATGTATAAAAATTTTGGATTCAGCGTAAAACTTTTCACTCAATACTCAGGAACGATCGTATGATAAATCGGGTGATCCCAGATGGTCATCATCTGAGGTATCACATCATTTTGTTGTATCGTCCGATTCTTCGTGAGCTCTTTTACGACTTAACGTAGAATCTTTCATCGACCGTCCATGTTTTACTTACATCACTTTGTACTATAATGTCGCGGTTCTCCAGCATGTGCTCACTCGTTGTATAATGCAATTGACACTATCCAGCAGTAACTCGCTAGTTCTGATACCATTGTTTTGCTTTATTATTTTTCTTCTGCTTATGAGGCTTACTGAATTTGAAAGGTTATTTTCTTGC
Source organism: Lachancea sp. yHQL494 (assembly GCA_030562185.1). Classification (NCBI taxonomy): domain Eukaryota; kingdom Fungi; phylum Ascomycota; class Saccharomycetes; order Saccharomycetales; family Saccharomycetaceae; genus Lachancea; species Lachancea sp. yHQL494. Next base: position 147,754 of record JAJMGS010000008.1, on the reverse strand, counting down.
CTGGGGACCTCATGTGTGAAAGGGGTAGTGGAGTAAGTAAAGTTAAGACACCTTTCCTAGCATCACTTCTATGAAGTGATTACGCGTCTATCCTTCCAAGTGACATTAGCCGCTGATGTCTGCCTTTGCCTTTGCCATTGTACTTTGAAATCTTCCAACATTCAGTGTTTTATCACGTGATATTTGGAAGATTCGTTTCCGCAAGCTACCCTATTCATCATCTATTTAATAGTGGAGCGCTGGTGTAATCACAATTAGTTCGGCAAGAAAACTGACTTTGAGACACAACATGAACTTATTCAGCGTAGCAGATTTTTACATTGGCAGAATCACCAATTCCCACTCGAAAGGTACACGAAATAACCTTCCCGAAACCAGCATCAGGGCGCTGCTTCTAGACAAACACACCACCGGCACTATATCTATGTGCACCACACAGACTGAGCTGCTAGAACACGAAATATACCTGATAGATACGCTTGAAAATGATAACAGAGATGAAATGCGTCATTTGAAGTGCCTTGTTTACGCTAAACCAACCGATGAAACAATCGAGCTACTTGCAAACGAACTTGCAAACCCTAAGTATGGCGAGTATCAGATTTTCTTCAATAATACTGTAACTAAAGCGCAGCTTGAAAGATTGGCAGAATGCGACGAGCTAGAGGTGGTCAATAAAGTCGAGGAAATCTTCCAAGACTACCAAATTTTAAATCAAGACCTGTTTTCACTGGATCTACAGCCATCTGAGCTGTTCTCGAATCAACTAATCTGGGAACCCTCGGGTCTGCAAAAATCCTCCCAAGGCTTAATATCGCTACTATTATCGTTAAAGCTCAAGCCACAAATACGGTACGAGGCTGGTAGTAGACTTGCATCCAAGCTGGCTCAGAAAATCCAACATATAATGCAGCAAAACGAAAGAACATTATTCGACTTTCCACCAATAGATGCACCACCTCTACTTCTTATTATAGACCGTCATCGCGATGCACTGACACCACTTCTGCAACCCTGGACCTACCAATCCATGATAAATGAATATTTGGGAATCAAGCGGAACGTTGTCGACTTGTCGAGGGTTCCAGAAATTGATTCAGCTATGGAACATGTTGTCCTTTCTGCTAAGCAAGACCCTTTTTTTCATGACACCATGTATCTCAACTTTGGAGAACTTGGTGATAAAGTGAAACAGTATGTCTCCAGTTACAAAGATAAAACTAAATCCAACAGTCAGATAAACACAATTGAGGATATTAAACAATTTATGGGTAAATTCCCAGAGTTTAGAAAGCTTTCCGGCAATGTGTCAAAGCATATGGCTATTGTGGGAGAACTTGATCGCCAATTACAACAAAAGCATATTTGGGAGGTAAGTGAACTAGAACAAAATATATCAGCACACCCTGGCGATTCTCAAAATTATGAAGAACTGATGAAGTTGATATCAGATACCAAGATTGATAGTTACTACAAATTGAAGCTCGCATGTATTTATTCATTGAAGAATGCGGGCACCAGCCATTCAGTTGACATATCTAAAGCACTTTCTCTTCAAATGGGTGTCGAAGAGGTTAACTTCCTGCATCATTTTAACAGTTTATTCCAAACCCAAAAAAGCCAGCCTGTAGTGGGCCGAGAAAGAGAAGATTTGATCAGTGAACTGGCTAAAAAATTCAATCAGAAGGGTCAACACAGGGCAGATAATGTCTTCATGCAACATGTGCCCGAATTATTTGCTTTCCTCAACGACTTGTCCAAAAACAAGATCTCCGATGAGAAGTTCCCATTAGTAGAAAATTCTTTAAGCAAGTCACCTCTCCAAGACGTCGTAATATTTTTCGTTGGCGGCACAACTTTTGAGGAAGCACGGATTCTCCACCAGTTCAACGAAACAATGAGTGAAGAAAATGACGGGAAAATAAGAGTTGTTCTAGGCGGTACGAGTATTATGAGTACTCACGAATTTATGGACTATTGTAGGGGTTCCGGGAAGAAAAGCACAGAACTATCTGATCTTTTATAGGCAATGTTTAAAACCAAAGTTAGTGATCTAGGGCATATTTTTTTTCCCAAACTAGCAACTTCCTAGTCAAATCATCCATCATTTTTAGGCTTTCGTCAAAGTTGGAATAGATCAGGTCAACTTTCTTCACAAACTCTTGATTTTCAACAAATTCAGTAAGTTTTTGTTTCTCAATTTGGTCATCTGATAGTTCAAGCTGAGTTCGCGAGATGAATTCCAAAATCGCTCCCACACGACGTCTCATTTCGTTTAAGCTAGTTCTTTGAGTCGGTAGTCTCGGCTTAATGGGTTTGTTGACGCCAATCTCAGAATTATTGTAACTATTTTCATTTGAAGAAGAAGTTCGAGATGAGTTTCTACTCTTCATTTTACGAGGTCCTGTCCGTTTCGGTTTACGTCTATTATCTTCCTCTGAGGATGTGACCAAGGTTGTAGTGGGCGAGATATTGTTATGGGGTTTTGCACGCTTCTTGGGCGGTTCTTCGACTATTTCTGGTTTACTGGCAGTGGCTTCCTCTTCCGGTTCTTCAATTATTTTTTCCTCTGGGAGAACGTCAACCTCAAGTTCATCGCCTGCCTGAGACGTGCGTCGGCTCTCCTTGAGCGCTTTCTCCAACATCAACTGGTACTGTTTTTCCTCACGCGCGGAAGATGTGGCTCGACGTCTATCCAGTGAGCGGCGTTCTTCCTCAGAATCTCTTCTGCTATGAATAATTTTCTCTTGACCCGAGTCCTTTCGCCTCTGCTGTCTTTTGCGAGGTTTTGATTCCTCAAGTGGATTAATTTTCTGACTTTCCGGCTTCACATCGGTATCATGAGCTTCGTCAATCATGGCTGTTCGACTACTCTGGCTACTGATGGCATTGCCATTGCTGTCCTTTTCGCTACTATTGGATGGCTCATCTTCCTTCTTGGAACGTCTATTTTGACGCTTACTCTGTTGTACCGGCTTGTACACTGAGTGACGTTGACCCGCATCTGTGGTATATAAAGTGTGTAATTCTGGCCTGCACAATTCGCACCAGTACTTATCCGGAGTGCTACCCTCTCCTTCTGTGATTCCTACACAGAACCCGTGTTGCCATGCGCTGCATTGCTCACACTGAATGTATAGGCCTGACTCGTCAGGTGGGTCGACTTCTCCACATATGCACCTTGTTTCGCCCTCTTCTTCCTCGTTCTCTTCGTCGTCCTGAGGACCTGCATTTTCTTTCCTAATTTCGTGCGTCCCTTCTTTGGTTACTTGGAGTTTCTGGATCTCACCTAATTGTGAGCCATGGTCGCCTTCTTCGCCGTCGTTGTCAGGTGCTAGTTCTCCTTGCTGTTCTGCCTCTATTCCTGCTTGTTCTTCGTGATTTAAGGTCTCCACCTCTTTGGCGTCTGCGCTATTCTTTCTTTCTGCTGCCAAGATCGGGTGGTCTTCCTGTTGTGCTATGATGTCCTTTTCGGTAGTCATTCGAAATGCACTATGGAATCATACAGGATTATAGGGTATAAGATCTTCAATTCCAGATGGACTATTGGTATGGCTCTCCTTCTTGTTGCCTGATGTTGACCGATTAACAGAAAATGAAATTCGATAATCACTTTGTACGTGGACGTCGTTCCGATCAAAACGTGGAAAAAACGTCAGCGCTTAATTGGAAATAGAACTTCAACCTTCCACTAACAAGTATGCTTGTTCGAGGCTAGATATAAATTTATGAATACGTAGCATACCAGTGCTTGACTTATGAGATCTGTATCGTCCAACATGGCTAAGGAAGCTATTGATCCCATTCCTAATACAAAAACAGATGGCATGAACATCAATTATCTACCAGAAGCCTTTAGTTCTTTAAATGATGGCCGGTATTCAGGCGGCTGTTTGAAAAGGCGTTGATTTTGAGAAACCTGGGTTAGAATCAGAGTAGAGAGACTAGGGAACCTATGCGTGCGAAAAGCTGGAGTCGGGCAGGTACGAGATACAAGGTTGACCGGGAAAATATGGTAGCGAAAGGTAAAGGTGAAGACGTTGTCATTATTACGTCTCAACATGAACTTATACGACGTTACTTCACTTTTCTTATCTTTCTAATGCCCTTAGCAGTATGAGTGCAATAGTGTAATGTTAATTTCGCTCCACAGGACTCGACAGCAGTGTGCACGCTAAATTGAAAAAAACAGTTTGAACTCGCCCTTAGCGCATATTGCATTTGCCAACGTCTCAACCCCTTTTCAAGATATGTTGGTCTACTTCTCTCGGTCTTACTCCGCGTCAACGCTAAGATGCATCCAGGTTTGGTTGGGTGCGCTGAGTTAATCATTACCACACAATTTTTTTTTTTTGGAACACGCTGACACGCTTACGAACATAGATCAAATCCAGCTGCATTAAGGAACCAAGATGAATTTCGTGAATATAAATCTATCCAAGCTACGAACTCTTGTTCCTAACTGAGTCGCATATTTTACTTCCATCTCATCCACTCTACTTTCTGTTTTGAAATCTGAAACCGGCTTCGATCCACGAATTCAATATCTGAACCCCCTTACGCTGCTTATTAGCTTCAAAACTCTTGATCAAACTCAAGTTCCAAGCAGTACCATCCTCATTTGCCTTGCCTAGCTCATCCAGCTCAGTCGATTTCGAGATTAGGCTAAATTTTATTACCCGCACTGTATCATTCGTCCAAAGTCACCAAAAAAGCCACCGGGGTTGACAAATATTTTTGACTATCTTCCTTTCTCTCAAGTTACATTCAGGCATATACGAGCCCCACTCGCCGAGAGTAATCAGGATTTGAAGAACATTTTAGATTAATCAGATCCACTATCTGTCATAAAAACACTCATCATCTTAGGTTTCTGATCGATCCTCCTGTTATAAGTTGCGCCAATAAGCTACCCACCGAATTATGGGAAACAGCCCGTCTAAATCCAACTATGCCATATCGAGTACGAAGACAGCCAGTGCAACTACCAACGGTGTAAACACCACCAGTGATGAATTGAACAGCAACGAACCTAATGACCCTGATGATAGTAGGCTTCTACCTACTATTACTCCCGCACAACATATAAATCTCGTTTCGAGAACGGCTCCTGGAGAGCCCAAAAACAATTCTCCTTCTTCCCTAACATCGTCATCGCCTGGGAACACACATTATACGCACTCTCCTAACCCACATCCCTCTTCGACTTCACGCCAGCACAGTTATCATCATAATGGTAAAAACTCTGGAAGGCGGTCAAACACCTCTTACGACCTTGCCATTGATATGTCTTTTGCAAAGGCGCTTGGGACTGGTTATCCTGTTCCCCCTTCGTTGACAGGTTCTGGCTCCAGCTCCAGCTCCGGTTCCAGTAATGACAGCACCATAACACCGCCGTCCTACTCCACGGATTCATCCTTTATGAACTACAGTTTCACAGAGATTGAACCTCAGACTCCCGGAAGCAACTGCGTTGCTTCGTCTACTACTCATCCCCTACCTCCTATTAAAGAGGAAATGCAAGTTTCGGCCTCTTTGGCTTGCGGAAAACGTAGCTCTCATGCCTCTGCGACCCAAATTCCTCACAATAGGCAAGCTGCCCCACCAGTTATCATCAAGAGATACGCGCATGATGTCCAGGCTACAGAATACGTTGATATTGATGATGTCATTGAAAGATTGTTGGAAGTTGGCAGCACTAGGTATTATCAGGCCAAAGAATTTCCTCTAAGCTCTTGGAAAGTACAGTTGATATGTGCAAAGGCCAGGGAGTTATTCTTAGAACAACCTTCATTGTTGCGACTTCAAGCACCTATCAAGATTGTAGGTGACGTTCATGGCCAATTCACGGACTTGATGCGTATCTTGAGGCTTTCTGGTGTTCCTTCCGACACTAGTTATTTGTTCCTTGGGGATTATGTCGACCGAGGGAAGCAATCCTTGGAGACTATGCTACTTCTGCTTTGCTACAAGATTAAGTTTCCTGATCGGTTTTTCATGTTGAGAGGGAATCATGAATCTGCCAATGTGACAAAGATGTATGGCTTCTACGATGAATGTAAGCGTCGTTTATCCACGAAAAGTTGGAAAATGTTTGTAGACGTTTTCAACTCGCTTCCGCTTGCTGCTGTGGTTCAAGAAAAGATCTTTTGTGTCCACGGTGGAATCTCCCCTCATTTGAAAGATTTGAATCAAATTGAACGTATTGCTAGGCCAACTGATATTCCAGATGAGGGCCTGATAACGGACCTTTTGTGGAGCGACCCCGATTCCCAAGTCCAAGATTGGTCTGTGAATGATCGTGGGGTGTCAGTCACTTTTAGCAAACGCAACGTTTTGGAATTTTGCTCGCGATTCAATTTCGATTTAGTTATTCGTGGCCATATGGTCGTTGAAGATGGCTATGAGTTTTTCGCTCGCAAGAAATTCGTGACAGTTTTTTCGGCACCAAACTATTGTGGTGAATTCCAAAACTGGGGTGCTGTAATGAGCGTAACAACAGGCCTTATGTGCAGTTTTGAATTGCTGAAACCAAATGGCGTAAAGAATAAGTCGAAAAGCTCACTAGCTTGCTAGGTGAGGAAGTTGATTTTGTTTTTGTTTTTTTTTAAACTATATATATCCTACCATTTTAAACATTATCTGTCGAGACGGTGCACTTTTTGATACTAGCGCAATGGTCAACGCTAGAAGAGGGGTAGGCATTCAAGGACCATTGCTTGCTGAAAGCGAATCCTTCCGGATTCCTGAAGAAAACAGAAAGCTAAAAACAATCTCCGATACGGGGAGTCGAACCCCGGTCTCCACGGTGAAAGCGTGATGTGATAGCCGTTACACTATATCGGATTCGGAGATGAAAAACACAAGTATATTATTGGATATAATCGCTAAGGAGTATCAGCTCGCTTTTTCTCGTCGATTCAATAACTTGTGAGGCTATCTTACGTTGTCTTTCTATCCAGCGTTGGAGCCTGTTCATCGTTGAATCAATGGATATCAATTCTTCGTTCTTTAATGGCCTCATCTGTCGCTTCTTTTTTTGTGCAATTAGAAAATATTTAGTTTCAAAATCGAAGAAGAAATCTCCCAAAATCAACAAACTACGACCCATTGCCGCCACCTCCACCTACCATGTCTCTAGCGGAATTCGACGAGACACATTATGAACATTCCACCAATCGTTTGGATGTTCCCTCAAATTATTTGATGAAGAAGGCCCGTAGAAATCCAGATGGGTTGGACGAACTTCGGAAATCGATGAAATCCGCTACTATTTACGTGGGTAACCTGTCTTTTTATACATCTGAAGAGCAAATATATGAGCTCTTCAGTAAATCTGGTGTAATAAAGCGCATTATCATGGGTTTGGATCGTTTTAAGTTTACGCCGTGTGGATTTTGTTTCGTGATATACAATACACCAGAAGAAGCACTGAATGCGGTAAAGTACCTGTCGGACATGAAGTTGGATGACCGTAACATATCGCTAGATCTGGATCCTGGGTTTGAAGATGGCAGGCAATTTGGGAGAGGAAAATCCGGTGGTCAAGTGAGTGACGAATTGAGATTCGAGTACGATGCGTCCAGAGGTGGATTTACAGTTCCGCTGGTGGATCGTATTGGGGTGAATCATACTCACAACTTTGGAGCCAGAAGGGTAAGAGATACGTATATTCCAGGCCAAAACCAAGGCCAGGACGGTGAAGATGAGGAGATTGACGAAGAAGAGCCCGACAACTACGTACCGGGAGAATAGAGAGGCTGGCAGGAGAAAATAAGAGATCGCTAATGGGGTTATGAGCTGCTTGTACACTCAAGTGTAATAATATCTACGGGGAAGTTGGATTAACAAACAACGTATTGGAATATATATATGAGTATATATATAAAAATATTGACGACCATTCCGAGGACGTCTAATCCCAAATTTAAAAAACATGAACGTCTATTAGTACAATGCGGCAGTACCCTTAGTGGGAGGAGTCTCTAAAAATATGTCCATTCAAATATTCAAAGCGCTCTCACTCAAGCCTGTGAAGCTCTTTTCAGCTCTTCAAGTCGGTCAATTAGCTTCTTACGTCTCGTAAGGGGCGCTGTGTTGAATCCCTTGTCGAGATCGGCGACGGTGGGGTCTTTTGGATGAACAGTGCTGTCAGAAGCCAAAGACGAGGTCGTGGCCAAGCCAGAGGAGGAGGGTCGGGACATGAGGTAGTAGTCGCTGAAAACCTTTCTCCGGCGCACGTTTATGAACCAATTGCTCAACTGGACTTTGCTAAGGCCCGTTCTGGTAAGAAGCTCACGTTTTTCATGTGGAGAAGGGTAGGGGTAATTTAGGTGGGATAGGAGCCATTCGTTAAGTATTTCCACGGTTTCTTTCGGCAAATTAGTGCGCCGCGAGCTAAGAGAGGATGACGGAGGTTTGGCGGAGGGGGGCGAGCTGGCAGCCCCTGGTGAGGACGACAATGAAGCCGACGAAGCCGATGAGGACAGCGAGGATGTGGACGAGGACGAGGATGAAAACGACGAACCCGCCGAACTGACTGAGCTGGCAGACGAAAAGGTGGACGTGGGGGTTATGGGTGGTGAATGCGGGAGAGAAGGCTGGAATGTGGAGGGGCCTGGTCTGGGACGCTTGTGGCTACTGATTGAGGAGTAGTGTTCGCTAGGAGGAAAGGTGGCAGCTGTGCCTGCGTACGAGTAGTGAAAATGGGGAGCTGAGGCCGTGGGGCCACCCTGGTTGGAAGCGAGAGCGGATCTCCAGGGCGTGGGAGGAATTGGAGGCGGTGGCATTGGCACTGCTTGCATGGCTACCATTGAATCGCACTGTGACTCCTGTTGTGACTCACGCTGTATCTGGCACTTGGTTTCACTATCGATGGATTCCAGCAGGTTTCTTATCGATGGCAGTTTGACCGTTGGATCACACACCGATTGCATGAGTTAAAGAGCTACTTTTGCTGTGTGTATAAGCTATCCTTCGACGTTGTTACCGCTCACCTTTGTTTGACACTTTTCATCCACTGACGAAGCAGGATGTTTTTTTTACTTATATGCTACCTGTTACTTATTTAATATAGTACTCAGCATACGAAATCTGCCATTCACCTTGTAATATATGAAATAAATATGCCATTGAAAGATATGCTATAAGATATGTGAGATATGCTGAAAGAGAAGCTAAGAGACACACTGAGAGTGATATGCTTTACGATATGGGATACGAAATTGTCTGAGCGTCGGTAGAAGGCCTTCTGCTGCTGTGCCTCCCAGAATGGATTTTGTGCCGGCGTGTATCTCCGATCTAGCGAGCGTGGCTGGACGGTGGAAGCAGAGAAAGAGACAGAAGAGACACTCATAGTGTCCCGTTAGTCCAGTGCCAGTGCCAAATGTGTCATTGACTGCACTGAAGCCCCTCTTTGGAGGACAGCTTCGGAAGCCCACCGCACCGGCTAGCTATCCTATCTATCACACCTCTGTGTAGTTTGCTTGCGCGCCGATAGCTTTGTTTTTTTAGCTTACTACTTTGCGAGTCCACTCTCGTGCCTGCAGCTGCCTTGATTCATCTCGCAACGTTCTTCTCATATCGTAAATCGTCCAACCCTACCGCAGGTTCTGCCTTTTTTTCTTTCACATGTATAGAAGGTCTGCTGTATGGCTACTTTTCGCTGGCGACCTTATTGCCATGTATTTCTTTTTCTGGCAGTTTTTTTGAGTTGTTTTCTTCATGGCCAACCGTTGGTGGAGAGGATTCTGGCATGGAATTAGATTGTTGCAAAGTTTGCATGCGCCGTGCCTAAAACGAAAACGTCTTCTTACCTATCTGTATTAGGCAGTTTCAAGCGCAGATGCGTGATATTCACGTGGTCGATGACATAATAGTACAAAATGATATGATTGGTCTCGTTTCCTACGGATTTCCCGTCTGTTTCCCGTTTGTTTCCAGAAAGCATGTTTCCACGAAACGTTTGTAAACAAGCAGGCGCGCCCGCCGACTCAACAACAAGCTTTCTCGGCCTTTTCCGACGGCGAGTAACCGACAACTGACTGCCTCGCCTGCTCAACGCCCACGAAGCTGTTGTCAAATTCTTGTAGATAATGACTCTTTTTCTATACACGTCCCCCATTGTTACCAAATTTCCCGAGCTTTCCGACATAGGTGACTAATACTCTTCATTGATAAATTGTAGCCACAGGTACTTCTAACAGGTTGAGCGCCCATCGCTTGCGGCTGGCTTCATTGGCGTCAAATTTCCACGTATCAAGCAGTGGTCAAATGCCTGGTTCTCTACTGTTCTATGCTATGCTGTGGTAGAAATTGTAGTATATATAACACGGTGTTCTGCCCTGTGGTCCCATATATATGTAGTCCTATTCATTAACACGTTAACCATGGCCAGCTCGCTCACCCCTCCGCGCTACGACCATCATCACCACTCTTCAGTAACCACCGCCAGCAAGATCTCTCCCAGATTAATGCATCACGTGCTTTTCCCAAGTGCTGTCGCTAACACACCGGTATCAACGCCAGCCTGTGCTCCAGTAGACGTCAAGTTATGCGGCCTTAAGAGCCGCGGTACGCTGCTCAAACATGACTCCTCCGCAATTCCAAACTTCCAATACAACCCTTTTAATTTGAATGACAGCCCGTGCAGAACCATCCACGAATCCAAACTGTTGCGAGTGTCGCTGGAGTTGAACTCTGCCACTTCTTACATCCATGGGTTGGATGCTGAGTCCTTACTGGGCCAGAAGGCCCAGACCGATGTCGCACACCCAGAACATTACAACGGGCTTGTCGCTGGTACACTGCGAATAACTGTCAAAGGGTCGGAGTCTCTGCCGCTGGGAAACGTTCAGGTCAGGCTCAGTGGGTATTCGTGTGAATATGCCTACGATACCCATCGAGAATGCATAAGGATGGTCAATCCACCAAGCTCAGGCTCAAGCGCTCCGCCCTCATATAAAGTTCCCTTCATACAAGATGTCATAAAATTCAATGTGTCCGAAAATCAGTTACCCTTGCAAGAACAGCCAAGCAGTGTGGGGCTGCTTCCTCCAGGAAGCTATGACTACAGGTTCGAGTTCTTGATTGATTCGGTAAATTTCCCGGCATCAATAACGACACACCTAGGGTCTACCACATACAGAGTGGAGTCCTTCGTCACGGTACCGAAAAGAAAGGGCCAATTCGAAACTGTCATGCTGACTTCGGCCATCCTACTGGCAAAAACGCTCTCGCAGGACCATTATAGCGTGTCAGAGAGCAACGTTGCCGGCGGCGCCTGGAGAGATGGAATGATAGATTACGACATATCTCTGAGCTCGCGACTCTTGGAGTTTGACGCCCCATTTCAATTGTCTCTAAACTTGACAACAAGATCTGCACAAGAATGTAGCATAAGGTGCGTGGATATTTTTCTTGTGCAAAAAGCTTCGATTCCGAGCTCTGATAGTAACAGCGGCAAAGTTGCCGAGTCCTACTATAGTCAAACAACAATGACCATTTTGGAAAAATACACTCGTGTCAACGAGGATCAAAGGTCGGTCAACCTAAATTTGAATCGCGTTATAGTATCTTCTTCTTTGAAAACGGCCATCAACAATGAATCCGTTTTTCCTTCCTATGTGGAATCAGGAATGTGTGATTCTGGGGCAGTTGTGGCGACTAAAAAAAAGCTCAAAATTTCTCACGAGATCAGCATTAAGGTTGGCATATTCGCCAGGGGATCGCATGTAAGGGAAAAGGCAGAAGCCTTCCGTTTGCTCTTGAATATTTCCGTATTACTTGTTGATCGAAACCTGGGGTTTTCCATCCAGTTGCCGAGGTACGATCCGAAATGCCAAATCGCTTTCCCCACTGGAATTGATGAATCCGCCTCTCAAAACTCACGTGCACTAATACCACCGCCGTACTACAATGTGCAAGAACAACAGGATGATCGACCGTCAACGAGAAGTGAATGAGCCAGCCATTCGTTATAAACTGTATTTAGGGACATAGATGCTAGATATGAATTTGACGATTGGTAACCGAAATTGAGTCGTTGAAAGAAACCTTCCTTCTTTTGTTCTTTTGTTCTTTTGTTCTTTTTTTAAAACTGGAAATATCAAAATTATCACGCTTTCATCAACGATGTCCTTATCCTTTCCCATGGTGGAGGGCGTGGCGTATCATGTCAGGGTACATTCAATCGGAATCCTCCATGATTGTTTCCATCATGTTTTTGGCGTGCAAGTCGTTCTTTACAATTCCCTCAATTTGAGAGTCGTCAAATGCGGCCATCAACTTATCACTGTCAAATGGATTGACTTCAGTAGACTTAAACTTACGAGCAGGAACTCCGAGGTGGAACAATTCGTCAATTTCACCAAATGTGCGCCCTCTGGTTTCAGGCAATTCCCAAATAGCCCAAAGTAGCATGATAGCACATATGCCCCCCCAAAATAGTCCTGTCTTGGCACCCCAATTCCACTCTTCGGAATTCAACATGTATGGAGTCCAGATATAATTGATAATACCCATCAAATTGTAGCTGTTACGCGCCAAGATGACCGTCTTGGTTCTCAATTTTGCACTAGGAATCTCAGGCACCAAACAGTATGTGACTGGGCCCACACCGACGTCGTAAACAAACACAAACACCAGCAATAGAGATCCAATAGCCCAACTGGCACCCGACGAGTGCTTGAATCCCAAACCACCGATTAGAATCAACAGCACCATTTGGATAGCCAAACCAATTGAGAAAATCTTGAAGCGTCCATATCTCTTGGAAATGAACCAGGATAAAATAGTACCGATGAGGCCCAAGCAATATTGGATGAGAGAAAAGGTGAAAGCCATGGAATCGCTAAGACCGGCCTTGGTATAGAAGTAGGTGGAATATCCCATCATGGCACTACCACAAGCATTTTGCGTGACCCACGTGAGACATGCAATTCTAGTTCTCCTACCATCAATGCCTTTGAAACAATCTCTGTAAGTAGCATCTTTGGTCACGGCATTTTCCTTTTCGATGGTCAACTGGATTTTGCTAAGCATGGCATCAATAACAATGGGTTTTTCTTCGGCTGATAGCCCGCTTACAAGCCGGTCCAAGCTGTGACCGGCCTGGACCATCTTTCCCTTTCTAACGAGCCACCATGGAGATTCTGGAGCAAAATAGATACCAATGGCAATTGGAATGGGCCAAATCCATTGAAGGGCAAAGGGCAGCTTGTAACCCATATCCGAGTTTGCAAGGTGCGATTGTGAGTTTTTGAGAATACCGGAGGAAAAGATTTGACCCAAAAGCCAGCAAATGTTGACAAAGGTCGTGAGGTAGTACCTCAAGGCCAAGGGACACACCTCAGTGGCGTAGGAGACGGTAAGAGTTTGGAAAACACCCCATGGGATACCGCACAATATCTCACCCACGGCTAAGACAGCACAGGAAGGAGCGAAAAACAAAATGAAAATAAAACAAAACACCATGCACAACGACGTGATTAGGGTGTAGCGGTAACCTACGCGTTCTGCTGCGAGACCTGCGACCTGAAGCCCTAGGATCTCACCCACGTTGGTGCACATCGAAAGGCCGGTTTGCCACTTGGCGGGTATCTCGTAGATCTGGGCGTCAGGGTTCCAATTTCCGAACTTCTTGGTAAAAGATGGGAGTGCAAACAACGACGACAACAAAGTCACGTCGTAGCCCTCCATGATCAGCGCCGACGACAGCACAACAGACCAGAACGCAGCCTTTGGGTACTGGCGGATGGCTTGGAGTAGTGGCATATGTTTCTCTTCGCCCTCAGACTGACGGACGTCTTCTGAGAGCCCGAGAAACTTGGCAATGGTGTCACTTCCAACCGCGGATGACGAGAAGTCTGCTTCGGACACGTGACTGCCGCCGAACTCCAAGTGTTGAGTTTCCTGTTTCTTTTGGGACGACGTGTAGGGCAAATCGAGCGACGAGTAGTCCTGGATGTTGGACGACACAGTTGTGTCCACGTGTACGAGTTTTGGTTTGTCGGACATTTTAATGTGACAGATTACTTTTTCGTGTATGATTGATGTGCCAGACTTTGAACGAAAGAAGGAGATCTTAAAGTCAGTAGAGTCTTGACTAAGGGACACTAATCTATTATTGACATAAAACTAGACTGGAGGAGTACAGGTGACAGCCTTAGGAACATTTAGTCCCTTATATACGGGAATTTTTTTTTTTTTTGGCTCCCTTTACCCCGGGATTGCCGCCAAGCAATTAACCCCTTCTAGGTCGTTCCGTACGTGCATCTGGACTTGCGGTCCCTTCCCCGCATTCTGGTGTAATTATTGGAGAAGCATAAACCTTCCTCTAAAAGCACAAGCCCTCGGAAATGCGGAGTACCGGTATTCGGTTCTTCGAGACAAAAGGCACATATGAGGCTGTGGATTCGGCTTCTGAATCTTGGATCTGAATAAGCATAGATTGAGTATTAGTACTCTTATTCTCGAGAACTACGTAAGCGAGGAAGCTGCGCTTGGCAAAACGGCCCCACATATGGCGTCACGTCGTTTATATCCAGTGCCCCCACCCACATTTTTTCTTCAAACCGACATACATATATAGATATATATATGTGGGCTATGTCAAAGCTATGTGTAAGCTATGTATAAGCCCGCAGATCGGTCGGCACATTAGACCTACCTGAAACTCGCTTTATCCTACTATGACAGGTCCACAGAGAAAGTGGTGGAAGGAAGCTACCGTATACCAAATCTACCCTGCCAGCTTTAAAGACAGTAATAACGATGGCTGGGGTGATTTGCCAGGAATTACCTCCAAGCTTCCCTACTTCAAAAGCTTGGGTATAGACGCTATTTGGATCTGTCCGTTTTTCGATTCCCCACAGCAAGATATGGGATACGATATTTCCGACTACGAAAAAGTTTGGCCGCCATATGGCACCAATGACGACTGTTTCGAACTAATCGAGAAATCCCACGCGCTGGGCATCAAAGTCGTGATCGATTTGGTCATCAACCACTGCTCAACAGAGCACAAGTGGTTCCAGGAATCGCGCTCTTCCAAAACCAATCCTAAACGTGACTGGTTTTTGTGGAAACCTCCTAAAGGGTTTGACACGGCTGGAAACCCCATTCCCCCCAACAACTGGCTGTCTCGTTTTGGCGGTTCTGCGTGGGAATGGGACGACACTACCCGAGAGTTCTTCCTGCATTTGTTTGCTACCAGGCAGCCAGACTTCAATTGGGAAAATGAAGAATTGCGCAAGCACCTTTACGACTCCTCTGCAGGTTTTTGGCTCCGTCATGGCGTCGACGGGTTCCGCATTGACACGGCTGGTCTCTACTCCAAGGTTGTCGGGCTTCCAGATGCGGAAATTACAGACCCAGATAGCGAGCTGCAGAATCCTGGAGAACTTACCCTTAATGGACCACGCATCCACGAGTTTCATCAGGAGATGCGCAGGTACTTTGACAGTCAACTGCCAGCCGGGAAAGAGATATTCACAGTGGGCGAGGTCGGACGCGGTGCCCTTGAGGGTCTTATGTTATACACCAGCGACGCACGGCGCGAAATGAACCAGCTCTTTAACTTTGCTCATACAGATGTTGGCTCTTCCAAGCATTTCAGATATAACCTGGAGCCCTTCACCTTGAAACACTGGAAATTGGCCGTTGCCCAGAGTTTCCAGTTTGCCAACCGTAGCGACAGCTGGTCCACGGTCTACCTAGAAAACCATGACCAGCCTCGCAGTGTGACAAGGTTTGGGGACGATTCGCCACAATGGCGCAATATCTCTGCTAAGCTCCTGGCCCTATTAGAAATCTCTCTTACCGGAACCCTGTACATTTACCAGGGCCAAGAACTGGGCCAAATCAATAATAAGGGTTGGTCCTTGGACCAGTATGAGGATGTAGTTGTTCAAAACAATCGTGCTCTTATCCGCGCAAAGCACGGCGACCACTCCGTGCAAATGCGTAAATTCGAAGAGGGAGTAGCTCTCTTTTCACGTGACCATTCTAGGAATCCAATGCCTTGGTCTTCTCGGGAGCCTGACGCTGGCTTTAGTGAACATGGTGGCCAAGCTGCTGCTAAGCCATGGTTGGAAGTCAACGATACTTTCCGGGATGGTATTAACGTTGAAGATGAGTTGGAGGACCCCGCCTCGGTCTTAAATTTCTGGAGTGAAGCTCTTAACGTAAGGCGTTCACACAAGGACATTCTCGTGTATGGTCAAGACTTTGAGTTCCACGAGATTGATCATCCTAAACTGTTTATGTTTACAAAAGAAACCGAGGGAACCGGCGGTCCTCGGAAAATGTTTGCAGCTCTGAACTTCTCTTCTGAATCTTGTGCGTTTTCTGCACCAGGCTCCGAAGCGAAACTAACCCAATTTTTTGGGAACTACCCTGCCAAGACGGGGGAGAAACAGACCCTAAGGCCATGGGAAGGGAGGCTGTTTTACCTGGAATGATGTACTAGCCAACCTTGCGACACCGCTGTTAGACATTTATTAATCACAAGGCGCCTCTAATACTGTTTGCCACTACTGGCTTACCATCTACCATTCTACTTTCCCATGGTGCCATCTTCTTGTAGCTTACACGATATGATCTCGATTGATCAGAAAGCATCAGAGTATACAACTGGTAGCTAAATAGAATATATGACAATGCGAAATTCGCCTAGTACAATTCGTCGGCCTTCACATGTCCATCTTACATGGTTCCTTGAGAAATCGCAACAACCCTACTCAAAAGGTTCGAGACCGTGGTTTCACTTTTACCAGGATTTCACCTGGTTAGTCAGTAGCTCTCATTAGCCCATCGAATTAGGCTATATTATTCGAGCCCACATGTGTCGACTCAAAAATTTTCAATATCGAAAAATTTAGTCACCATCCAAAGTGGGAAATATTTCACTCTTGAATATTTGAGCAGAACTTTTGAACAGCGTCAAATCAAGTAAGAACCAACTCTAGTTGACTTGGAAATTTTTTTGTAGCTGTCCAAGAGGTAGTTAGAATTGCCTTTTACTGAAACTAAGTCCACCGTAATAAAAGTATTACTGCTAGATAAAAACATGAGTGCATCGCCAGTAAGAAAAGATATACTTGAGCAAGCTGAGGATGTTAGAATTCTGAAACTCGATCCCTTGGTTTCGCCAGCTTTGTTACAATCCCAAATTCAAGCCAACAATAAGTGCCTGGAAACCGTGCAGAAGGGAAGAAGAGAAGCTAGCGAGATCATCACAGGTCAGGACGACAGAGTATTGGTTATCGTGGGACCTTGTTCAATCCACGATTTGGATGCAGCCCAAGACTATGCTAGACGTCTTAAGAAATTATCAGAAGAACTAAAAGGTGACATTTGCGTAATCATGAGGGCTTACTTGGAAAAACCTAGAACTACTGTGGGCTGGAAAGGTTTGATTAATGACCCAGATGTCAACAACACTTACAACATCAACAAAGGTCTACAGTTCGCGAGGCAGCTTTTCGTGAATCTCACTAGCGAAGGTCTCCCTATTGGGTCCGAGATGCTCGACACCATCTCTCCTCAATACCTAGCAGACTTGTTGTCGTTCGGTGCAATTGGAGCCAGAACCACCGAATCCCAATTGCACAGAGAATTAGCTTCCGGTTTGTCCTTCCCAGTGGGATTCAAGAACGGTACAGATGGAACATTAGGAGTTGCCATTGATGCCATGTTGGCAGCCTCGCACTCCCATCACTTTATGGGTGTTACCAAACACGGTTTTGCCGCCATCACCACTACTAAGGGTAATGAGCACTGCTTTGTGATCTTGAGAGGTGGCACCAAGGGAACAAACTATGATGCCAAGTCTGTGGCGGATGCCAAGACGCAGCTTCCTCCAGGTCGTGGTTTAATGGTCGACTGTTCTCACGGTAATTCTAACAAGGACTACAGAAACCAACCCAAGGTAAATGCTGCTGTTTGTGAACAGATTTCCAATGGTGAGGACAAGATCATCGGTGTCATGATCGAATCACACATCAACGAAGGCAAACAGACTATTCCAGAAGAAGGTAAACCTGCCCTTAAGTACGGTGTCTCTATCACCGATGGTTGTATAGGCTGGGACACCACTGAAGAGGTATTGCGCGACTTAGCTAAGGCCGTTAGGCAAAGAAGGGAACTTAAGAAGTCCTCCTCTGCTTGAGTAAACTTCCATTTTATCCATGAAAATGGAATAAAAAGAAGAACCACAAGGAAGTAGATTGGAAAAATCTTTTTAACAGGATATTATTCATCCAGTTTGCCTGTGGCGTACCAAGCAGGGCCCTAGCGCTACTGAATATAATATGGTGAGGATTTTGTTTTAATTTAGAAGAATGTTTTGTTAACCTAATAGTGTTTTTTTTGTTTAGCACCGAGTATAGGGAATGGATTTTGGCATGGGTAGACTGGAATTTCAGAAGGTAATATGGGCCAGTCTAGCACTGTTAGAACCATATGCGTTTTTCTTGTTAACAAGTCACTAGATCTAATCCCACGCCTAGATATTATAACCGTATAAAGTGTTACTACTACCACCCTGAGGTGAAAAAGGTCCTACTTAGTCACCACCGATCACCAGCTCATCAAATACAAAACTCATATAGAAGACGCTCTGTTTTGTGGTAGTCCATTCCTCACGTTGAACAGGACTTTCCTCTCGAGCATCGTCGAGCTGCATCCCCATTATATCGGAATTAAGCACTCAGAATACCAATAGCTTTTAAACAATGACTACAGTTCATATTATTGATGTTGAAAGCGGTAATCTTCGGTCTTTAGTAAATGCCATTGAGTTCCTAGGTTTCAACGCTAAACTGATCAAATCTGCCGCTGATGTAGAGTTAGCCACTGCTGAAAGATTAATGCTTCCTGGTGTTGGAAACTTTGGCCATTTCGTTGATAACTTGACATCGAGAGGCTTCGAAAAGCCTATTAGAGAGTATATCTCTTCCGGGAAACCTATCATGGGGATATGTGTGGGCTTGCAGACATTTTTTAGTGGTTCACAGGAATCTCCCGATAGTGCAGGTTTGGGATTCTGGGATCTTAACTTGACAAAATTCGATGCATCTGAAAAACCAGTGCCAGCAATCGGCTGGAACACATGTACTCCGCAGGAAGAATTATTTGGCATAGATCCTTGCAGCAGATACTATTTTGTCCATTCCTATGCTGCTATTATCGATGAGCACGGCAAAGCTGCTTTGAACAACGCTGGTTGGAATATCGCTGCAGCTAGATACGGATCGCAAGAATATATCGCCGCCCTCGCCAAGGACAATATTTTCGCAACTCAGTTTCATCCAGAAAAGTCAGGCCATGCTGGCTTGGCCATTATAAAGAACTTTATTGAGCAAGCTCATCCAACTATACAGCACTCGGCCAACGAGAATGCGTTGCTGCTAAATGATTATTCTAATTATGGGCTAAGCAGAAGAATTATTGCATGTTTGGATGTCCGCTCCAATGACCAAGGTGATTTGGTAGTCACGAAAGGCGACCAATACGATGTGCGCGAGAAAGAAGAAGGCGGTAACGTCAGAAATTTGGGGAAACCTGTCGAAATGGCCAAGAACTACTTTGATCAAGGTGCGGACGAGGTTACGTTTCTGAATATAACTAGTTTCAGGGACTGCCCGTTGAAAGATACCCCTATGCTGGACGTTCTTAGGATGGCCGCTAAAACGGTTTTTGTACCACTCACTGTGGGAGGCGGCATTAAGGACGTTGTAGACACGGATGGCACACAAGTCCCTGCCCTTCAAGTAGCGGCGTTGTACTTCCAATCCGGTGCAGATAAGATATCGATAGGATCTGATGCTGTGTATGCCGCTGAAAAATTTTATGAGTTAGGTGAACGTGGCGATGGAACTTCACCAATCGAAACTATTTCCAAATCCTATGGTACGCAAGCAGTAGTCATTTCAGTCGACCCCAAGAGAGTTTTCGTTGATGGTCCGGGATCTACGAAGCACAAGACAGTTAAGACTAAATACCCTAATCAAGATGGTCAAGAATGGTGCTGGTATCAGTGCACCATTAAAGGGGGTAGAGAAAGCAGAGATATGGGCGTGTGGGAGCTTATCCGCGCTTGTGAAGCTTTAGGTGCAGGAGAAGTGCTTCTAAATTGCATTGATAAAGATGGGTCGAACTCGGGATACGACTTGGAACTGATAGAACATGCGAAGGACGCCGTACGCATTCCGGTGATTGCGTCTAGTGGAGCTGGTGTACCTGAGCACTTTAAAGAAGCGTTTGAAAAAACCAGAGCCGACGCTTGTTTAGGAGCAGGGATGTTTCATAGAGGAGAATATACAGTGACTGACGTCAAGAGACATTTGTTGAAAAATGGTTATAAGGTGAGGATGGACTAATTCCGTGAATAAGTGGATAATCGACATGCTTTCTGGAGTGCATTGTCTCGTAATATTATGATGGCACTTAATGTACAATATTATATGGTTAAAATCACATCTGACTTCAAGTGTTGAAGGTGATAGCTTTATTTCAGCATTTCCATTGTCATCACCAAAGGTAAGGTTTTTCCAAAAAAGAACTTGGTAAAAGAGCTCTATTATAGTCATTATAAACCTGAACCACAAAAATGTGGGTCAGTATCGGTATGTCTTTTCGTTAACTTCAATTGGTTGGTGAAGTAACCTCGGATCTATCCTATCGATGCACATTGGCGAAGCTCAGTATTTTCATCTGGTGCGCTGATTCCTCCTCTGCGTGTAAAGTAGAGAAGCGCTCAATATTCTAGGTGCATGACCTGCTATGTTACAATGTTTAATATTATTTGTATAAGCTTTTGTATAAATTTGAAACTTTTGTTAAATCAGTCATCGAATTTGTCGGCCCGCTTTTCGGCATCTTCGTCGCTCAGTTTGACACCACCTGATACCGAGAATTGTCCGCCACCACCAATGAACATGAGATCACGGTCTTGGGTCGCTGTATTCTTGATTCTAGTGGGGACCTCTATGTCATCTCCTGACGGACCTAATCCAACAGCATATGTCTCGCCAAACCCCCATGAGTAGACGATACCGTCTTCAGAGATAGACAATGAATGGTGGGACCCCGCGGCGA
Organism: Lachancea sp. yHQL494; assembly: GCA_030562185.1. Classification (NCBI taxonomy): domain Eukaryota; kingdom Fungi; phylum Ascomycota; class Saccharomycetes; order Saccharomycetales; family Saccharomycetaceae; genus Lachancea; species Lachancea sp. yHQL494. Next base: position 126,655 of record JAJMGS010000008.1, on the reverse strand, counting down.
TACTCTTGAAGCGTGGAACATCCACAATTTTTGTTGGGACAGGAATAGCACGGGGTTTACCGTGAACATCAATATAAGTTTGTTCTGGTAGCTTGTCTTTGGCAATACCGACTTCAAACATATCAAATCTGCCGAAAGTAAATAACTCACCTTCTTCGGATAAAACCATGGAATGGTGTTCTCCAGCTGCTACCATTTTCACCTTCGTTCCCTCTGGTAGTAAAACTTCAGAAGGAACTGTGACTAAGGCACCATCCTCAACTTCCTCTGTGACACCGCATTGGCCGAATTGATTCAAACCCCAACTGTAAAGTTTTCCATCCTTACTCAGCGCAAAAGAATGGTTTTCGCCTGACGCAATGTATTTAATGTTGTCCAACCCAAATGCCCTCGGGTCCAGAGTTCTCAAACGAGATCGTTCCAAAATTTTTCTACCTAATTGGTACTGTTGACCATTTCCCCATGCATAGACAATTCCTGCTTCATCTAGAAACAAAATATGATCTTTACCAGCAGCCATCTGAACTATTTTGGAATTGGTAAACTTTGGCACTTTCCAAGGGGTCTTCTGCAACGTAATAGTGTCTTTGTAGAAACCTAAAATACCCTCATTGCATCTGAAAGTGCCCCAAGCGTAGACGTCGCCATTGTCAAGCAATACAGCGCTCAGATTGTCAGCAGCCGCTAGTTGAACTACTTTATGATCCATCAAAGGCAATAATTTCCCGTCGAGCTTCCTGGGCGTACTTTCTTGGTCGTTTAGATCTCCGTCTTCATCATCGCTACTGTTATCGGCATCCATATCCTTCAATTGAATGTTGGCATCTGAAGTGTCGCGTCCCAGTGCACCGGAATCATTGGTTCCCCACGACCAAATATTATTACTTTGATCAAGAGCTAAAACGTGCATACCTCCAACTGCAAACGAGACAATCTTAACCTGATCTCTGGCCAAATATGGGTTCAACCGAGGCCTTTTCACCTCTTTGTTTTTAGCAGAAGGGCCCAATCCAAGTTCACACATAGAGCCAGTACCCCAGCAGAATATATCCAAGGGTTGGACCGAGATATACATAGGCCTGAAGTCATCTTGGTTGTTGATAGCAGCATAGTGCTTATGAATGGTCGAAACCAAATGCTTCTTAGCTCTCTTGGTCGGGGTTATGCTAGGACTCGCTGAACGTTTACTCATTTCGAGCTGGTAGTTTCAGATGGAGTATGATTGCAATAGATAGGTTAGACCTGGCTTGCCGATGAGCTAGTTTTTTATGTCAACATTGTTTTTTTTTGATGACCTAATATAATCCTTGACGAAGGGGATTACCTCTATAACGTTTGGGTGTAATATTGAGATAGTTTCGCCTATACCACTAAGTAGGTATTACTTCATCCATCACCTTAGCCTTTCCAATGACGTTTCATTCCTCCCAAACAAAGTTTCATCTGAAGGTGTAGTATTTAAAGCAGACATTTTGGGTGCAATAATCAACCGGAATCCTTGGATTTTAATGTTTCATTTCAGGAAACAACATTAAACTAGACTCTTCTATAGTTAATGAAAACGTACAATAGCATTCTGTATACAATCAGCTTCTGCGCCAGAGCACTTGGCTCAAAAGATTTTGACATTTCAAATAGTGTTTTCCCCTGGCAGGTGTTTTCCGATATGGAGTGGCAGAGTAATTTCCACAATTCCAGTTTATTCGAGATCGCATCATCTTCTGTACCAGCTAATGCTACTACGCTGTGGGGGAATAGTATCAATGCGATAATATCGACAACGGAGAGAAGTCTCTTATATATGTACACGTTGGACCCAAATATTGGTATCTCTGAAGATGTATTTTTACGATGTCAATCTTTAGAACAGTTGAGTGAACACATTATGCAAGGTTTAGAAGGAATTGAGTGGGAACCAGTAAAGCAGCAAATTGATCTGCTGGTAAAAACGCAGGTCCAAAGCTTTAACAGCCAGATTGAGATAAGCTCATCCTTAAATATCCAATCCCATGCGACACAACTTGTGGAGAAATTGAAGCGATTCACCAAAACCATGGAAGAGCTATCAGTTTTGGTCGAACAAAAATTTTCACCAGTCGGACCAGAGTATAATCCTGCGATGCTTGAAATCGCTTACTCGCTGGACGAGATTGCAGTTGGTAGAATTATTGGAGAAGGCCTCGCCAAGAAAGTAGAGGATATGGTTGTAGGAGGAGATCTTCATTCTGCAATCACTGAGATTGCTAACATTTTTTGTGATTTTGGTACCCTTCTAACAGCATATGGCACGGGGCTTGCTGTATGCACTTCAGGCGTTGTAGTTGTGCTATGCGGTATTTCCATCCTAATCTGCGGGGGTGGCACTATCATCTTTGTTTGCCGACTTCTCCAACACCTGCAAAATATCTACAAAGTCCTGGCACTACCGCTAGCATAAAATAGGTGCTTGGCATCTACGTGATAATGGTGCAAGGTGAAGCTCAATTGAACGTCCTTAGAACTCATTGTCAAGTTACATATCACTATATATTATTCAGACAGTTTTTGTTTCTATAAGCGCTGAAAATTTTCAATGAAAATTGAATTCAGCTCATCTCATGTCATCTCATCGCCTGATATAACAAAATTCATTGAATTATTGAGAGCGAAAGAGAGGTCCAAAAGTATGGGAAGAGTCGCCAACAGCAAGTCAAGAAAACAGAGACATGATCCGCTGTTGAAAGATTTGGATTCGGCTCAAGGAAACCTGAGAAAGGTCTCGAAGAAGAAAGATGAAAGCCATAATGGAAATGAGGAACAGGATGAAGACTATGTGGATGCTGCAGCATCCACAAAAATCTTGAAACTAGCTAAAGAACAGCAACAGGAACTCGAAGATGAACAGGAAAAAAGCAAGCGCGAACAAAGTGATTCTTTCGCCAGGTTTCGTATTGGGAGACAGCAGGATCAAGATGATGACGACGAAGACGAGGAAGGGTTCGCCGGTACAATTTCAGACTTCGATCCCTATGATGAAGATGCGGACCAAAAGGATGAGGAGGACATGGTAGAAATCGATGGGGAAGACACAGCTATGTTCGAGAAATACTTCAAAAGCTCGAGTGACTATAATTCCGGGTTCCAAAGCTACAACCTGGCAGACAAGATCATGGCTTCCATTCGCGAGAAGGAAATGAAACTTGACACAGGTAACTATAAAAATAGTGCCACTGCGGTGGCCGATTCTGACCATCAGGGGCAAGGTGTAGCGCTGCCGCTGAAAGTCGTGAAGGCCTATACTACCGTTGGATCTATTCTTAAGACATGGACCCATGGCAAACTACCCAAACTTTTCAAAGTCATTCCTTCTTTAAATAACTGGGAGGATGTCTTGTACGTGACGAACCCTCCAGAATGGTCTCCTCAGCTGGTCTACGAGGCTACCAAGCTTTTCGTCTCGAATTTGACTGCAAAGGAGGCTCAAAAGTTCATAAACATAGTTCTTCTGGATCGTTTTCGCGACAATATTGAAACTAGCGAAGACCACTCTCTAAACTATCACATCTACAGAGCATTGAAAAAGTCTCTTTACAAACCAAGCGCTTTCTTTAAGGGTTTCCTGTTCCCATTGATTGAGACCGGCTGCAATATTCGCGAAGCTACTATTGCGGGAAGTGTCTTGGCTAAAATATCTATTCCAGCTTTGCACTCATCAGCTGCTCTAAGTTACCTATTGAGGTTGCCATTTTCACCCGCTACCACCGTCTTCATCAAGATCCTTTTAGAAAAGAAATACGCACTTCCTTACCAGACTGTAGACGACTGCGTCTACTATTTCATGAGATTTAGAATCTTGGATGACAAAAGTAATGGCGATGATGGTGACAGAATTCTACCCGTGGTGTGGCACAAAGCATTTCTCTCATTCGCCCAACGGTATAAGAATGATGTTACCCAAGACCAAAGGGACTTTTTGCTTGAAACGGTACGTCAAAGAGGCCACAAGGATATTGGTCCTGAGATTAGACGTGAACTGTTGGCTGGGGAAAGCAGAGAATTCGCAAAAACCCCAGAAAATAGAGATGAGTTAATGCTGGATATACAGTAGTCACCCTTTTGACGACATATATATATATATATTTGTATATTAGACTGGCGCCATGAAAACGCGTTTGAACTGGTGGTTAATTGTACTTGGAGTGAAGTGATTGTAATCAATAGTATGAAAATGCTCGATAGTTCACAGTAGGAATTCAAGTTTGGTGGGTGGCCAATGCTAGAAAAAGGGCGTGATCTTTGATTCCACGTGGTGTCACAGCTTCAAGTTAGTTACGTTTTCGATCCCTGCCTTAATGTCACCCCTAGGATCACGAATTTCGTTGAATGACACAATATAAGCACCCTGATCTGAAGTACTGAACTCGAGAGAAAGAGCCGCACGAACTTCAGTATACGCACCGTAGCGAGTTTAAATAAACGCCCTTCGGATAAGCATTTTGGACAGAGGTGATGTTATGTCTCAGTAGCTCAGATTGAATAAAACCTGGAACACATGACAGACACGCACCCTATATCATAAATCATATCCTTGTATTTCGCAGCCCATGCGCTTGCCTGAAAGCTATTTACAGCTTTAGATTGCCCACATAAAGCCAGAGCAGATGATCTTTCTTTAACCTGAATGGTTTCAAAAGTTGGGTCCTTCAAGTCAATACCATAGTTCTTGAATCCATAGAAATGAGAACAAGACGAGACCCACGCTATGCACTTCAAATCATTGTCTTTTTTCAAGAATAATGGGTCAAGGTAATGCTGCAGGAGTTGCGGTCCCATATCATTAACAGCTAAAATATTCTCGTATCCATCTTCCGATGATGGTATTCATAGACCGCATCACAGCAACATTGTGAATTATGATATTAATTAGTCTTTTATCAATTGCTTTGCAACCCCAGTCGCAACTAATTTTACTTTAGTTAAAGAACTCAACTCGCATTTACCGACGATTTGAATGAAGGAAGAGCTGCCCGGACCTCATTTAGGACGCGTTGACGAGCATTCAGGCCCTTCTCTTCGACTCTTACGATGCCCAACACACTACAATTCTTTGAATAAAAAGTTTCATCGCCTCGAAGCCGATGCCCATATTTGCGCCGGTTATAATGGTAAGCTTGCCCTCCAGGTCCTGGCATTTGTCCGAGGTGTACGTTAGATCATTAGGGCGGATTCCATAAAGTAACTCTTTCCAGTTGTGAAGGTCAATATAACCAGAGGCCTCACAACTCATTTGGAAGATTTCGGGTTGACGTTGCTTAACAGAAAGCTATCCAAGTACTAGAAATTCTTGAAAAGGGTTCCGAAGTTTATATGAAGGCTAAGCACTCTTAGATATTCCCATTGCGGAACTATCAATCACGATGTGGATTGTGCAAAGAACTAATGCGAGAAACCCAAAGTTGTCTACAACCGTTCCTTCAACGCAGCTAAGAACACCCTACTTAAGCGCATCATTTAAGCTTGATATCTTCACCTGGTTCGCGACGATAACAACAGCACTCGGGCCTTACCTTCAACCCCCCGCCCGGAAAATGCTCACAATCCTTTTTCATACGATTAAGTGGGGTTCGGCTTGCAGCAATTGTAGTAACGAAATTAAGTAGCTCCCTAAGAAGTCGTCTTAACTCCTAGTGTTCAACCGCAGCATGCTCACATTTTTGGGAATATTTTAATAATCATATAAGTGACGATCAGGCTGAGAAACATGAACAAGATGCAAGCCAAGTAGAATAACAGGCCTACTTTGGAGTTGTGATATTTTTTCAGCTTACCTCCCAAATTTGATAAACTGCGAGAAGTTGCCTGTAAGCCCAACTCTGTAGCTTTGAGAACTGTAGAATCGTCGTTCAGAGCTGCTTGAAACGCTTCGGCTCCCACTTTGAGCCCTGATACCAGCTGCGACATGTCGCTGATTAGTTCCTCTTGTATATTGTTCTGTACTTGCATTTGCTTTTCCATTGGACTGTCGCCGGCTTCAAACATGGAATTCTCTTGAGTTTTGCCCAGCAGACGGTTCCTTAGCTCGCCAAAGCTCTCGTCTTCGGTGCTGGTTAACGAATTTGACGGTAGGCTGTCTAGTGAAGTATGAGGGCCCTCGTCTGGTGTTACCGCTGAATCGAAGTCTACACTAAATCGCCTTGATTTTAGCGACTCCAGATGTTGCGTATATTGCTCTTTTAAAGCTCTGGTAGATGCATGGTGAATCATAGAAGCAGTGCATTCTATACTACTAAATTGGCGTTGAAAGATTTCTAGGTTATTCCTACCATTGCGTTCTTCTGTGCGTGAATCTAAAAAGCTTTCCACTGCTGATTTTCTCAGAATATCCAGATTCGCTAAGAGCTTGGTGCTGAGGACCTTCTGTAAGGCTGGCTCTTCCGCGAACTGTAGCTCTTGAGCAACATGAGCTTCCAATACTTGTTTGATATATGTCAAGCTATCACCACAATTTGCCATTTGTTCCTTCTTTAGAATAACCTTCTCACGATGAGAACTGAAATCTTATCACCCGATTTTTGTGCGGCAAATCGTAATTTTCGATACTAGATAAGTACTAGACTTTTAGCTTATAGAACTAATTATTATAGAATCATAAACAAATAACTCTTACGAGAGGCAAGTTTCAAGCTTCCAAGCTTTGCTGTCTTGAAGACTATAATCAATTCAAAAGCTCTATCGCCCTTAAGACTCACGCTATCTTCTCTCTAAAGAAATGAGGCGTATGTCAGATTACCAAGCGGTGGGAGATAGTCGAATCCCTTTTCCCAGAAGAAATAAGCGAGTCTTTGTTGCATTGACGGCTGCGACGGTTGTGATTTTGGGGTTAATGGCCTTAACAGTGTTCAAAGTTGGCTCTGGAGGTGCTGAGAAGACCATTTGTACTGAATGTGAAACTTATAAGCCAATGAAAGCAGCTTTTACCACTTCACTGGACGAAATATTGTATGATCGCGAGTACAAGGGATCACTCATCAAAAAGCTTTCTGGTGCAATCCAAATTCCTACGGAGATATTTGATGACACGCCTGAACCGTCACCAGATCTGGAGGTCTGGCACAATTTTCAAAGACTGCATGACTATCTAGAAAAGCAGTTTCCTACGCTTTATGAAACAGTTGAAGTTGAAAAGGTTGGAGGTTTCGGACTGCTGTACACTTGGAAAGGCCAAAACTCTGGCCTCAAGCCTTTACTGTTGATGGCTCACCAAGACGTCGTACCCGTAGACCCCAAGACTGTACAATCTTGGACGCACCCCCCATTCAGCGGATATTATAATGAAACCGAAGACTTAATTTACGGGCGTGGGGCCGTCGACGTTAAGCCGCTGGTAATTTCTCATCTAGAAGCTACTGAAAAGTTGATCAAAGACGGGTTCATGCCACAGCGGACGGTCTTGATCTCCCTAGGCTGCGATGAAGAAGCTTCGGGAGGATGCGCCGCACAGATTGCGAGCCATGTGGAAAAGAAGTATGGACGCGACAGTATCTATGCTATTTTGGATGAGGGTGGCAGTGTCAGAGAAAACAAGGGTAAGTTTTACGCTGCGCCGGTAACTGCGGAGAAGGGCTACCTAGATGCTGAAATCACTTTATTCACGCCAGGTGGACACTCCTCAGTTCCTCCAGATCACACATCTATTGGCATACTTAGCGAGTTTATGGTAGAGCTAGAGAACGACACTTACGACATAGAGGTACGCGATACCAATCCCGCGCTAGACGCCTTAAAATGTATGGTGAAATTTGGTGCTGTGGACGACAAGGAAGTAGAAAAGTACCTCACTGAAAAAAAACTAGAAGACCTTGAAGCGGTTTTGGATCGGAGGACTGACTTCAAGTACTGGTTCAAAACTTCTCAGGCATTGGATATTATTTCTGGTGGAATCAAAGCAAATGCCCTGCCTGAATCTGTAACGGTCCTTTTGAATAATAGGATTGACGTGAACTCCTCTGTAAACAAGACATTGGAGCATATTTTAACCCATGCCAGTGCTACGGCTGCCAAGTACGACCTTGGCATTACAGTTTTGTACGGGCGTGACTCCAAAGAGAGGAGCTCGACATGTTTTAAGCCAGACACAGCTAATGGGCGTCTAGTTATCAAATTGATCGACCCACTAGAACCAGCACCAATCTCTCCTACAAGAGGTAGCGAAGTTTGGGAAATCATTGCTGGAACTACAGTTAATCTTTACAAGGAAGAGGCGTTTGGTGGACAGAATGCAAGCGTATATGTAACTCCCGCTCTCAGTACGGGGAACACAGACACAAAATCTTTCTGGAACTTGACGAAGAACATATACCGGTATGATGGCAGTTTGCAGTTTGCAGGTGAAAACGCCCATACTGTCGACGAAAAGGGATCTGGCGTCTCCCTGGTCTCGGGCGTAGCTTTCATGTACCAATACATCGCTAATGTGGACTTCTACAGTACCGGATCCTAAGCCTGAATTTGGAGGGTAGAAGGCTTCAGATTGCCTTTTCAAGAGCTGCCCGCCCAATCACAACATCTATATATCAAGTAACCATCTTTCAAGGCTGAGCCGAAGACTAGACCACGGAAACTACTTACTGTGAATGCAAACGTCAGCGTTTGTGTGACTTGGCTACTTCGCTGAGAAGTTTGAACTCGGGCCATACCATTTCTTGGGAGACAAGAACATGATAACTCCACTGTAAGTAGAGCGATGTGCGAAATGTCATGTCACAAAAATTCATATCAAGCTGCTCTAATGGCTTCCGCATATCGTAAGAAAACTACATCAGTTTCTGGCTTTTGAGCGACTTTCCTATATCTCAGCAATTCGCACTATAGTATCTTGCGCTAGTAGAGTACAGCATTGATAAGCAAGCAAGAAAATATGAACATTTTTCTAAGTGAACATCGTTTCCTTCAATGGTTGAAAGACTACCGCTATGTTTCAAATTTCCGCCCATCTACTATCAAACTACGATCTGTGGGTTTCAGTCGTTGTTAGCGAAAAGGGCGTGGGGAATTATCCAATTCTGGGCTACTTGAGCTTATTCTTCATGCGTGGCGAATCCTCTAATCACCTTGTTTTCTGAAGAAAACTCATTCCCTGTTGAGAAGTACTCTCACCAAGAAACTAGGTAGATAGACGATGTTATTGAACATGTCGAAATGTGTTAAGAGCCAATGGTTATTGGAAGTAAACAAGAAGAGGGATAGTGCGAAGAAACTTACCGATGTTTTATACTGGCAAATTACGGGGCCGGGTAATACCACGGTGACAACGAACCTGCCAGCCCTAAGTTTAATTGCACCATGAGTTGTTTAAGCAGCAAGGGTGGCCTTGAAGACCAAGGAAGAGTGCCGTTAGATTAAGTCTATAGCGATACATACGTATCAGTCTGCGAATGATGATGCTTTCTTTTTGCTTTTTTTGTTCTTTTTATTGTGCTTCCTGCCATTATCCGTAGAATTCTGAATCTTGTGGAAAGGCGTAGTGAGATGCCCCTGTACATTGTTCATCTTGAAAAACTGGTTATCGAGGTCCTCAGCCGCATTGTAAAGAGCGGCCTGTTTACCACCGTGGTTAACAGATTTAGCCTCTTGTGATTCTCCTTGCTTCCCAATATGTGCCGAGAAAGTCAGTTGGCTAAGGTCCCGCGCTAGATCAAGAGACTCTATGTTCTTATGCTTGGCAGCCTCTGCCAATTGTTCTTTCCTTGATTGGGGAAGCTTATCGAAGGTATACAGCTCCTCGTTGAACTCTTCGCATTCCTCCTTGGTATACGGCGTGTCGTCTTCCAGGTGAGGAGGAGGATTGACATACAATAGCTTACTATTGACGTAGTCTTTCAAAATATACCTGCTAGCACGAGACTCATCGGCAGCACCAAAACCTTGTGTCATAAAGCCCCGTGCTCTGGCATAGGATACCAGGATTTCCTGAGCGGTGGGTACACCGGTACCACCTTCTTCCTCTGATTTTGTCTGGATATGTATACCATAAGTTGCTTCGATGAAATATTTAGGGACTCTTTCTGCTACCAGACTGCAGGGGCCAATGTAGTCCCGAAGCTGGTCGATTGGTAACACACCATTGCAAACAAGTTCGCCCTTATTATATGCAAAGTTCGGGAATACCAAACCAGGGCAATCGCAAAGCATAACACGATCTGAAAGTTTGATCGTCTGAAAATGCTTAGTCTTACCTGGAGTGGCAGACACTGAGACCTTTTTGGCTCCCACAAGTGCATTGATTGTGGACGACTTACCGACATTAGGATATCCCACCAAACCTATCGTTATTACAGGGTCCTTTCCTGGTAGAGGGGGAGTGAGAGGATGCTCAGGGGCTTTTGATAAAAACAATTTCTCAAGCTGGTCGATTTTCAAAATCTGAATTTTATCTAGGACTTCGCAATCGACTGGTTCACCATCAACCTCCAACACTTCTTCTTCTTCCACATCTTTGTGGACATAATCCTCCCCGAACTCAGTCTGCTTTTCTAGAAGTTCATTTGCTCTCGCGGCAGAGAAGAAGGTAAACGAAATGCCTTTCGAAAAGAAATACTTGGCCCATATAATCCGTTGCCTACGAGTGAGAAGGTCAGCTTTATTAACTAAAAGCAAGTTCTGCTTCCCCTCGTGCAGTTCCTTAACGTATAACTCTAAATCTCTCGACCGGAAAAGCAAGGGATCACGAGCGTCTACGATTTGAACCACTAAATCAGATCTTTCAATAACTCTCCACAGCTGCCTCCACACTTCAATATTCCTTTCAAACGGTGTTAACAGCAGGTCCTCATTGCTTTCTTGCAAAGAAGCCAATTTGCGTCTCCACTCCAGAAATGCTTCTTTCTCCTGTCTATCTAATTGAAATCGAGTCATACTTTCATTCCAAGCGGGTCTCCTGGGCACGATTAAATTGCTTGCTTGGCTTCTTTGCTTCTCATTAAGTTTCTGCTTCTGCGAGTTGCTCAGCGATACACCCTGAGACCTCGAGTCACTGCCAGCATCCATTCTGATGATCTTGACATTTGAGTGCCTGTCCGCGGCAAAATCCTTATCTGCAAGTTCGGCCGTATTCAAGAACTCGTCTAATGCCGACTCTTGAGTTACAGATCTTAGTTTTACCCAATTTGCTTCATGTTTGTCGGTCGCGAACCGCATTTCTCCGTCAGGCAATATTTCTACCTCATTTTCTTTTGAACGAGCACTTTGGATGGCCCTACCAAGTCCAACAGTATTTTTATTTTTACGTTGGATAGGTTTAGGGCCTCTGGGAGCTTTCCACTTTTTAGTCGATTCTCTTGGGGGCATTTTTTGGTTGAGAAGTTATCCAACTGTACCTAAGCGATGGTTACGATGTATGCGATGAGCTTGCTAATAGTAAAATTTTCGACTTAACGATATTTTCGGCACACGTGATCAATAGATTGCCTTAGTGATGTCTGATGTATTTCACTCTTCTACGAGCCAGATAAAGCGCATTCAAGCTCAGAGGGCTAATCTGAGCAAAGAGCAGGGGATACTAGATAAATCAAAAACCTTTTCGGCATTGCTACAAGCTCACGCATTGAGACAGCATTGTTTTCTTCAAGTCATATGAGATACCTAGCTATTGCTGGCCGACTACCAGGACGTCTTCAGGTACATTCATCCCAAATCTGGACAACATTATCATAGAAGGAACATGTAGCAATCATGCTAGAGCTCCAATCACCACCGTAACACATCGATTCGTGATTTTTTTTGATGTAGCTTTCCTCATTAAATTCGTCGTCTTCGCCAACGCTAATGATCTTCGCACCATTGTACATGCAGCATACGAGTAGCTTATTAGAGGAACTGGAGTTCGAATTGAAAGGCGCCTCAACGAACCGCCATACCCCACCACCAAGGTTCAGACCGGTGGTTTTCGCGGGTGAGACGTTAAGACCTGGATAGATTGAATCGCCACACATCCTCAAGTCAATCGTTCGTATGTGGTCATCATAAGAGCCTGTAACAATAGTCGTCGGTTTGCTATTACGAAAATTCGGCGTACTACTTTTGATAGCAACAATCCCTGCTTCATGTATCCTCGAATTAATCGATATGTTGTCTCCCGAGCGCAGATCATGTACTGCAATCGTAGCGTCATCACCTCCGGTAAATAATAAGTTTTCAAATGGCGAAAGAGTACCAAATTCGGCTGTCCAACACTCTAGTCCATGCTCATAGTTAACAGCCCTGAAAGAGATATCAACTACTGATCTGGAGCTGCCCTGAACCTCCATCTGACGATGTTCAACTTTCTTATAGTGATTTACAACATGGTTGACCGAAAATGTAGTAGTATCATGCTCAATGTCTACTGCTCGAGTCTCACCTGTCGTTGACGTGACTACCACGCAGCGCGGATTCAAAGGAGAAAAATGCAAAGATGTGATCAGCGCATCGGGGTCAAATACTTGCAAATTAGCCACCTCTTGCAATCTTGAAAAGAGACCGTCTTCTACACATATTTCCCAAATTTGAAGGTTTCCCGTAGAGTGGGCGCTTGCCATTAAAGTATCAACAAAAGGAGAGATTTTCAGGTCTAGAATCGCCCCATAGGTTTCATACTGCTTCAGTAATTGTAGTTCACGATTACGGATCTCAATTGAGCCTGTTCTTGAGCCTTTAGACTTGTCAAGATCGTACGTTCCTAAAAGGATATATTTGTCTCGAAAGATACGCAAAGCACACGGTGGTTTTCCGGTACAGCTCAATGCCTTGGCGCAAGACTCCATAGCAGTCATCACAAAACTTCCCAATCGATATGTCAGAAGACTACAGAAGTTTCAGATGTACACCTGCCCAAGCCCATATGTTCGTGTTGTGCGATCTACATCTTGGGATCGATCAAAAATCCTGTTTTCAATGTGCCGATGTTCAATTGACAACACGAACAGCGAACTGAGGAATTTGACACCCCAGAGGACTCTCAGAGGTACTCTACTCGATCTTAACGCTCGAAATTTGTACCATTTACGATTAGATGGATAACCAAGAGTACGTAGAAGGTCTCAGACCATTTCAAGATGGAATTCCTGCTTGGAACTTGAATTCCAATAAGGAAAAGTACCTGCTGAAAGATCCAAAAAAGCAGAATTTTGACTTAGAAGGAACAATAAAGAGATTCCAGCACTTACTGAGCTTAAGTGGGCTTTTCAGGCATTTCATTGAGCGCAAGGCGGCCAAAGACGCCAAGTTCCAGAAAGTTTTGAGTATCTTGGACAATCCCACTGGTGGTAAGCGTTCCAGAAGCGGCGCACACCAGGACAAAAGAAGAAGAAAAACCGAGACTGAAGAAGATGCAGAGCTTTTACGAGAAGAAGAAGACGAAGTTGAAGACGTAATCGAGTACAGGTTTAACGAGTCACCACCTTTCGTCAATGGCTCTCTAAGACCATATCAAATCCAAGGTGTGAACTGGTTAGTTTCGCTGCATAAGAATGGTCTAGCGGGCATCCTGGCGGATGAGATGGGGCTCGGAAAGACACTCCAGACCATCTCGTTTTTAGGCTATTTGCGGTATGTTGAGAAAACACGTGGCCCCTTCTTGGTGATCGCTCCCAAGTCTACTCTCAATAATTGGCTCAGAGAAATCAACAGATGGACCCCTGAATTCAACGCATTTGTTCTACAGGGTGATAAGGAGGCAAGAACGAAGCTAGTTTCCGATAAACTTTTAGCCTGTGACTTTGATATCGTTGTGGCATCCTACGAAATCATCATTAAAGAAAAGTCCTCTTTCAAGAAATTTAACTGGCAGTATATCGTCATCGATGAAGCCCACAGAATCAAAAATGAAGAATCTCTGCTTTCCCAAGTTCTTAGAGAGTTCACCTCTCGTAACAGATTGCTCATAACCGGTACTCCACTACAAAACAATCTGCATGAACTTTGGGCCCTATTGAATTTCCTGCTGCCTGATGTCTTTTCAGATTCACAAGCATTTGACGATTGGTTTTCTTCGGAGTCTAGCGAGGAAGATAAGGAAAAGATCGTCAAACAATTACATACAGTATTGCAACCATTTTTGTTGCGTAGGCTGAAAAATGAAGTAGAAACCTCTCTTCTACCTAAAAAGGAGCTAAATCTCTATATTGGGATGTCAACGATGCAAAAAAAATGGTACAAGCAAATTTTAGAGAAGGATTTGGATGCTGTCAACGGTTCAAACGGAACCAAAGAATCCAAAACTAGGCTTTTGAATATTATGATGCAACTTAGAAAATGCTGTAATCATCCCTACCTTTTTGACGGTGCTGAACCTGGTCCTCCTTTCACTACTGACGAACACCTTGTTTACAATTCCGCTAAACTGAAAGTATTGGACAAACTTCTAAAAAAATACAGAGAAGAAGGTTCTCGTGTGCTGATATTTAGTCAGATGTCAAGGGTTTTGGACATCCTGGAAGATTACTGCTTTTTCAGAGAATATGAGTATTGTAGAATTGATGGTTCAACAGCACATGAGGATCGGATTGAAGCGATAGATGAATATAATGCACCAGATTCCAAAAAGTTTGTGTTTTTGTTGACTACCCGTGCCGGTGGATTGGGTATTAACTTAACGACAGCAGACGTCGTTGTGCTTTACGATTCGGATTGGAACCCGCAAGCGGACCTACAAGCGATGGACAGAGCCCACCGTATTGGTCAAAAGAAGCAGGTCAAAGTATTTAGACTGGTGACAGATAATTCAGTTGAAGAAAAGATTCTAGAGAGGGCAACGCAGAAACTAAGACTGGACCAATTGGTAATTCAGCAAAGCAGAAGTACAGCGAATAATAAGGACACGAAGAAAGGCGACTCAAAGGATGCTTTGTTGACCATGATTCAACATGGTGCCGCTGATGTATTCAATTCCAATAGCGAGGCATCCAGCAGTAAAGGGACGCCTCAACCGAATTCGAGTGGCGACGTCGACGGCGAGTTAGACTTAGACTCACTTCTCGCCAAATCTGAGAACAAAACTCAGTCTCTAAATCAAAAATATGAATCCCTTGGCTTGGACGACTTACAGAAGTTTAATCAGGATTCAGCGTACGAATGGAATGGACAGGATTTCAAAAAGACTGTTCATAAAGAAATTATCAGTCCAAACCTAATTAACCCCACTAAGCGTGAGCGTAAAGAAAATTACAATATCGATGGGTATTACAAGGACAAGTTGAACCCTGGCAGATCTACAACCCCAGCACAACCCCGAATGCCAAGGCCACAACCATTCAATAGTCACCAGTTGCTTTCGCCCCAATTGAAGGTGCTGTACGAGAAAGAGAGGATGTGGAATACCAAGAAGAACAACTATGTGCCAACGATGGATGATGTCAAAGCCACTTATGGTGATATTGCTGATGAACATGAGAAACGAGAGAAGTTAAAAATGCTTTTGCTCTCAGTGAGTAATGCTCAACCATTAAGCGAAGAGGAAGTGAAGCAGAAGGCGGAGTTAGAAGCCGAAGGATTCACGAATTGGAACAAGAACGATTTTCGAAAATTTATTGCGTCTTGTGGTAAGTATGGAAGAAATTCAATCAAGGCAATTGCACTGGATTTCGCGCCCCACAAATCGGAACAGGAAATTCGGGATTATGCCAAAGAATTCTGGGCAAATATACAACGCGTCGAGGATTATGAACGGTATATCAAAAACATAGAGGCCGAAGAGGAGAGAATTCGGCGTACTAAGTTACAACAGGAATCGTTGCGCCGCAAGATTGCGCAATGTGCCAATCCATTATTTGATCTTACACTGAAATATCCACCTTCCAACAGTAACAAGCGCGTATTTTCCGAGGAAGAAGACCGGTTTTTGCTGTTGATGCTATTCAAATTTGGAATTGACCGCGAAAACGTTTACGAATTGATTCGAGATGAGATTCGTGACTGCCCGTTGTTCGAATTGGACTTTTTTTTCCAGAGTCGGACGCCGATCGAACTCAACCGGCGTGCGATTACACTGTTGCAATGCTTGGAGAAGGAGTTCAACTCTGGGGTTGTCTTGGACGAGGAAATGAAGCAACGCCTAACGGAAGAGGACGAGTATGCCAGAAAAGCGGCGGAGGAGGAAGAAAAGGAGAGAGAACATCAAGAAAGCCAGGGGCAGAAAGAGAAACAGGAAGAATCCACTGTCAATGGCCATGGCGCAAATGGTACTAATGGTATACATGGCACGAATGGCGGCATGGAAGATGGAAGCGCGAAACGGGCTTCGGATGCGGATGAAGCTATGGAGTCGGATGCAAAAAGGCTCAAGGCCGACTGAAAGGCGGTACAGTGCATACATAGCACAGCTGTCAGAAAGAAAATTCCTATAAAAACATCGATTTCAGATTACTTAGTTTAACATTTGTGAGTGTAAAGATATATTTTGACCAAAAAAAGAGCAAAATTTGAGAGAGCAGCAACAGTAGTGGTGGTGGCCTTAGCTAGCTTTACTTCTAATCTCTGTTGAGTAATTTCTCAACAGTATGATCTAGGTTAGCAGGTTTGGTCAGCGAGGAGTAACGGTCGTGCACTTCGCCGTGCTTGTTGATGAGAAACTTTTCGAAGTTCCATTTAATGCCCTTGAAACCCAAAACACCAGGTTTTTCCATTTTGAGGTACTCAAACACAGGATCGGCATCTGAGCCATTGACATCCACCTTTTTGAGAACGGGAAACGTCACGCCGTAGTTGAGCTGGCAAAACTGGCCTATTTCCTCGTCGGAGCCCGGCTCCTGTTTGCCGAACTGGTTACAAGGGAACGCTAGGATTTCGAAGCCCTTGTTGTGGTAGCGCAAGTAAAGTTGCTGCAATTCTTCATACTGGGGTGTGAAGCCGCATTTGGACGCCACGTTGACGATAAGTACAACTTTTCCCTCAAGTTTCTTAAAGGGGAAGGGTTCACCCTTCTTGTCGAGAGGAGCGAGATCGTAGAATTTGGAAGCCGATGATTTTGTCATGCTAAGTAAACGTGGGTTATGCTATGTTGGCGATTTGAAACAAATGTAGAGATTATAGGAAAGAGTTGTGGTAAACTGTAGGATGAGCCTATTTCGTATTTTTTATCACTAGGAGGAAGCTAAGAGAAAAAGACAATTTTCGCTAAGATACGACCTAGGTAAAATATAGGTGGGGTTGAATAGGGTCTAGCTAGAGGAGCGAGACTGGTGATCTACAAGTGAAAGAGAGAAGGACCCTCTCAATTTATACAATCGATGCAAAAAATGTCTGAACCAAACACAATAGATAAAGAACTACACCGGGTTTTACATTCATACCGATATAACAGATCCAATTGTTATTGTTGTACATTGCTCTGAGCTTAGGGCGCAGTAGCAAGTAGGAACTTTTCTATGTTGCATGAGGGACTTAAGATTGATTAGGTCAAGGTTTTGTCACCAGCGCAGAAATAGTGTCATCACCACTTTTTTGCAGCCACAGAGAGTTTTGAGAGTAGGGTAAGGGCATTGAATATGATGACGAGTGCGCATGAGCACATGGGAGTGCAATCGAGTACATTGTCAAGCGAGTATTGTACGTAAGGTTTCTAGACTCTTGTAGGCTCATTGGCTAGAACCAGATAGATGATCGGATAGATTTGGCAATAATGGCACGGTGATTGATGGCTTGACAGATATGTTTGCACCTTACAGCGCGTCCACAACGTATATGCGTGTAGTAAGTAAAATGACGATTTAAATGTTGGCATATAGGCTCGAGTGTGCATGTTGCGGTGATAATAGCAAAGGCTTTCGCAGGCGTCAGAAACGGCTTGACAACTAGTTCAAGGGTAGAGGCCTGGAGAAAAGCATATGCTTGGAACATCCTCAGAGTTTTCGGGTGTCGCGACGCAATAATAGAAAGAGATAAAATATGGTTTCAAGTTTGAGTACGGTGATCTATCGTGGTCGGATTTGAACAACCGAGCTTGTAACTACTGGCAACAATGTGTGTTTCAGGCATCGTTAAAACAAAGGCCGTTACACCCGAACTGGGCTCAATTTAAAGTTGGGTCTAACGTAGAGCGTCTTACAGGTTTCATTGATTTTGTAGTTGTAGCTGCTTGGGTTTACGTCAGAAGTGGAAGGCTTGCTAAGCTGTCTTTAAAGTATCCACGATTGACTGAACTAATCTATTGTTATTCTACGTTTATCGCGACACGTGTGAACCATCGGTGTTTACATGGATATTGGTATCGACTAAGATAGGCAGTATTGGTCATGCATGAGTAATTTTCATGGACCACCCACTTGGTCTGCGAGCCTGAGTCAACATTTCAAGTCTAAACATGTATTATCACTTTGTACTATTATGTCGTTGTGCGAATTACATGTGTACTATATCAAGATCCTGTGGGATTCCGACAGCTACCATCCACTAGTTCTGACATTTAAGTTATCCCAGAATGCCACTATCTGCTTGAGGAACTTTGTAGTCTCCGTCATGAAAACCACTATAGTGGGACAAATCCCCCTCGACTAAGGTGCAAAACCACCATGTCATAATAGTACGCAGTGATTTTTATAACTACTGAGCACGCACGCACACCACACCGTATTTACGAATTACAACCACTTTGGCGAACGCATTACTACTTTGAGTCGATGAAAGGCGCTCACTCTGCTAGCAATATTAGGCCCTACACAACATCAGCTCAAGCCACTTAGTTCGGTGCCAAACGTCTCTAAAGCCCACAATCCAATGAATTAGATTTACAGCTTGCAATCTCACGACGACACCAAGTTGACCTATATTTTTGTTTGTGTTAATTATATGATACAAAAGTTAATTGTTCAGTACCCTTCTCGGAACCGTCATAGATACCAAAGACCTCAAGAATGCTGCTGGGAGCTGATCACGGACATACACTTGAAGTCATTGGAGTGCGATGCCTTCCACAGACGAACTTTGCCGTCATCTCCCGCGGAACTCAAAATAGTACCGGTTAAATTCCACGATACCGACCACACTTCACCCCTGTGGTCGGCACTTTCACTTACTAGTTTAACACTCAACTCAGGAGAATTACTCTTATGCTCAGAATCGTCGTTATCTTGATCAACGCTCATCGAATCGTCGTCATCTCTATCGTGATTGTTGCCCCTCAATGTTTCCGTCACTTTAAAAATTCGGACTTTGCCATCTTTGCAACCAGTAGCAATCAATTGATACCATCTGCCAATCGAAGGAGCCCAGCTGACAGATCTGATCAATCCGCCATGACCTTCTAGCTTAGCGGCCACGTACATTTTTCCATTTCTATCCTTCTGATAAATCAAAGCTTGGTCCAAGGCACATACCAGCGCCTTTTCAGGCAAAAACCGAGACGGACACCACGTCAAACAGAAATCAGATTGCAAGTGTGATGCAGGTGGGGTGCGCAGTACTTGGATTTCACTAGTGAGGCTCCAAGATCTCAGATCAGACGGCTCTAGCGCTTCGTATATTCGCAACATCCCGTCGTTACCAATTGCCCCCAATTTCAACCCTAAATGCCCAGGGGCAAATTTGACATTAAACAATGGGCCAGTAGCATCATTTAATGTACACAGTTTGGTCCATTTGCGACCGGAACATTCCGGAGCGTCAGGCTCTTCTTCCCACAATTTGATTAGTTTATCGTATGAAACAGATGCTATAATTCTACCATATTCAGGGCTAGCCCAGTCCAAGCTTACTACCGAACTGTCATGCGCTTTCCACGAATCGCTGAGTTGCCATTCATTTGTTTCTCTCTCTAACCGGAAAACCTTGATATGCTGGTCCGATGAACATGTCGCAACGTGTCTACCATAGAAATCGTAAACTACATCATGAACGAGATCTTCATGGCCGGTAATGAAAGGTTTCATTGCTTATGTATTTGCTTTTCACAGTGGAATCTTTGACCTCCTGGTGCTTTCAAATATGATGAATTTTTATTTACAATTTGAACAATATTTTGAACTACTTTATTTCTATGATTGCCAAAATCGCTTGAGAACAACCAAGCCATTGATACTTAAGATGGTTCAATACGTGCTCCTTTTAACTGCACTGGCATTGCTATATATTTCAAGGCATTATTCGCCACTTTTGGCGGCGACTGCATTTTCCATAATTGGGTACCAGGCTACAGATGCCTTAATTCCGTGTGTCTCGCCGTCGTTCGTCAGAATCGGCTTATTTGGCAAGGACCTGAGCAAGCCTGGAAGGCCAGTAATTCCTGAGAGCATTGGAGCAATATCAGCCACTGTATACCTATTCATTATGTTTTTCTACATCCCATTTTTGTTCTACAAGTACTTAGTGGTGATCACTTCTGGAGGCGGACATCGTGACGTTTCTGTCATGCAGCCCAGCAAAGACGAATATTTATTTCCCCACGGAAAAATGTCCGAATATTTGAGTGCTGTACTATGCTTGCAAAGTACCGTACTTCTGGGGATGGCAGATGATCTATTCGACTTGAGGTGGAGACACAAATTCTTTCTTCCCGCAGTGTCTGCGATTCCACTCTTAGTGGTATACTATGTAGACTTTGGTGTCACCTATGTTTTGATCCCCGACGTCATTCAAAAATGGTTTCAAACCTCCAAGACCGCTTTTAACCTGGGAGCTTTTTACTACATTTACATGGCATCCATGGCTATTTTCTGCCCTAACTCCATTAATATTCTAGCTGGCGTGAATGGCCTTGAAGTAGGACAGAGCATTGTTTTGGGTATTATTTCGCTGGCGAACGATTCTTTGTACCTGACACTCGGAACAGAGGCTTCAAAGGAAGCCCATAGATTTTCTGCCATCTTAATTATCCCATTTCTAGGAGTTGCTTTAGCGCTATGGAAATGGAACAAATGGCCGGCCAAAGTTTTCGTGGGAGATACTTTCTGTTATTTTGCTGGTATGATCTTCTCCGTTGTTGGTATTCTGGGCCATTTTTCGAAAACCACATTGTTATTGTTCATCCCACAAACCCTCAATTTCGCATATTCTTGCCCGCAGTTGTTTGGGCTGGTACCGTGCCCTAGGCATAGGCTACCACGATTTGACGAAAATGATGGACTAATGTATCCATCGAGAGCAAACTTGATTGAAAAGCCGCCAAAAAAAGTGATGCTCCCAGTCCTGCGACTGTTGCATTCACTCAGGTTGATAGACATTGAAATGGATTCCAAGACCAAGGTCATAAAAAGTTGCACAAATATGACACTCATAAATTTGGTACTAGTATGGTTTGGGCCAATGCGCGAGGATAAATTATGTAATAAAATCCTTACAATCCAGCTGTTCATCGGATTGTTAGCTATAGCTGCCAGGCATTCCCTAGGGTCCTTTATTTTTGGCCACGACAACATTCAGTTTTTGTGAATTAGATGAACAGTGTTACGCTATATATTACATCTCAACTTGAATTTTGAATAAAGTAAAAAGGCGACCGCCAGAGATATTTGCTAAGAAATTTCTAGAACAGTTTAACAGCCCTCGGAGAGCCCTCTGTATCTCTAGACGCGAATATTTTCGATAGGAAAATATTGATCAGACACAATCCGTTGAAAAACCTACTTTCCTATACTAGCGTAGTACTTCTCACGCTTCTGGACAAGATCCTGTGCCCAACCCTTAACTTCTTCTGTTTTAATGCTGTTGATAGCGGTCCAAAACTGGTTCAAGTCCCGCTTACCGCCAGCCTTTTTCTCATACTCGTAGCACTGAACCAGCATTTCAAACTTATCAATGTCTTTGACATATCGGGCTTCTAGCGAACCTATGTTTTCGTATGCGAGCCAGTCGTCGAAGATTTCCTGTGCAGCTTGCGGATTGTAGGGCCTTATGAACTCTTCACATAGGTACTCAATGGTGGCGAGTTCTCGGCGATGCTTCTCATCTTTACCCACTGTGTCATATGGAGTGATATCCCCCACCAGTGATTCAGCGATATCATGCACCATGGCAATACGTACGCATTTGTCCCTATTGACCTTGGGGTCCCTAATGAGCATTGCGGTGATACCCATGCGGTACATATGATCCGCAATGCTCTCACAAGTAGTAATGTTATGTTCCAACCATCCAGTTCGCTTCTGAATTTTCAACAGTTCAACGATATGTAGAAAAGCCAAAACATGATTCTGACCTCCACTTGCAAGTAGATCTCTGACCCCCTGCGGTACTTGATCTTGAGGTCTCCAAACGGGCGTGGTCATTGTGGTTGCTATTGTACTGGAATGGCGGGACCCTGGACGAGAGAAGATTGTTTTGGCTAGTGAGATGCGTATTTTCAATACCATGGAAAATAGCAGTGTTTACAGTTCAAAACATGATCATTTCTAACAGCGATAAAACCGAAAACGGCTTTTAGCCAACATCTCGTCAACGGGGACTCTGGACTTCCACCACTCCTATTAGCTAAAAACACGTCATTAAACTACTGTACATGGCTATTATTGGGTCCCAAGAGATC
Source organism: Lachancea sp. yHQL494 (assembly GCA_030562185.1). Classification (NCBI taxonomy): domain Eukaryota; kingdom Fungi; phylum Ascomycota; class Saccharomycetes; order Saccharomycetales; family Saccharomycetaceae; genus Lachancea; species Lachancea sp. yHQL494. The sequence continues at coordinate 104,187 of JAJMGS010000008.1, read as the reverse complement.
TGTTACTTTACACACGTTTGTTTAAAAGGAGCTAAGTAATACAACTGCTTAGGCAATCAATTCGATAACACCACCAGCAGCTCTGATCTTTTCCTCGGCCAACTTGGATACAAATCTGGCCTTGACAATAACAGGGACTTCTGGGATTCTACCTTTACCCAAAACCTTACCGTAACCGGCAGCCAAGGTGTCAATCACTGGGGCAGCAGACTTGGAAGCGGACTTCAAGTATTCATCTCTCTTGTCCTCTGGGACCAAAGTCCATAATTTGTCCAAGTTCAAGACTGGTCTCCAGAAGTGGGTACCTTGCTTGTGGAAGTATCTCATACCAACCTTACCAAAGTAACCAGGATGGTACTTGTCCAAATTGGTCCTGTGGTGGTGCTGACCACCGGCCATACCCCTACCACCGGGGTGCTTTCTGTGCTTTCCGATACGACCCTTACCGGCTGCAACGAGTTAGTATACTGTGACTGACAAAATGCATGGTTTTGAAACCACGCAAGAGTTGTGTTCTTCTGGAAAGATGAGTGTGCATTGCATCGGTGGATGGCTTTGAACAAAGCCTTGGAGAGTTATCTGAAGGTCCCTTCCACCACTACTTGTGGTGAGAGGAAGCACTTCGGGAAGAGAAGCAAAAAGAAAACCATAAGGACATGCTGAGACGGCTAGTCTCAAATACCCAGCAGGCCATTTACTTCATTCATGGGTTGTTGCAAGATAGACATCTTGACGAAACTCTTATCCACCGGCAAATTCCATCCTCGTCCCAGAAAAATCAACGTCTTGGTTCTTTCATTCCCTCTTCCATGGAACTACATACCTGAGACGTGACCTCTATGCTTTCTGGTCTTGGTTAATCTAGATGGCATTGTTGATGTCTGAGGATATAATGCAAGAGGAGACAACAAGTAAGAAGCAAACAGAAAAGTTGATCAAACGTTAATAGTAATAGGGCGGATGAGTTCGAAGGATCTTGAGTCGTGTGGAAAAAAATCAGAAATTTTGCGTGGGTCCAGAGATTGTTAGCATGATTCAGTTTTTTTTTCAGAAAATGGTCAAAAATAAAAAATAACTAAAACAAAACCTTGGTAACAGTCAAACCTAGAGCTTAGCTTTAAACAAACTTAGTTTTATTGGTAGGTTATATTGAGGTAGGCCTCCGCGTAGAAAACTCAAGCTTGCTTGAGCAATCTGCCCGAGCAGGGCGGTCGCAGCAATGTTTAAGTCGCGACGGTAGGTGATGTAGTACTTCTTACCAATCTTTGAGGTTTTCAATATGATTCAATCCAGGAACCTGACAAAATCGAATGTCACACGATGGTTCTGATAGATTGTAGTTCTTAAACGTTACATGAAAGGGTGCTGGGCTGATCGATGAGCACTACATGGAAGTATCAATGCAAGAGTTAGCCTACTGCCATACATTTGTATGTATAAAATAAGCATACCTGCAGACTGTGATAAGAATGTTACAACATCACTTAGTATTAATATGTCATCTATGAGAATATCAACACTCAAATTATAACATACCGATATGGAACCCTACCAGAATACACTGTACTAGCTGTTGAGGACCGCGATCAAAGGGTTCGTTTATTCTCTCGTTCCAGTCCATTCTCTCGTCTTCTATATTGTTTCGAACACCAGGTCGACGACTATGCCACAGAGAGAACAGTCTCAGGAGCCAGATAGAGAACGGTATTTGGGACACTATCTATAATTGCCTACTCCATTTCAGCCAATAACGTTGGTCCTATCATGCTCATGCACTGTTTAAACTCTATATCGGTCTGGTCAGATGCACTATTTCCAATTAGGCACGTGATGCAGGGGAAAGGGAGACCAACCTTCAACTTTACCAGAGGGAACTATTGTATACTCTTCCACACTAAATTGATTTTGATATGCCAACCAAATCATACCTAGATTCAAGGCCAAAACCCTTCTTAACACTACTCTCAGCTTTATCATCGCTACTGCGTTCAACAGCTGCATAAACTGCCTTTGAATCAAAAACATCGGCCACGAGTGATTGGCGTGCTTTGCGCTCCTACTTTATGTCAGAAACTCAAGCTCTCATGGTTTCGAAGCCAAAGCTCACCCCTTCTCTAGCATTCACAACACTAGTGGCATGCTTTGGATCAATACAATATGGCTATCATATGGCTGAACTCAATGCACCTGGCCAGGTCTTGTCCTGCGCGAAATATGACAATCCATGGCCCCAGACCCCTTATCATCAGACCTGGCTTGGGAGTCACGGTTTCAAACAATGCATTGAGCTTTCAGAACAACAAATGGGGCTTGCTACGTCAATTTTCTCCATTGGGGGGCTTGCTGGTTCACTCTACGCAGGCAGACTTGCAGACCGCTACGGTCGTAAACGCTATAGTTTTGTTAATTGTGTGATTGGAATTCTAGGGTCTCTGATTTTGTTTCGCGCGAATACATATGCACAGCTCATATTTGGCCGTTTCATGGTCGGTATCTGCTGCGGCAGTTCTATAGTTGTGACACCATTGTTTATTACCGAGATCTCACCCAAAGAGCTGCGAGGTTCTTTGGGATCCATGAATCAGGTCTGCATCAACCTCGGCATTTTATTGACCCAGTTGCTGGCTCTCAAGTTCGCAGATTCTTTCCGATGGAGGTGGCTTTTACTTTCCGGTGCAGTTCTAGCATTTTTCAACTTGCTACTCCTATTCAAGATTGATGAATCTCCGCTATGGCTTGCTTCCCAAGGGGATGTGCATGGTGCTGAAAGTGTGCTACATGGATTGCGCGGTGGAGACTTGCATCGCTCTCGCGACGAAGTTGAAGAGTGGCTCACAGCCCGTGGTTCGTCCAGAAACGTCCCTTATGCGGCTTCCAGAGACCCCACTCCCATGCATGCACCTGATTCCCCGCAGTCATCTCTTCAGTCCTCACAAGGTTCCAATTCCGAAGTATCGCTGGTCCAATATTTCACAGACCCACGCTATAGTATGTCGCGTTGGGCTGTGGCTGCAATTTTGATGAGCCAGCAATTCTGTGGTATCAATTCCATCATATTCTATGGCGTCAAAGTTGTGAGTGGTCAACTGCCGCACTATGCCATAATAGTGAACTTCGCCATTTCAATTGTGAACGTTTTAGTGACATTTGGAGCGTCATTCCTCGTGGACCATTGGGGCCGTAAGCCGCTTTTGATTTTCTCTGCAGGTGCCATGTCTGTCGCCACAGCATTCGTGTCGGGCGGGCTTGTTGCTAATAACGCTGGCGTTTTGGTAACCTTCACGATTATCTATGTGGCTGTTTTCGCCATTGGACTGGGCCCCATTCCGTTCCTGGTCATCTCTGAACTGTCTCCACCGGAGGCCAGTGGAATTGCTCAAAGTTACGGCACAACTTGTAATTGGATTGCAACTTTCATTGTGGGATACGGGTTCCCGTCGCTGCACCAGTGGCTCAAAGGGTACGTTTTCTTGCTCTTCACAGCTTACGCCGCAGGATTCGCCATCTACGTGTGGTTTAAAATCCCTGAAACCAAGTGCAAGCACGAACAAGAGCTTAGGTGGAGACAATAAGATCCCAAAAGCACTGTATAGTAGAAACGCTGGTCATTTTATTCCAATATGTCACGTAGATCAGATCATTATTTCTTTACCTGTCGTAGAGCTACGATTTCTTTAGTGAATATACTTCATGGCCATCAAGTTGCATACTTGTGTGGAAGAAATAAGTGCATTAAACATGAAAATCGGTAACTTCATGGCCTCATGACCGTCAATAAAAAATATGGTATCAGATTATCAACTGCATACATATAGGCTATGGGATACACATATCTGATATAAAAGCTCGCAAACCAAATGAGAGAAATTTTCAGATCTCGGCAGACTCAAGAAGTATAGAGGGAAAGGGCAACACAGGATTGATCAAGAGCCAAGAATACCCAACATACAGATAGACGACAATGTCGGTGGAAAAGACCAATTCACGCACTTTCAGCGGATGCTGGGCATGTCGATTCAAAAAAAGACGCTGTGACGAAAGAAAGCCTTTTTGTTCCCTATGCCTCCTCCACGGTGACAAATGCAGTTACGACGTGCGGCTGATATGGCAGCATGATAACATCTTCTCGGTAAATCCGGCCAAGGAGCTGGTTTCCTGGAAGAAACTGAAAAAGCTGTGTAAAAAACCCAATAAAAACCGTATTTCCAAGCGAGAGTTCTGCCGCATGACTCAATTTCGTCAGATATCGCCTCCAAATTCGGATGACGAAAGCATCGGCAAGGGCGAAAGAGGCAGCAAGGACTTTGTAAAAAATTACGATACAGAATTGCAAGACCTCGACGGTAGCGGAATTGGCAATTGTTACTGTAAACCCGAGGAAAGCCCCACATCTTTCACCATTAGTGTGCGGAGACTCAAGATATACCATAATGCTCTAGACTGCGTTCACGGCAGGAATAACAAAGAGTATGGACAGAAATATGTAAACGAGCGGTTGTCTGCTTTGCTGACTACACTCGAGGAGAAATGCCGAACTTCCGCTTGCAGTGCTAGCGGTCCGTTTGGCGTTTTCAAAGTGCCTACAAACGTTGCTCCTCAGGGCTTCAAACCCAGTAAGAACGCATCTACCTCACCGAAAAGCCATAGATCGGAATCTGTCTACAGTCTCTCCTCTAGCTTACCTGATACACCCACATCTCAGGGCTCATCTACTTGTGCATCAACGACAGATGTAACTAGCAAGTTCTTGGCATGTCACTGGCCCAACTTGCTGCTGGCAAATGTTTCCAATTTCTGTTTGCAACAAAGTGCATATGTTAAATGGCTAACGCCACGTGTCGAAAGCATGGTTCATTCCTTGCACCCTGAGTTTTTGGAAGAGCTAATGCAACAGAAACTTCAAGCCTCTAAATGGATCCCCATAGTACCTCAGTTTTCCATGGAATGTCAAGCAATGTATCTGCTATTAATAGTCATGGCGGATACTGGTCACAATTATGTGGATTTCATATCACGGTGGGTTCAGTCTCAGACCAAAGTCTCTTACCTATCTTTCCCTTTAGTGGCATATTCTTTGAACAACAATACCAGCATCACTTTTCTGATCCACTGCCATGAGCTTCTGTCCGAAGCTGGCCTACAGGACCTGTATCAGTACAATTTGACATCGATGTTAAAAATAAACACTGTTAGACTCATTTTGCAACATTGGAATAATGCGATGATGGATCAAATTTGCCAGTACAAGGACACTACACACGCAGAAATGCAATTGAAATTCTGGGAATTGCAATTGCAATGTAATGAAGAATTTTATAGAGATATATGCTTGGTAGTTTGAATTCAATGATTTTACGAGATTAACAAAATACATCTTTAATTTTCCGCGGACATTAAAGAATGATGCATACGTACATTAATAAATCAACGCACATTAGCGTTCGTGATAGAGCCAACTTTGAAAGATTCACCCTTGTTATTGGTCAATTTTTTAGACTTGCCATTGTCCTCTTCATCTTTGAAGTAAACTTCTAGGTTTTCGTTAGTAGAGAAGTTGGGCTGTAGTTGTTCCCAGGTCTTTTTCTTTGGGTTGAGTTGTTTTGCGGGCTCGTCGTCACCAAAACCTTCAAAAAAGACTTTGTCGCCTGGCTTACAGCCCACTGGAGGTTGAACGAATTCAACATTGTTGTCATCGGAACCACATAACACCATAGCAGTGGATTTGATACCTCTCATGTTCACGGGTTTCAAGTTACACACAGCAACCACGTAGCGTTCTTGCATAGCTTCTAATGGAAAGTATTTGACCAATCCGGAGCATACAGTTCTAGGGCCCTCTTCGTCGCCAACGTCGATGGTTGAAACATATAAGGAATCAGCATCGGGATGTTTCATACATTTCTGGATGAACCCGACCCTAAAGTCGATAGCAGAAGGTTTTGGTGTTTGAGGCTGCTCCTTTTGTTGCGGAGCCTGTTGCGACTGTTGGGCCTTCTTGGCGGCTTTTTTGGCCTTGGCCTCCTCCCTAAGTCTTTTCAACGTTTCCTCATCAGGCTTACCTCTTGGACCTTGTGGCGCATCCTTGGATTCTACCTTGACGGCAGGTTCCTTGGTGCCGGCTCCTTCCTGTTTCTTGGAGTCATCCTTCTTTTTCTTCTCAATTATTTCACGAGGTAACTCAAGGTCAAGGTTCAAAGACAGTTTGTCGTCTTCAGGAAGTTCTAGCAATTCCTGTAGATATGCGCACCATCTGATAATGTGTCTGTACTGCGCATAATGGCCTTTGACGTCCTTAGAGGAGGCCAAAAGGTCTTTGATCATTGGGAAAACCGACTCAAAAACAAGTGCATCAGTTTCAGTGGGTGTCACAGTACCTAAGATGAAAGAATGGTCCCTCAAGCGCACATTTAGTTCCTCAATGTGACCTTGGATCTGTCCGGATTTCACCACGGTTTCCCACTGAGTGCACAAGGCAAGTTGCTCATTGTTTAGCTCGTTGGAAAGCGAGAGACTTTTGAACTTTTCTAACAGAGCAGACATAGTTTTAGGAGCTAAAAAAACAGTTAAGAAGAAGCACAATTGGTCCCGAATTACTGACTTAACTAATTGCAAGATCGACTATTTAGTGAATCACAAATCTACTACTCAGCTTTATAAAAAATTCTAAGCATTTTCTCCCAGTTGGAAATGGTGCCTAGTTTCGAGTGCTACTTGTGTCACGTGTCATAATGAGAGTAGCATCAAGCTTGAGCAATGCGCTTGAGTTCGCTGTTCTTAGCCCCCCGTTGAAGTTACAATTGTGGAGAACTTTACATTTTTCGCATTCATCGTTTGCGTTGTCAAGATCGTTCTTGATGGTTCCGCAGTGAGAATGACTTCGGAGACGTAGCCTTCACAGACTTCTAGAGAGAACTAAATTGGTCTGCCGTTAAGTCACTTTGTGCATTGCGGGTTTCTTATCGAAGTAAACTATCAAATACTCCCTTTCGTTTTTTGGTTCTTGCAGCCGCGTAAAGGCATGCTCATCACTTTCTCTATACATAGGTTCTTAAATCACTCCCGGTAAGAAAAGTAAGCGATTTAGGACCAAGATATAGATTCATCGTATTAGTCCGTTTTTGTTAGCTTGAAATTTGACATTGCAAGGGATTCAGATGTCGCAGTTGCAGGTCCCTTCGCTCAATTGGACCCCCAAATCATTTTCAAGCTCCTGGGGTAGGTATTAAGCAGTTTTCGTGTTACGAGAGGTGAAGGCTTCCCTTCTTAATTTCAGAGGTTAGATACTCCGTTGAAGCTTCGAAGGCAACAGTTTGAGTGCGCATCTCAGACAACATGACAGAATGGTACAAAGTGATGTTTCTAGACAAGAAGTGTATTGAAGTTCACTTCTCCTGACAGCTGGCACACCCTGATATGCCAGAAATCCCGGCCAGTGAGCTCAAGGCAAATTAGAAGTTATTCGAAGTGTATGTCACCATCACAGCCTACTATAGTCCCACATGACGACTTGTCTGTCTATGCCCTTATCACAAATACATATCGTGCAATCCACTTAACCTTATAAATTAATTTCATCGATTCGTACCTGGGTCCTGAGGACAGCAAGTACCACAACTATAAGTTGTTATGCAAATTCACTCCAAGTTAACGAATAACGACGACATTACGTTCTTTCTCTCTAACGGTATATTTGATCTTAAATCTCAAGCAGACGTGTTTGAAGGAACCGTTGCTGTTAGGGCGTAACAAGTCATCCGAACTAATGTGACCAGTAGAGAAATGTGCTGACACTTATATATAAACTGCGTATTTTCCAAAAGAGTAGACAGAAGCCTGAGACTTCAAAGAGGTTCGAGCTTAATGAATATGTCGGAATTACTGGATCAAGTCACACGACATCGCAACAGAATACTCCAGATGATAATCGTTAAACATCAAAATCAAGAAATACTGCGATGAGCTCTCCTTTCAGCAGAGTCCTTAATGGCATCGCGAAGAAGCAAGACTAGTGTGGCATGTATCAATTGTTCGAAATCTCATGTCACCTGCGAAGCTTCCAGACCATGTACCCGATGCGTAAAGAAAGGTATAGAGAGATCGTGCATAGATACGCCGAGGAAACGACGAAAGTATTTGGCCGATGTTCCGAATGAACAGTTAGCAACATCTTTGAATCATGCCAGTGATCCCACAGAATTGCAGCACCTGAATAACAGTCAGAATATTGCACATAAGCCACGATTTATGTCGAACGCTGTGGATCTAGAGTATTCAATACTTTCCGATATTATCCAACAGGACGCATTGCTGAGTAAAATCCCCGTAGATCTGTTATATTCAAGAAGTGCGGATTCACCTGGGAATGGGACACAGTATTCAACGCCGAATTCCAATTCTGCAACTAGCGTACCGCCTGTCACGGAGCCGGCGAGGCCTTCGTTGAGTCATTTTATTGCCAGCACTACGATCATGGCTCAAAGAAACAAATATGCAATTTTATTGGGTGATCGCGGTCGTGAAGCCTTACGACTGAATGTTGACATCTTAACGACGCATTTCCCTCTCGTCCCTCGGGAAATCCCAATCGAAGAGAACATCCTGAATCCAACAATGGTAAGTGTTGGCGTACGACAGTACTACTTGAATCAGAAGTGTGCTTTGTCCGATATACTGGATCAAATTGGCGATGATGGCAGACTCATCTCATTGGCTCTGGACATAACGTCTGACGATCAACGTGCTGTACAGAATTTCCCAGAAATTGCACATACCTTGCGCTATTCTACTCCTATGGAAATCTACACGCTGATCTCGAGGCCCTTCTCGCATACCTCGGGCTTCCATTCTCTTCTTCAATATTTGCGGTCTCGATTTGATAGAGCAGATATTGTAGAAATGTGCAGATCGCTTGCTGAGTTTCGGCCCACATTCATTGCTATTGCTGTAACTCTTACAGAGGAGGATATGATTTTCATGGAGCAGTGCTATCAAAGAACTCTACTCGAGTACGACCAATTCATATCACAGATAGGCACACCAACTTGTGTTTGGCGACGCAATGGTCAAGTATCGTACGTGAACGACGAATTCACGTTATTAACCGGGTGGTCCAGGCCAGATTTGTTGTTCAAAATGACATTTATTGTCGAATTGATGGATGACGAAAGCGTCCGAGAGTACTTTAAGACGTTCAATCGGGTTGCGTATCAAGACTTCAAAGGCAGCGAACGAATGAAAACTTGTAAGCTCTTGACACCTATACGAGGTCGCGAAATCGAGTGTTGCTGTATTTGGACTTTGAAAAGAGACGTTTTTGGATTACCACTGATGATAATCGGCAACTTCATGCCTCTACTGGACGATAGTGGATTTTAACCCCCAAGTGAATCAAGAAAGTGGTGCCTCTGCACGCAAGTCTATTAACCGCGTCCAGGTATGAAAACCTGTTTTTCTTACGGTCTCTATTCAATTTAACAAAACCGATGCTTGTTGATTGTAAAAAGCTATAGAGTAATTAATGGAGACGCCAGGATCGAAATCTTATTGCCTTAGAATATCTTCGATGAACTTACGATAGTCAACTCCGCCCTCAGCGTCTACCTCAACGCCTTTGAGCAATTCGTCGACTTCAGCATCTGAAAGACGCTCTCCTAAACCAGTTAGCATGTAACGGATGTCACCCACAGAAACTTTGCCCTTGTTCTCTTTATCGAAGACCTGGAACGCTTTGATAAAGTCGTCCACTTTACCCTGCGTGGTCTTGTCCAAAGCTTCGCGGTGTTTTGAAACTATTGTTGTGGTTTCCTCGAGAGTCAACGCGTCTGGGGCATCGCATCCGATTTCTTCGACCAGAGCATTGGTGGGGTTAAATCCAATAGCGCGCAAATAGTCCCCCAATTGCTGTTTGGTGATCTTGCCTCTGGCTTGTCTGTCAAATAGTGTGAAGATATCCTTTTGAGTTTTTTCCGACATGATGAAGTGCGGTATAAAGGTGATGGTGAGTAGTATGGATCGATTGAAGATAAAGTATCTATCTGGCTTAAAACAAGGAAATTGTGAGTTCTCAAATGTACTGTGATCAATCGAGAAATAAGATAGGTTGTTAGGTCTTTGATATCCCCACTCAATGGCCCTCCAGTTGAATGGTTCCTCAAATATGGAATATCTGATCGTGTCTACGCTTTTACCGTGTTTTCTATTATTCCACCAAAACATGCGTTAATGGTGACATAGAGATAATTATAGACGAATAAGTTGATGAAGTAGAGCGATGGAGAGAGAAACGACTTGGTCGGGCAGAGATCCTGGGATTCATAACAATGAGGTTTATTTAGGACCTCCACGCTGACCACCGACCACAGCTGGATGGATTGATATTAACTGAAAAGAGTTCCGTTCTGTGGTAAGGCAGTCTGCAATATCAATCAAAAAATATGAATGTTCACCTGTCAGAATGATTGGAAGTCTTCAAGATGCGATAAAGGTGGTTACGTAGTAAGGAAAATGTAGTAAAGCTCTTCCTTGTTTATTGTGTAAGGGTCGCCTTTTGAACTTTCGCGCACTGGCATTTCACGACCGACAGCAGTACATGATCTTGAGCTGCGTCGGCTTCTAGAAAATACCAGCACCCTATAGTATCCAACTCTACATTGGCGTGGCATTTAGCATTCATAAATGACAAGATCAGGTACTATCTTCAGAACTTAAATGTTACCCTCTCCTGGATGTTTCAGCGGCTAAGAGATCAATTTCAGCCTCTCAACTTCATATCACATACGTGGAACAACACATGAGAGGGACAGTAGCGAACGATATTATCTCAAGTACATCGATCAAGTAAGAAGGCATCCCAAAATGTAAAGGAACCACTCTGACCACACGTGAAAACACATAATACTTGGTCGCCTCCTGAGAACTCTGGCACTGCATCAACAGGAGGTGAAAACCAAAGCACAGGAGAAGCTCCATGATTTACGTAGCGTCAGGTCCTCAATCGCCACAAAGATAATGATTTGATACATGCCAATTCTATCATGCTGAATAGAAGCCGACGAGTACAAGAATTGCCTAAAATCCTCATATTCGATAATAGCGTCAAATCAAGAACAGAGCAGATCACAAGGTCTCCTACTTTCAATATCGCTTCATACGTGTTCTGAACCCGTGTTCTCAAATACCGCTGATCCTCTCCTACAACTACAGTCTCCCAACAGTTGTTGGTCTTAGTCCGGTGTATCTTTTCTCTCCGTTCTAAAATCCGACAACGTGTCATTGAGTCTTAACTGTTGTCTCAGATCAGGCATTCTCTACGTCGTTCCTGCGTCGCGTCGTTTACCTCTAAGAACGACTGTCTACACAGGTTAGTCATTTACGCTCGTCTCATCTGGGTGGACTAGCCATTTGCATACGACAGACATATGACAGACGTTGTGAGTCTTCTGAATCCATCGAGGTTCTTTCTTTTTCTTCTTCCTTTTCTACGTCCGCTTTCTTTGCCTGGCATTTTTTTCCACACCACTCGTCATCTCTTCGTTGTCTCACACCATATTCAAAATCGTTGAGCACTCCCTTCCAGTTATCGCTGCCACTAGAAACTAGGAGCATCATTATTGGCGTGGTTTATTTTGCGCTATCGAATCGCTTCTTCTGCTTGATATAAGTATATCAGGGTCAAGTTCGTGTGGAAAAGTTCAACTTTATCCATCATCAGTTAAAATATTAGTTTTGAAGTCCAAATCAAATAGAGAGTACAAAAGATGCTGAGATTCGTACAACACTCGCATGTGCTGAAAAGCAGGGTGTCAAACCAAATTGTTTCGGCTAGTGCAAGGCCACCGTTCCATCACTCGCTGCGGTTCAATTCGGCTGTGGCGATGGAACGGACGCCGTCACAGGAAGCTGCTGCTGCTGCCGCTGCCACGTCTCCTTCACCAACGGGCAAGGCAGTTGACAAAGTACGGGCCATGCGCAGCAATATTAAGATAGACAAGCAACTGTCAGCGGCGCCGGATTCGCCGTGGTTTCATAAGGTATGTGCGTTTGAAGACTGTGTGGCGCAAACGCTATATATGTCTCAAACACCGCGCAGACGTAACAACAACAATAATGGAAGAAATGACTTCAGGCGTAGTCAGGGCTCGCCAGCAGGTGGAAATACTAATCCCCTTTTTTGGGATTCGATTGGTCGCGCTATGGGTCTGTACCGCGAGCTGTTAGGCACTCCAGAGCTTAATAGCGATCGGGTCTCTAAGCTGGTACATCTACTGCACAACGGGCTGCGCGCCAACCGAAATCAGCTAACTCGTATGAATAAAAAACCCGATTATGACTCACAATCCTTTCATAAGGAAATGACCAACTACCTCTGTGAGTCCCTTCGCGAAATCTCGCAGGATGCCTTGTCAGGTAAGGTAGAACTCAATGAATACGGCGCCATGCACCTGATCACCGCTTTCAAAGAACTTCTTCTATTAGAAGAAGCTGTTAGTATATGGCGCTCTGCCATTAATGGGAACAACAGTTATACCGCCAATGTTTTCCTTAACCCAAGAGTTGTCGGTGTCGTTTTGCCTATTCTCTACGACAACGGCGTTCCTTACGCAGAGATCCAAGAACTTTACGAGAAATCATCTGCTATGATAAACTATTTCCATCCCAATCTATCTGTGGGTATGATTCGTGCTTCTTTGAGTGCCGGGGAAAATGAGATGGCTCTAAATTTATTCCAAAAGCTTTGCGAAGAATCCAGTGAAATGAAATATGGATACTTGATAGAAACGCATCTTTCTTTCATAGGTGAATGTAAAGACCTGTCCATTTCCCAAGCTTTTTTTGACAAAGCGTTGAACAATGAAATGCCCTACAAAATCGATTTACAAGTGTCCTACGTGAAATCGTTCTTACGTAACATTTGGTCCCAGACTGCCGACTTCCAAAAAGTTAAGGACATTTGGTACAAATCCTCGGTTCATTACGGTCGCGACGTGAACCACGGCATATCTTCATCGTTAAATGATACGTTCTTTGACATATTCTTCGAACATTATTCCCAGGATAAGCTTACCGGCATACAGCAACTGCAAGAGATGATTTCTACTTACAACAATATTAAGCCCATTGATGAACCTTTCTTCAACATCATTCTCGCCAAATGTACGGTCTGGAGAGATCGTCAAGTTATCGAGTCCATTGATAAAGCCTACGATCTATATCAAACTCCCAGGACCATAGTTGCGCACCGAATTTTGTTAAAGTCCATGGGGTCCGTCCACGCCACCAACCAAGAGATTTTTCAACGTTGGTGTAACTTAGTTTCTAAGTCAGATGATATTGGTCAGTCTTTCATTGCCAATGCTGACTGGGCAGCCTTAAGGGATGCGACTGTCACCTGGACTCAAAAGTACAATTCTCAACCGCAAGATATTTACAGTAGCGATGGGTTTGATGCTGCTATGCAAGCTGCCACCGCCTCCGGCGCTTTTGACGATATTCCTCAACAATCACAACAGGTTGCCGAGGACAGATTGGAGCTCTACATGAAGATTGTAAAGCGGTATAGTGCCTTCTGCCGTGACTCCAGGCAACTCTCGCGCTTAACTTCTGGCACAGCTGTGAAATACCCGGTGCTACAACAAGCTTTGTCCAAATTTAACGATTTGGATGTCAGCGACGTCTATATTCCTCGATTCCACAATTTGAGACCTCAGAGCTGAAAGAAATATAATGTTCCCGATTTCGAGTTCAGTCTCTCAAATGTACTCTGTTATGATCTGTATATACTTGATTTATGTCTACCATGAAACTTACTTGGTCTTAAACTAGAACTTTATAAGCATATTACGCCGGCAGGTTGGTATCAAGGTACTTCACATCACGTGATACCAAAGATAGAGAATCTAGTGAGAATATTAAGCTTGTACTATGATGCTTGCTTGAGATGAATGTAGTTCTCAGCAGCCTCGTAGCACGATCACAAACATCACCTCTCGCGCTTGCAGATTTTTGCTCCACCAAGCCTGCGCTTAATGTTTATCTACAATCCATGGGACCGTGCTTTAGTAAACAAGATGCTCATACTGCCAAACCTTCCCAGACACAAACAGTTCGTAGAACCGAGAACACTCAGAGTTCTCGGCGAAGCGACTTGCCTCCTGAAAAACTAACAAAAAGTAAGAAAACTGGTGAAGGAAAAGTCCTCGGCAATCCTGGTGACATTGAGAAGGATTCCTCTGCAAAACGAGCGGCCGGATTAGCAGCAGCCGAAAGGCTTGAAAGATCCAACAAGCAGTTTGGAAATGGCAACCTAGGTAAGAAATTGGCAGAAGACCGAGCAAAGACCCTAAAAACGTACTTGAAGGACAATGCGGAAAGTCGGCAAATGGAGAAAGACAATGCCCTGTTCTACGACTGAAGTTACGGGAACATAGTAATGAAGGACTAAAAATGTAACTCTATGCAAAATAAACACTTTTTTGGATTTACGGTCTTCCTAGTTTATGTGCACAGTTTCGTGAACATTATCCACTTAGCAATCTCGCTACGAACGCTATCCAATCATATCATTTTGTTAAGGCTATTTGGCCCTCTCGGATGCCTAGTTAGTTCCGCAACTGCATGAATACAGCTTGTCAACTTCAGATGCGAAAAGACAGTCGAACACCCCAAAGTTATAAAATACCTTTTGCCCACGGCTTGCCACGACCTTCTTGACATTCTCTCCAAGCAAAAAGGCCACCTTGTAGTGTTGGTTCACTGTACTTTCTGAATAGCATTACGATGGAAACATAGGATTTCATTGATAGCGAAGTCATCGCATTTATGTAAACATTCTCAAAGCTTCTTCCAACGTGCATCCACGAAGCACTAACTCGGGCTTGGAGAGCTCTATAGATGCAAAAAGTGCGAGGTTGTCTACAATCGCGATTTCAGCGCTAAGATAGCACATTCAAGCAGGTTGCTCAAGCTGCATATGTTCAACTGATACGCTACGATGAAAGTAGCACTCGAGGATTTCTACCTCCACGCCCTACTTAGTGAAAAGCGTATAACCCTTTTGTATAAGACTTAGAGAGTCACCTCAACTATATCGAAAACTTGGTACTTCTGCTTTCCTGAACGCTTACCTTTTTGACACCCTCCTTGACTTTTTCCTCAAGTAGCTCAATGGCAAGTCGTACGTCTTTTTCTTCTTGAGCCTCTACCAGTAAGTAAAGCTTTGGTTCGTCTTGTCCATTTTTGGGGCCAGTTCCCTCTGGGTAGAATTTTCCTCTATTTGTGATGCTACAAGCCGTCTCATGAATCACAAAAGATAGTGTCGTATTTTTGGTGGCCTCCCACCTCACCATTTGTGGTAGATCGTTCACATTAATTTCCGCACTATATGTAAGGTGCCCGTTAGGGTTTTTGTTCTGCAAAAAAACATACTCGAGCTTGGGAATCTGGATCTGGTCAAATTTCTCGTGAGTTTCATCACCACTTTCTGCAGCAGCCCCGTTATGATCTGCCACCCCGTATCGCCGCATTTCCACATCTTGTTTTTCATCGTTTAATTTCTCCATATGGTCAAGGCCCTTACCACCAAATCCCTTTCCTAATCTGAATTTTCCGGTCTTCATGCCAGACTCAAATTTATCTGCCATAGTCTTTAAGTGGTCCTTCGTTTCATCTGGTAAAGCGTCGAGTTCCCTGTCTCGAAATGATTTATTAAGAATATAGGCCGCTGCCAGTTCATCATCCATCAGGAGGGTAGTAGCAACACCATGTTTGTCGCCTCTAGCAGTCCTACCCGTTGTATGAACATACTGCGCGAAAGTTTTCACTGCATTGTAGATAATCACCAAAGAGACCTCCGGAACGTTGAGTCCACGCGATAACACTTCGGTGCATAATAGGATGCTATTTCTAGTTTTTTTGAACTTTTCGAGGCTCGATGCTCGTTCGTTGTAAGGTTTACCAGCATGAATGGCAAAAGTCGTGTAGTTTAGGTCGAGCAACCGGCTGTAGGTCAAGTCACAGATTTGCTGGCTTGACACGAACACAATGGTCTTCTCGTCATGATGGTCCTCGGGGTCGGACTCGAAAGCAACCTGCATATCGAGCAAGCGCGTCAACGCTTCAAGTTTTCTTTGATCTGAGTCATATATCTCGACCCTTTGTTCGATATTTTCGTTGACGAGACTCTTTGAATTTATTGTTATGCTTACGGGCTTGTACAATATCCTTAATGCGAAAGATTTTAGCTTCGCTGGGAAAGTAGCGCTAAACAAAACACATTGTTTATCTGGCCTCACCGTTTTCATGATTTCAGTAATTTGTGGCTCGAACCCAAGATCGAATAATCGGTCAGCTTCGTCCATTACCACAAACGTCACACGTTCTGTGTTCAAAAGCTTTCCTGAGTTTAATGTCAGTAGGTCAATAAATCTACCAGGAGTAGCAACAACAATCTCTACTCCCCTTTTAATGTCATTAATTTGCTGTTTGAGTTCAGATCCTCCTGTACAGCAAATTGACCTTAACTTCGGAAGACCTCCTGTAAATTTGCAAGTCTCCTCATGAATTTGAACCGCTAGTTCTCGTGTTGGTGCCAAGATTAGCCCTAAGGGACCCGTCTCATCCCTCGACAGGGGACGCAAAGCCTTGATTTGTCGCAGCAGCGGAAGAAGAAAAGCCACGGTCTTTCCAGATCCTGTCTTTGAAATACCAATTACGTCACGACCAGACATTATTGCAGGAATCGCTTGTGCTTGAATAGGAGTCGGAGAAAGAAACCTAAATTCTTGCGTAATGAGATTCATAACTTCAGTTGTAAGACCTAAATGGGACCATTTCATAATTGGTCGCGGGCAGCCTTGTCCTTTTACTATGACGTTGTCGAGATTTAGCCTCAGCTCATCTACCTCGCTTTCTGTCAAGTCGCGAATTTCTTCTGGTTCGACATAAAAAGACTTAGTGAAGGGCTCAAATTCCCTCTCTCCACTAGAGAGCTTTTTCACCCGTTTCTTGGATTTCAGTTTCCTCAGTCGCCTATATTCAGTTTCTACGTCGTCATGCTCATTCTGGTCTCGGCCAGTTGTAATATCACCTCCGTCAACATCATAATTGTCCAGGGCTTTTGATATTGGAAAATCTCTGTTGGAACTTTGATCTTCGCTTCTGCTCAAATCTTGTAAATACAATTCGAAAGGGTCGTCTTCCTGTGTTGCCTCTTCTCTTATCGCTAGCGGCAGATGAGAGTCATCTTCATTCTCAAATTCCTTCAAGTCGAGAGGTCTGAACAACTTAATCCTTGTGGTACTCTCATCATCATCACTATCGTCGAAAAGTCGTTTCTTGTTGAAATTCTTAGCTTTCAGCACAACTTTTTCTCTTAAAACCCTCTTCGAATCATCTCTCTGGATCTTTTGTGCCCCTTTCTGTCGCCAGTTATCCAGCTCAGCCCCCCGATTAGACAATCTCTTATCATTGTCATACCTCTCATCGCTATTGTTCTCGTTAGTTTTTTGCTGATCTTTCAAAGCGTCAAACTCTGCCTTCTTTTGTTTCCATTTGTTTCTTCTTTCGCGCAGCACTTTCTTCTTCTCTTCAGCACTTACAGTACTCATTTCAGGTGGCCACTATGATATCTTTATGGTTTGGCTGGTTTCCTGGTGTTTACTTGAGGTTCCTAACTTTGAAGTACTTTCGTAAAATTGCTTGAAAGAAAGGGCTAAACAAATCTGAAACAACAATCAAAAGACAACAGCCGCCAATATGAGCTTAAGACCGGAGAAACCAGTTTGGATGAGCCAGGAACAATATGAAAAGCAGTATGGACTCTTGTTGGAAAAGCCGCCCAAAAAAACATATGTAAAACAACTAGAAGAAGACCATAAACCAAATGAGACTAGCGGAGAATCTACTCAGAAGGAGAGTTTGGAAGGGGTGCAAGACGATCAGGAGCAGGGAAAGCCCATCTATAGGATTCAAAAGCGAAAACGACAGCGGTACGATGTCGATGAGAGACGCAAGAAAAACCAGCTAAACAGGATGCGAGAAGAACAAATCAAAAGACATGAAATCGATATGACGGCAAATAAAATTGTGAACGTGGACCAGATTATTCGCGAGCACTATAACGAACGTACTTTTGTTGCCAAACGAAGAAGGAGAAATCTGTCACCTATTATTAAGCTGAGGAATTTCAACAATGCCATCAAATACATGTTGATCGACAAATTTACATTTCCTGGAAATGTGGTGCTCGAACTAGGTTGTGGCAAAGGTGGAGACCTCAGGAAATATGGTGCGGCAGGGATCTCGCAGTTTATTGGAATCGACATCTCTAATGCTTCAATCGTAGAGGCTCAAAAACGATTTTCGTCCATGGGTAATCTCGATTACCAAGTCATTCTAATTACGGGTGACTGCTTTGGTGAATCACTTGGAACAGCTGTGGAACCGTTCCCAGAATGCCGGTTTCCGTGCGATCTTGTATCGGCACAATTTTGTCTTCATTATGCATTCGAATCCGAAGAGAAAGCAAGACGTACGCTGTTAAATGTGACCAAGTCCTTGAAAATTGGAGGCTACTTTATCGGTACTATACCAGATTCTGAATTCATTCGTTATAAGCTTACGAAGTTTTCAAAAGATGTCGAAAAGCCGTCATGGGGGAATTCAATCTACAGGGTGACTTTTGAAAATAATGATTACCAGAAAAACAGCAATGAGTTTTCTCCTCCATTCGGTCAAATGTATACCTACTGGCTCGAAGATGCTATCGATAATGTTCCCGAGTATGTCATCCCATTTGAAACTTTGAGAAGTTTAGCCGACGAATATGGACTAGAACTCGAGCTGCAGAAGCCCTTTAACACATTCTTCGTCCAAGAGATCCCAAAGTGGTTGAATAAGTTATCTCCTCGAATGTTAGAGGGTTTGCATCGTAGCGACGGCAAACTTGGAGTTGAAGGCGATGAAAAGGAGGCCGCCTCGTATTTTTACACGGTATTCGCATTCAAAAAAGTCAAGTAATAGCCTTCAACTAGCGAAATTACTTTACAAATAAACTATAGAGCTGTGGTAACGGTTGTTGACTTGGAATTAATCAGCATTGTAGGCGGTAATCCCGTCAGCCAAACGTTGAGATTTTCGATGTATTCAAGACTTTCATCCTCGCTATTGTGGGTGTTCAAAGCTGGTAATGGTAGAGTTGAAAATATAAGATCAGACCTTTTCGAAACTTGAGTCATGACATCGTTCAAAATCAGATGTTGACCCCGACTCGGGACATCATTGAATGACAATCTTTGTAGGTCCGCTAATAAACTTTCGCTAGATTGACATGGAGAAAGGGGAGGCAAAGGCCGCTGTCTACCACTTTCTTGGGTCGACGAGTTAGTGCTACTATTTTCAACAACTGGGACCAAAGAAGGCTCATCGCCACTCGCATCCTCAATAACTTTAGTCTTCGGAAGGGCATCGCTCGAAAATACCGGCATCAAAGATCTAACTGACCTTTCATCAGATATTTTAGAATTTTTTGCGCGTGAGGTCCTTTTTTGACCACATGCTGATGCTGGAGATGTAATTTGTTTGTAATCGTCGTCTCTCTCAGCCCTCATAGTGCTCGATGGCCCTTCGAGTGTATCAGAATCTACGTCCTCGTCATCCTCGGACCCATCAGAAAATTCAAAGTCGTTCTTCAAGACGCTTGACTTCATCGACATTGAAACCCCGAGCCTCTGAAGTTGCGACACATTATATCGTGGGATATTTTTTCCAGGACTGCTCTTTGAATCGCCAGTAGGATTAGCGGCCGTACTGAACCTGCGCCTAGTTTTATGCGTTCCTCTAGCTTCCACAAGTTCTGTCCACCAAGGGTCACCTTGTAAAACACGAGAGACTTCGTCAAGCTTGGTTGAATCGCCTTTGATTATTGTCTTATAGACGCGAAATTGATCAAGCGAAACGACAACGACCTCTGCTTCGATCCTCAATATACGTAGCAGGTTATTGATTCTTTTATTTTCATCATGTTTGTCAAATTCTTTCTCGATGAACACGACCACTCTAAGACAATGAGTCTTTTTCCATGAGGGTACGGTGACGAGAATAGCTCCAAGTTGCAAGATGAGGGTATAAGTATCGAAATTGGTAGCCGTAATTCCATCTGATAGGCCATCCTTGACCTCGACTTTTGCAGACATTTGGATGGGGTAAATGTCAATATACCTCCTCTTCTTGACTTTATCATGCTTGCTTGGCAATGAAAGATCCTGGAAGCCCTTCGCTACTGCGATATTACTATGCATCAAGGAAAGGTCTTCAATAATCTGTACCCACTGTTGAATCTTGATTTTCTGCTCATTTTTGCACACATCTGTCGGCAAAGTTCCAAAAGTGTTAGGTATCTCCACGGATAAACTCCCATTGTGTTGACGACTAGCTGGTAGGCCGGAGAATATTTTCGTTGATCTGGCCCTTGCAGAAGAGTCCGCAAATTTGCTCTTATTTTTGTAGTAATTATCCAAATCAAAAAATCCTACTACGGTTATATTAGGCTTCATACCACCTAGACCCGAACCCAAGAACACGTTTCTGACACCCCAAGGGAGGCTGGGACCAGTCCCTACTTGTACAAACGCTTTAATGTTTGCCATATCTCTTATTTTAACCCACGCCCTCGTTTGCCTTCTCATTTCTTCATATTCGCCTTGAAAACTCTCGCCAATGGTAACATGCCCCAGTACGTACAAGCCTCCTTTCTTCAGGTTATTGCAGAACTTTATCAAGTTCCAGCTAGTTCGAGGATTGTCCACAAGTAGTAGTATTTGCGGCCTCCAATATTTCACATTATCTTGCCGCAGACGCAACAGGTATTTGCGGACTTGATGGTATATTATATTCTGAGAGACATCACCCCAGGGTTTCGGATCAGAGAACAAATGAATTACGACAAAAATTACCGAAATGGTTAATATGACCATCAATGCAGAAATAGGATCAACGACGAGCATTGCGACTATCGACAATGTCCCACCGGTACATGCCGTATACCAGTCAAAGTATCTGAACGACGGCCTGAAATTTGGAGCCGAAGAAATCTCTAAGAGAAAGCAAGCCAAGTTCATTACGACGAATGTCATTAGAAAAGTCATAGTAATGAAAGTCGCAATTTGATTAACATCAGCAAAAAGACAGAGTTGGGTCAGAAACCAAGTGAATAGAATTGACCAAAGCGGCCTCTTTTGAAAAATCGTGATGCCAGGAAAAATAGAGTCCTTCGCAATTGCCTCGAGAACAAATGCAGCGCCGACGATACCAACGATTATCGAAAAAATTGATGTCGATAGCTCGCCTATCAGAATAACGACTTGAGAGGCACTTATCGTTTGAATAATCTGGACATCTTTGTGGAGTGATTCCCGCGGGACGCAAACACCGACTGTGAGGATTACCATCAAGTAGCAGGAAAACGTTATCCCCAAGCCCCAAAGTGTTCCCTTCGGTATAGACCTGGAGGGCTTTCTCAATTCACTGCTCATACCAGCGCCCGCAAAAATACCAGCTGTGGCTGGGAAGAAAATCCCAAAAAGGTCATTAAATGTTTCTTTGCCTTTGAGGAGTGATCCTGCAGCCTTTTTGGTAAAATGGGGGTACAGGTTATCCTTCAATGTTTTTAACGATGGCCCAGTGTATATTATCTCGCCATCATCGAAGGGAGAAACAAAAAGGGCTGATACTGGAATTGACAAAGTGGAAAAGAGGAGTAGCCAAAAAAGTACCTTGCCGGCCCGAGAAACAGTCGCCGAACCAATTAAGGCAATTCCTAGGCAGAACAGCAGTATCAAGGAAGCATAGGAGAATTCCCACCAGTAGCCACGATTTAGCAAAGGATATAAAGCAGGAGTTTCCTGGTCTACCTTGGAACCAAAGTTGTACATCAAGGGTTCTATTATCCCCACAACATTCATTCCACTATTTAACATTTGACCAAGGAAAAATATGAGCCCTATAGAACCACCAAACTCCGGGCCCAAACTTCTAGATATCATGTAATAAGCTCCTCCACCACGAACGGTCCCGTTGGTGGAGATTGCAGATATACTTAGAGTAGTCAAAAGGTTGATTCCGTAGCTTAACACAAGCAGGAAAACAGTACCCAGGACTCCCATCTGCCCGATAATAAACCCGAATCTCAGAAACATCAGAATTGACAGAACGTTCAACGTTGTCGGTACAAAGACGCCCTCGAACGTCCCAAGTTTGTCCTTATTAGGGTTTTCCGGATCCAATCTAGAAGAAACTTTTGGCCCTCTCTTGGTGGCCCCATAGTCGAAATAGGTCAGGCTCGCACGGCGATTGTCTCTCAAGGGTAACTGCTTAACCTCGGGAGCCTTAGGTGGTTTATGCGACCCAGGAAGATCGAAAAATTTCGACATTACTGGGAGTTACTAAGTTTCGATCACGATGCTCTTGTTTTTGTAAAGGAGATACCCAGGTTCAGATGACCGTTATTGTCAGTAACTCAAACCTTAAAGCCAGTTAACAAAAACGAAGGATCCAGTTCCTCCGAAAACTTGATAATGGTATCCACAAGTATGCTGAAAGCGCTGACCTCAGCTACTTGTAAAGCTATCAAGTAAGCCAACTTTGCTGATCTTTGTATACCTTAAACCTGAGTCTTTTAATTTAGCAACAAATAATCTGCATCTAGCAGATGTTTTAATCCGCAAGTTAAAACTTGAGAACGACTAGAGTAAAAATTCATAATGAGTTCAAACAGCCGTCAGAGGATCATCGAGATAAATGGTGGTGATAAAATCTCGCTGCCTATCGTGAAGTTTCCACCATTTAAACTACGAGCTGCGATGGTCGAGAAAGACCCAGTTATTTGGCTACATTTGTTAGAGATTTATAACCACTATTTCACGTACCTCATGTCAGAAGGCCGGCTAGAACTGCTGGATGACTCTACCTATGAAAACTTGTGCCTCTTCGTCCGTGGGTATTTAAGAGAACTGTCTGAGGAGGAGGGCCGGCTTCTAAGTTTGGGGATGAACAATGATGTTCAGAAACAGTTATTGCTTCTAAGAAGGTGGGTATTAGGTTTGGTAAAAGATTGTGGTCTGTTATATCTGCAAATCTCATGCGATGTCTTGTGGGACTTCGTGAGATTATACGTAAGAGATAATTCTGAAACAGTGCGCTCCTTGATTGAAGGAACACTCGAGCCAAATATCAACACGCAAAGGGCTCAGCTGAATAGGACTTACCAATTACACCAGTATTTGAAGCAGCTTGTGGATGGCTCGAGGTTTTCAAGAGTGGATCTAAAAGCCCTTGAAAGTCTGTTATCTGCTGAGGGCAAGCAAGCAAAGTCTTTTGCAGACCAATTTCTAACCGCCAAATGGGCAGAAATCTTGGAGTCTTGGTTCAAACAAGATAGCAAACCCACTAGAATTACTGCTAAAAATCTAGGCATCTTGACCTATGTCTGTGCGTCTGAAGACAGGATAATAGAGTTAACATCAGAGCTGCATGTTACCAATTTGGAAGAGCTTCAATTATATCCTTTGCTGGCTTCGCTTCTTCTGAATAATTCATTCCAGGCATATTTCAAAGGTCTCAAGTCTAGAATGCCTTTCATAAGGCCGCTTTTAGACAGCAAGATAAGTGCTAGCCGATCACACGATGTCAAAGCTGAAGATGTCCAAATGATTTTAGAGGTCTTCCCGTCCTTGACATTGGGACAAATTGAAAAAAGGCTTCAAGCGCATGACGGAGATGTACAACAAACGATTGAAAATCTCTTTGATCATGCACCAGAAGTTCAGGAAAAATCGCCCTCTGATGGACCAGCGCCATCTGCCACAGAAGGGCCTAAACCCGCAGAATTTCAGGACGAACTACATGAGGGTGATAGACTTCCAAACACGGACGAAGTGATTGATAAAGCATACGTTCCTGACGAGGTACGAAATAAAACCCTAACTAGAGCCTTGGCCCTACTTTATCAAGCAGACGAAGACGAAAAAGACGATACCTACGATGATGCCGAAGCCCAACCGGAGACCGCTTCAAATAGGGAAAACGATAGCGAAAAAGCATACGAGAAAATGGAAGGAGACTTATGGGAACTATTTAAAGACAACAAGATCCTTTTTGAGAGGACAAGTAGAGGTTCAAAGGCCAGAAAAGACATGAAGTCGGCTACTTCTTGGTCTGATGAACAGATAGAAGGTTGGGCCCGTATGTTAGAACGGAGTCCTAAACGAGCTCAGCTTCTGGAAGAAAAGTACATGTTTAGAGGAAACATTCGCACCGGTAAGCGAGCATTTGTTCAAAATGAAAAAAGCGCTGGTGGTGACAAAAGCGCTCCTCGTACCAATCGAAGTGACACCAAATCACAGTTCAGGAAAACGCAAGTAAGTAAAGATGGGGAGAAAAGTCGACAAAACGCCCAAAAGGAGAAAAAGAAAGGCTCCCGGGCTAACCATAATCGGAAAAGCGGCCATGATAAAAAAATATCCAAAGCATTGCCTTAAATCTGCACTTTCTAGTAACATTTTTAAAGGAGGATAATATATATACAGATCTTTCGATCAACTCTTTATCTTCTTCGCTGAGCCCTCTAAAGCGCTCCAAATTTCTTCGTCCTCGAGAGCCTGTGCTTCTTCGTCTGCGGCCACAGTTTTTCTCCTTTTGTTGGTACCCTGTGGTTGTGGGACGTCAACCTCTTCATCATCTACCAATAATATTGAGCTGATTTTGGAACCCGCGTAAATTTTACAATGTAAGCTACGCGACTTGACATCAAAAACACGAGCATACCTATCAAGTCCGCCTTGTAACAAATATTCTTTGTTGACCACATCAATAAATGAGGCGGCACCAGTAATGTCTCCAGTCCCGTATTTTCCCACAAGTTTTGAAGAAGAATCGAATGAAAGGACATTCCTCTTGGAATCTGAAATGACAGTATTTAAGTTCTCGAAGGTGTTCGATTTGACATTGCCCGCAGGCGTTAAATCGGCATTTAGAATTTGAAGATTTGTTGCAAATTCATTTTTGGCTAAAAGCGGCTGAGATAACATTGGCTTACGGCCCCTTCTCGTTTGGTACCTGCGCAGGTGACCCAGACGATTTATTGTCAGGAACTGGTAATCGTCTATTGCAGGGTCATCTTCGGGTGAAGGATCTAAGAACCGAAGTTTCATTGGCCAAATAGCCACTTTAAGGTCTAGTTTGTCATTGGAAACATTTTTCGCCTCCCAAAATTTGTCACACTTCTCGAAGTCCGAGGACAGCTTTGCCAATTTTACCAGATTTTCTTCACCGCCATATGCGATTGTGACCGAAAGATGCTTTCCCTTCTGGGTGGCAGTAATATTATCATAGATTTGCACAAATTCTAGAGGAGCTTTCACCCCATGGCTCTTGCATATGTGGAGTCTGCTATCCTTCAAACTCAAAATGTGTATCTGGCCAGATCTTGAAGCGCACAATACTCTATTAGAATTCCCAGGTATAAGCTGCAGTGCTATAAAGCCATCCCTAGGTTTGGATCTTTTCTTGGAGTCTTTGTGTATATTCAGAAGAGGCACATCATCGAGAAGGCCTTGCACTGACGATATCACCTTTAGTTCGGAAAAGTTAAATTTGGGCTCAAGATCAGTATTTTTATCACCCAACGGGTTGGCAACCTGATTGATTTCAAGGAGTTCAACCGAACCATTAGCTCTCGCCACTATTAAGCGATCCTGTGATATCAGTTTCATGATTTCAACACGACTATTCAAACCTTCAGAGAGGTGCGCTCTTACATGGAACGGCTGAAGTGCCATTTGAATTGAGGTATCTGTTTTGCGATTACATACTACCTCCTTTATACTGCCGCTATCATCACACGCCACTAATAATCTCATTGAAAAGGTTTTCAGTGTATGTTATCTCATTGCATCGTAACTTCATCGACTCTTCCAGGTGAGATGAGATGCTCATGAGCATCAAATTTTATAGGTCGTGACAGACGAAACTTGAAAACTGAAAGAATCTACTTTGACCTTTATTTTATACAGAAAGCCATTAAATTTAAGCTAGAGATCAATCTTACTGCTACCCCCATAATCATGTGATGCACTGCGAGCACCTTACGAGGTGAAATTACCAAGCTTAAAGAATGTGCTTAGCAGCGTTGTAGTCACGGTTATTGATAAACCCCCCCTTCTCACAATTGCATCTCTTTGCACTCCCGGGGTCGCACTTGAAGTTTCAGCAATGGAAAGAACTTTTACAGGTCTGCTCTTGGTAAGCTTCAATGGCCTGGGAAACATTTATGCTGCAATAATACATATTCAAACATTGCTGGCACGCGCTCAATTTGAACAATGCACGTATGTGCTAGCGGCAACGTGCTGGCAGCATCGCTTATTATTATGGCATAACCGATGTTCCAGAAATTGTATAATATAGAAAAGCTGGCAAATGATCAGTTAAAAGAAATATTAAGCAATATCCTTGACCATGGCCTTGGAGAACTAATAAGTGTATTGACTAGAACTTCTGTTATTTCCACTCCCCTCATCCCGTTGAATACTAATCATAAGCTCAACAAACGGTAATTTAAGTACAGATCACTTGACAGGATGCCAGAATAATGCAAAGTTATGCTGATATGGCGACTTCAGGTGAGGTATCTTTATGTTGCTCACTTGTCGCACGGGAAGCATACCAATCGGGTTAATCAAATTGTCTGGTTGTTCGTTCATATCGTTCGACAATCATTTTGTGTATTGGTTCCTAGCTGAAGGCTTCAGTCACGTCCCTGTACGCCAACACCTAAAAATAAACCGCTGGAGCGCGAAAGCGAGAAGTGCAAAATGTGGAAGTTTTCGGCAATTTACTTGCATTAAGTTTCAAAAACTTGGCTAGAGTTTGGAACCTCCATTAACATGAGCCAATGTACTGCCTTCTAAATCGCATCTAAGACGTCTTTTTAATGATATGCATTCAAGCACGATTTAGCTGCTTTCTTGTGAAGTTTGGGAAGAAAGGCAATGGATTGAAATTGATCAGTAGCTATCTGATTTCTCGCGATCATTCATTCCTCCTTCCTCTCGTGTTTCTGGTATCACTGATCTTGGAATGTAATCGATTCACTTGCAACTAGGGAAACAGGCCGTAAAGGTTATTTTATACTAATGTTGTGGGTAACATTAATGGAAGTCTGGATTACTTGAATCACTTTAAACTCTATTGTTGCTGAGATACGCCAGGCACTTAAAGACTATGATGTAACAGGAGCTACTATGGGTATCCTCTCCTTACAGCCCGGCTTATGGTCTTATCTCTTGATTTCCCACCTCGTAGTGTTCGTCAGGTTAGTTCAGCCGATCAACTGCTTTTATTGAATCCTTCAGATATCGTATACAGCTACAACTCCTTAATTCACTATACGTGAACCCAGATAATTTATTATCCCTATTCCAAACTTTCGCCAAATAGGAGCATTTCAGTCGTCGTTACAATCCCATTTATTCTCCTCCAGTTGCTTTCCTAGCCCTTAACAGCTCACTTTAGTCGAGAGTCTCCTAATGTCTGATTCTGTTATCGCCAATTACAAGCTTGCAAAAGCGCCCATTTATTCTCATTGCTTCTCACAGGATAGGTCGATCCTTGCCGTGACTTTAAACACCGATTGCTTAATATTCAAGCTAGTCGGCAATGGTAAGCCGCAACTCGTGGCAAGTCTTCCTGATCACGATAAGGTCATTACTGCCGTGGACATTTCTATTCACGGACGAGTCATCACTTGTTCGCAAGATAGAAACGCCATCGTATGGGAACCATTGAGTGATGGCTCTTACAAGCCCACACTAGTGCTTTTACGAATCAATAGAGCTGCTACATGTGTGAAATGGGCCCCAAGCGGTTACAAGTTCGCTGTTGGTTCTTCAGCTAGAATTATCGCTATTTGTTATTACGAACAGGAAAACGACTGGTGGGTATCCAAGCATATCAAAAAACCGATCAAATCTACCATCAATTGCTTGGCATGGCACCAAAATGGCATTATGCTCGCTTGTGGTGGTACTGATGGGTACGTGCGAGCATTTTCAGGATTCGTAAAAGGTTTAGACTCAAAAGAACAAGTTACCAATTCTCCTTGGGCGGACAAATTTCCGTTTGGTGCCCTCATTCGTGAGTGGTACGATGGCGCTTGGATCCACGATGTCGCATGGAGAAGTTCCCAAGAGAGACTCGCTTTCGTCACTCACAGTGGTTCTTTCAATGTTGTTGATCCTGCAGATCAACTTTGGACAGCCGACTACCCTGAGGGCTTACCACTGACCTCTGTTGTCTGGGTGAATAATCATGAAGCCGTATGTGGTGGGTTCTCTTGCCATCCGGTCTTATTTACAGAGGGTGCCCATGGCTGGCAGTTTTCCAAGAACATCGACAAAAAGGTAGCTTCTCGCACGCCAGTTGCTGCAAATTTTGATGGAGGTGATGATCAAGAAGAGAACACATCATTTGGTATTTCCGCATTGAAAAAGTTTAAGGATATGGACCTCAAGGGCAGAGTGTCCACTCAAGTGCAAGAGTGCACCCATGAAAATGCAATAATGGAGTTGGCACCTTACTCAGAAAATGGTGGCAACATCACTGAAATATCTTCTTGTGGTCTCGACGGGAAAGTAGTAATTTATAGAGTGTAAATTCAGAATTAAAACGCCCAATGACATTCCCATGGCGATTAGTTTTTCCATATGCGAACCAATCCTTCGTAGATATTATTGCTGTTTTGTAATGCTATGGTACCGTCGTGAGAAAATTGGTTTCACACCTTCTTGGAGCTCTGAGCAGCTTGTCTTTGCAGGACCAGTGAGTACACACTTCCCTTGAAAAGAGTTCCTATCAATGCGACTTTTACCTCGATTTCTCGAAGTTGTCGTAGCACTTGTTCTGGCGACTCAGACGTACTATTATCTCTCAAATCTTTTATAGTATCGTCAAGATTGTGTAGTGATTTGGACAATGTTTCGTATTTGTCTAAAACGCTTCGTTGTAACGGGGTGATTTCCATTACTGTTTGCTAGAATGGTGAATGAGCTCTCCGAGGACAAAACGGGCTGAAAACTATTTGGACTTTACCAGCAATTTGAAGAGCAGAATGAGAAAAACTTGATCTTTCAGGGTGTTTCAAAACCTAACTGATGTTCCGTCTTGTATAGAAGTATTTTGTCGAGGTTTTGAAGTCCATGTTTTTGTTTAATGATTGAACTCATCTTCAACTTAGCAAATAAGAACATTTTAACTGGGTAAACAACATATAGGTCAATGAGTAATCCGCAACAGTCATACACTATTTGGTCTCCGCAAGATACGGTGAAGGATGTGGCCGATTCTTTGGGGCTCTCTAACATAAGCGACGACGTTTTAAGATCCTTAGCCATGGACGTTGAATACCGTATTTTGGAAATAGTTGAACAAGCTGTCAAGTTCAAAAGACACGCGAAGAGAGAGGTCTTGACGACGGAGGATATAGCACGCGCCCTCGGGGTACTGAACGTAGAACCACTGTATGGATACCAGGATGGATCGGCCAGATCCAAAGACGTTTCATTCTCGAAAGTCACTGCCCAAGGTGGTCAGTCTCTTTACTTCCTGAACGATGAAGAAGTCGATTTTGACAGGCTGATCAATGAACCATTGCCCAAAGTACCTCGTCTGCCCACTTTCACCACACACTGGCTTGCCATAGAAGGCGTTCAACCTACCATCCCGCAGAATCCAAGCCTTAACGATATTAGAATGTCTCAACCTCCAATCGTACGTGGCGCCATTGTTACAACCGTCAATGACACAAGTCTACAAACCTCCGCATCGGAGGAAAAAGAGACACAGCATATCTCTTCAATTAAACCAGGTCAGGCCAACGAGGTCAAACCTTTGGTAAAACATGTTCTATCGAAGGAACTCCAGATTTACTTCGATAAGGTTGTCGGTGCACTCACTTCTAAGGAACGCGATGATAAAACACAGCACTTGAGAGCAGCAGCGCTTACTTCACTACGGTCGGATACAGGTCTACACCAGTTGGTTCCATATTTTATTCAATTCATCGCAGAACAGATCACTCACAATTTATCAGATCTTGGTCTTCTCACTACAATGCTGGAAATGATTTATTCCCTGCTAAGCAATGAGCATGTTTTTTTGGATCCTTACATTCACTCTTTAATGCCTTCCATATTGACGCTACTTTTGGCCAAGAAACTAGGAGGGTCCCCACCACTAAAGTCTGCCAAGGAGCAGCAGGAGTCATCACAAGCTGACACTAAAGAGGCTTACGAAGAATTTTTGGACAAAACTAATGCCTTACGTGATTTTGCCGCCTCTCTCCTTGACCATGTCCTGAAAAAGTTTCCGCAAGTCTACAAATCTTTGAAACCAAGGGTGATGAGAACACTATTGAAGACGTTCTTGGACACCAATCGATCTTTCGGCACCTACTATGGCTGCATAAGAGGTGTTGCTGTCCTGGGGCCTGAATCAGTAAGATTCTTTTTAGGTAATCTCCAAAGCTGGGCTAGTTTAGTATTTGAAGAACACACGAACAATACGGATAAAGAAGGTGAAAATAATACTGGTAAGTTTTCGGAATTAGAAAATCAAATGCTATCTGCTGTCATCATCGACTCGCTGGTCGTGCTGAAGTCCGACTTGCCGTCAGGTCAAAAGTACGAAGGCCAACTAACTGAGCAAGAGAAGGACAATTTGAAAAGGCGCTGTGGCTCAACTATTGCATCTCGCATAGCTGAGAGGCTTGATTCTAAAGAGCTTCTAGCCGCTATTTTCTTTGGCGAATAGGTTGATAAACACTTTTATTACATACAGTCTTAAAATAATAGCTGACCGTTTGAAAAGGTCCACACTGAAAGGAGGCGACTTCACTCCGGTGCAAATAAGCGCCGTCGCACCCGCTTGCTTACGGCTATTTGTGGAGACCGTATGGCGTCGATTCGATCAGCTGCACCCTTTATGCCACTCGCTGGCACTTGCAAATGGTTCTCAAGCGCACTGTTCAACGAGCTAGTTGCATGAACAGTTTTTCTGGATGGAGTGGAGAGCGGTTCTTGAGATACACTTTCCACAGGAGCTAGAGGTGACTCAATGATCGCAGGATTCCAAATTTGTTGAATTTCGCCACCTTTCCTTTCCCCACCAGGAGTTGCCTCAACTTGCACGCTAGAAATTCCAGAGAAATTTGAGGTTGGCCTTCGAGGCTCAACTTTTCGTCTGCTTACCCGCTGAAACGTTCCAGTCGTCAGGTTTCTAGCTGTTTGTTGCTGTTTGGGTGCATTTCCACTGAGGTTAGTTAGTTCAGAATTACTTCGACCTCCCGCAGCATCCTTATGTAAAACGAATTCATCGGCAGGTAGTTGCCGTTTCTGAAGCTTGTTGAGAAACAAATCAGAGTTTCCTCGTACGGCCGAGCTATGCTTTTTTGAGTGACCTGTCTCCAATTCGAGGATTTCACTTAGTTGAGAATTGCTTCGAGAGTTCAGAGCAGAAGGACGCCGTGATAAAGACACTCTCTTGTATACCTTCGACTGCACTTGCATGTTGTCACTACTCTGTGGTAACATCGTCGAGGGGGACCCGGAAATTACCTCTGGCGGTGGGGAATTAGGGGGATCGTTTTTAGCAAGAGAATCGAGATGTCGATCATTTGAAGTTCGGCGCATCGAGGCCCGCTTCTTCTCAGCTCTTGAGGAAGCCTCGAAATGAGGACCCCTAATTTTTCGCGACACGAAAGCGACTGCATGTGGTGTTTTCTTCATGAAATGCGGTAGTAGCACGTAAGTGACAAACCCGGCAAATGATGATTCTTTTTCTTGATTTAACAGATTTTTCTTCAGTCCTCGACTGGCAGCCAGAGCACTATGAATTTTATTATCGCCTTTTACTGGTGAGTTTTTTTGAAGAGAAGTGTCGGTGAGCAACATCGCGTCGACTATGCAGAGTTTATCAACATATACATCGAGCTTTTCACAATAATCTAGTGATTGAGCCTTGGTCGCAATTTTGGTTCTTTTGTTTCCGAGCCGGGAAGTTATACCTGCTCTAGCAACCTTCTTTGCGCGCTTCTCTAGCTTAATTTTGTATTTCGCCTCAAAATTGTCTAGCTTAGAGTCCATACCAGCCAAAGAAATCAATTCAAGCAATAGAATGATTTGCAGTTTGATTTCTCGAACTTTAAAGACTAGTAGTAAGTCCGCAATTACATCTGGCACGCCTGAAGTGAGTAAAGCTCCAATCTTGTTCAGACAAATGTCGCGAATTTCCGATGCCACTTCAAGGTGAAGGTCGACCTCCATAAGCCCGCTACTCTGTCTTCTATCGAATTCTTCAACTTCCAACACCAAATCTGCAAGGTGCATCTGATAGGTTATAGTATTCCACTTATCAGGACCTTCACTTAGATTTTTTGCCCTCGCTAAGTTGGACTTGACAAAATACGCCAGCGGAGTTTGAAGAGAGTACAGCGCCTCATAGTACTTCTTTTGCAAGTAAATATTGGAATCCACAGTCGAGCAATCCCGATTTTTAATGTGTTTGTGACCGAACTTCATTATCAGTTCTCCCATTGGTTCGGAGTCTTCTTTATTATATAAATGCCTATCCTCCTTCCACATATTCAAGAGATCAGGAACTTTGTAGTCTACCCAGTTGAAATAGTCAATCGAAGGTTGTACTGCCGCTCCTATGGTGCTTGGCATTTCAGAGTGGGGTAAACAATCAATTGTCTTGGAAGCCGGGCCTTCTAATCTCCAACACAGCCAATATTCATTAATATAGTTCTCAAAAATGTACAGTTCATTTGATTTACGTTCCTGGGGCTTGAAAATGTACTTAAAAGACTTGTGGCCATGGGATATAACGTGCAGGACTTTATGAGGTAGACTTGATTCGGCCATAATCAATGGTGCTCGAGCAAGATCCACCATAAAGTCCAGGGTCACAGCACAAGACTGGACAAACTGCAAGCTCTCTAGCTCATTGAAGCTAACCGTCCTATGAAAAACTCCATGCGACTTGACTCCCTCACCAATTTGAGCGAAGTCCATTAATAGTGGATTCCATATGTGGTGTAAGCAGGAGACCACGGTTTTGTAACAGGACGGAACTTCACCATCTAAATTATCGCAACGAAATTATTATCCAAAATTTAAACGTTCCGTTCTGAACGTGCAAAGTTACATCTGACGCTGAAAAGTTAGAAGCTCTAGGGGAAACCTATCCTACATACAGAGAACGATACGTGGTCGCAGCGCCAGTTAAGTATTCAAAGGTGCTACTTCTCTTTTTTCGTTGGATTCTTTATTTCTCTTGTCCATTTCAATTTTATTGTTTATCAATAAAATAGCCGTTTGGCTACCCATCGGAGTTCCCCTGATGAGAATTTTCCGCTCATTACACCCATTTACAGGATCATCAATTAGGATAGAGCACCCAGTACTTTCCTTGATAGAATTTATATGTTTTCCTCCCTTACCAATCACATTTCCCACGTAATTGTCATCAATATAAACTTCTTGCTGAATTAAACTCAATTCTGAAGCCAAATCAGGAACCAATGGTGAGGCAGTGAGCGTATCAGAAAGCCTTACGTTGTGAACAGTCATAGATGGTGCGAAATTACCTCCGCGGGCTGTTACAGCTGCGTATCCATACGTGAAATCAGGATGGTTAGGAGGAGAAACGCGATGAAGCCTTTTCTTGCCATTTTCACCCGGTCGGTACTGATGCTGTTGTTGATGCTGCAGACTCACCCCATAGCTATTGACGAGTACTGAATGCAGAACACTTGGGAGGTAGAAGATGCATTTTTTGGCAGCAAACGTAGCCTTGTGATTGAGAATTGTTTGACCCACATAGTACGTGGCAATATGGATGGCGTCTGCAACTCCAGTGATGCACAAAATTCTATCATTAGACATTGGAAGCGTCTGTGGACCCGCCATCAATTTTGCAGCACTCAGTTCCTCTATTTCTCGTAGACGAGAGCCCTGGCGGCCGATAACGCACCCCATCATATGATGAGGGACTAGGATGTTAATCGTTATGGGTATTGAGTTTGGGCTGGATTCCTCGGTTTTCTCACCGTTTACTGCACGTACTATCATCCCAAATACTTTGGCAACATTTTCACATCGGCCCCTTATAAATATGACCCGTTCCGGTACGCCACGTATATTGTCCGAGACATTCATACGCGTGTTAGTTTCGGCCTTCATTCTAGAAATTTTCTCGCCACCCGGTCCAACAACCATTGACGCCTGTTTCACCAAACACAGCATACGCAGATGAAGGTAGTCCTTGTTTGTATCTTGTTCATTTTCCGAGTCCACACTCTGCTGTGGCTCTTGTTCTGCTGACCCACCCACTGGATGGTCTTCTGCTTCAACAGCTTTTTCCTTTTCGGGCGTTCCTGTCTCTTCAGCGTCATTCAGCGCTACCCTTTTAATCTCTGCCTCCAGTATCTCTTCTTGACAGTCTTCTTTCTTACGTTTCAGAACGTTTGAAGACTTTAAAAGATCTTCAGGCCCCTCATTGGCACTCATTTTATGAGATATAAGGTGGTGATATCTGCTCTTGTTGCTATACTCAGGCTAAGATCTTAGCTATTTTGATGTTTGTTTGGTTTTGTGAGGAGAAACTATATTTGGTTAATGACGATAATTATATATGAATCCACCATCAAACCGTAAAATGGCCTTAGAACAAGACTTGAAGGGTTCTAACGCCACTGAAGATCCATTACTCGATGAAGACTCTTATAACGAGGAAGAAGATGAGGATTTTGACCCTTCAAAGGAGGTAAACGCAGGAATTAATGAGCCAGAAGACGATGATAATTACAATGACCAAGGACCTGATTATTCGAACATTGAAACTGGAGAAGGTGGCCTCGTACGTACCAGACATGGCCGACAATTGGAGGAACATGATTTGCAGCACAACAGGTATGAGAGTTTGCGTGAAACAGGTATTTCGCAGGAAACAAACTCTGCGTGGGATGAGCTACAAAAAGAGAGCGATGAAAGATTGCATACGAGCGTTTCAGTCATGAGCGAACTTTCCAAGGAGCCCAAAGGCGGGCTCCAGGAAACACAGATTCTTATAGACCGCAGATACGAGTTTGCGGGCGAAATACTGCATGAAAAAAAGTGGGTATCTAGATCCAGTGCGGAAGCTCAAGAATACCTAAATAGCTCTCAATCTAAGAAGCGAAATGAACCAACAGTTGCCACAAAGGTGGCCATCAACGACCAAGGTTTGAAATTAAGACGGGTACTCAAAAGACCTCCCATATTAGAGCAGATCATAGCAGGAGCGTTAAAACCTAAACTCACCACTCTAGAAAAATCGAAACTGGATTGGGCCACTTACGTTGACAAGGAGGGAATAAATGAAGAGCTCAATTTACATAACAAAGATGGTTACCTGGCAAAACAGGATTTCTTAAATCGTGTCGAGACGTTCAAAGATGAAAAGTACCGCCAGATGCGAAAGACGGAATTGCAACAGAGACTAGCCGGTCCTTAATTCAATCAGTGTTTGTATTGATATATGTACTTAATTCTATAAATGAGGGACATGGTAACCGGCGAAGATCATGTTGAAAATGCTGCAGATCCCTTCTCCCAGAACAAGGCCTGAGCTGAAGACAATCATCGATGTTTTGGCAGATGTGTCACCGCGATGCATTCGCAGCCATATTTGTGCAATAGATCCTCCAATCACCCTAGCCAAAGTAAAACTTGGGGCATTATAGATACCGACGCCTACGGCAACGCCCGATGGGATCCATAATAGCCACTTGTATCCATTATCGCGATAGATATTTTTGATCAACGATAGAATGCCAAACACACTGCCCAGCACAATGGTACATTCCAAAGCTTTATCTGGAAGACCCTTGCCTGTTACTAGGCGTGCACAATCAATCCATATAACCGCTGTGGGTACTCGAAACTGAGCACTGGGTATCTCATAGATCTTATTGTAGAAAATATGCATTAGACTGGAAAGAACCACTGACCAAGAAGCTCCTATTAACTGAGCATAAAATTGTGCCCTCGGAGAAGCTCCCAAAAGATGACCTGTTTTCAAATCCTGCATCAGATCGCCCGCCTGCTGAGCGCCAGCCTCAGCAATTCCTCCGGCTACCAGATTTAAGAGTACTCCACCCTTTAATGTCCGAGGAGTGATCATCGCAAAAACTAGTTGCGACAGCTTGCCAATCCCACTAACAGGGTTTAAATCGGTCTCTCCTAGTGCTCTCACAGCGAGAACCGATAAAAATAAAGCCAATACAAGTGCAATTATCACGGACGTTAAAGGGACTATCTTGGTGCCAAAAAGATACGTCATGCCAACCAAACATATTGTCGATGATACGACAAGACCGCTGATTACCGTCGTTAATTTGACCAGTTGACGTGGGTCAACTTCGTGTTCTTGATCGGAACTGACCAATTTTACGGTGCTTCGGCGCCTACCGCCTCCTTCACTATCTTTGTTTATCATCATTTCCTCTTCTAACAGCATTGACTGTAAAGAATCATCAATCATTGACTCTAGTGCCAACCTCTTGTCGTCCCGAAGGCAAAACTTTACAACCGATTTTGTAGTGAATACAATAAATCCGACAACTGAGTCTACCACCATTACAGCCAACGAAGACCAAAGAATCCAGCCTTGGACCCCGTTTTCCCAATCATTGATATCTGCGTTAGGATCAACCCAGCCCTTATTACGGGCTAATGGTGCAAGTACTGCCCAACCTAAAATACTTCCAAATAGCATGTAAAGGACAGTCGGTAACCCCATAATAATTCCTTGGCCTATGTAGGCAGGAGAAGGTTGTAAATTCCACAAGTAATTCTTGGACAATCTTGATCCAAAGATGGGAATGGCCTTGATGGCAGGCAGAAAATATGATAAGAAAGTGTATAGGGAAGACACCACAAACGTTTTGACGAGGATTGCTATATTTTTCTCATACGTCGTTTTGGAATCAGTGACAGTCGGCTCTGATGTCGCTCCGTAGGCCGAGGCCTGATTTGAGTCTGACGAGCTTCTGTGAGTCTCATCTGGCCCGGAGTTATCGTCGTCCACTGCATATCTTCGCGAATCCTCTTGTCTCAAAGAACTGTACTCACCGCTTGATAAAACGTCGCTGTATTCATGCAATCTTTTTGCTCTCATTTCCTGTAGTTCTCTAGGTGAGACCTCCTGTAGCATTTCAGACCCATTTAGAATGGCAATCAGTGTAGCTGTAGCGCTACCACTAGGAAACCGCAGTTTTTCTCTGACAATAACTTGTTTGCGAAGAGGAACTGCAAAGAAGATGCCAAAAAAGGCCAGTGCCAATGACCACAGTAACAATTGCTGAAATGTAAAGGATTCTCCTTGTTCTCTCGTAAACCCAGATTCTTCTGGAGTCAGGAAATTTTCAATTGCTGGTATAACACCTACAAATCCGTAGGCCAGCGGTCCAGTTCCGACGGCAACCGCTAAAGATTGAATGTATACGTTTTCTACATCTGTGAATGGTGCCATCTCTGGATAGATTTTTGGAAGTACTTGCTTAAAAATGGCGCATGCCAGCAGCGCCGAAGGTAGCGACATCATCGATACCCAACCCGTTTGAAGCCCAAATTGGAAGTTAGATACTAATACCAACGATCCAATTGCCAAACCCACTATAGTTCCACGGACAGAAGCCTGGTGGAATAAGACCTTGCTTTCAAAGGGAATTTGGCTCATAGTGTTATCCCAAATGAGTCCTTCTAAATTTCCAACCGTGGATTGACTTCAGTTTTCCGTAAATAACCGTAACAAACTAACTGGCTCGCCAACCTAGTATTCAGGTGCCTGTACCAGCGTTGATAAAGGAGTATCAAAGGATAATTTGGGACAACTTTCTATGCTTGCAGTTAGTAAATTGATTAACCTACCTACTTAGTCATACAAAATAATTCAAAGCGTTATCTCAGTAAAATGTGGTTGTAGGTCGCGTGATACAGAGTAGTGGTCGGAGGACTCGCAATGCGCTTCAGTAGAATGTTTTTAGCAGTGTTGAAGTTACGATCTTCGACACCTTTACACTTTTGCACTTCTAGTGAAGGATCAATATGAAACCAAACACGGATCGTAGCAGCAATAAGCTGTTATTGTACCATACCCGCAGGTTATTGATATTTA
The DNA here is from genome assembly GCA_030562185.1 of Lachancea sp. yHQL494. Lineage (NCBI taxonomy): Eukaryota > Fungi > Ascomycota > Saccharomycetes > Saccharomycetales > Saccharomycetaceae > Lachancea > Lachancea sp. yHQL494. The sequence continues at coordinate 65,922 of JAJMGS010000008.1, read as the reverse complement.
TGAACAATGATAACGTAGTGCATGATGACTTTTAAGAAAGATTCAAGGAAACCTCGGATATTTTGTCCGTATTGTATTGATGAGCTCCGAAACATTTGATGATAGGGTCTTCATCAAATTCTCAAGGATTATAAGAGAATGCGATTGCCTGATAGCGAAAGGGGTGCTACGTAGGCTAGCTGACTCTTGTAGGTTTTGTTGCAATGCTAAATAATTAAGTAGGATTCCGAGATACAGATCACAGCTAGCGATACCGCACAGCGGAAAATTCAGGATCTTACGTTTAGCACCTGGGATTGTAGACCAGTAATAAAAGTTCCAGGATGCGTCACGAAAAGAGCGCTCAACTATTTTGTGAGAATGCCTTCTGGTTACAACCTTGGTTACAGTGATTTGTAGGTGAAAAAAGTGCTGATTGATCCATCCAATGGAGGATGGTATGTCCTTGTCATCTTCTTGGTATGTCATTGGCCTTCTTAGTTTTCCTCAAATAAGATATAGTTAAGTATATCGCTCAGAGTCAACACTCCGGTCAAGAGGCCCTGGTCATCAACGATAAAAAACCGATGTACCCGAGACTTGCGAATGGTGTCCATTATAGTAAAGAGCTTGTCACTCTTAGTACATGTGTACACGCCTTCGAAATCGTCGGAACGTCTCATAAGTGCTTCACCCACACTTAGGGAAAGGTCGTTATACATGCCACCCTTGATCAACCCAAGAACGTCGACAGCCTCGTAAACATTTACAATCCTACGCTGTGCATCCAAGATTGGTATGCTGGATACGCCACCCTGTGTTAGCAATTGGATTACGTCAATTACAGGAGTATGCATATTGCAGGTTAATAGCTGGCCCTCTGTTACGATTCCTAATTCCCCAATAGGTCTTCTCAAATGCCGTGTTTCGCGGCAGTTCAGCGCCACGAACTTCAGAATCCGGTATTGTGTCAAAACGCTCACGACAATTTCACGATGCGTTTCCTCGTCTTGATCAATCAAAGGGATCCTCCGGCTTCGAGACTCAATCATCTTACAACAGGCATCGTATAGTGGTTTAAAAGGATGAATGGAGCCTGTGTCGAGTGGTCTTACGCCTATCGCGCGTTCAATGTCCTTGAGGCCACCCAGTTGCAGCTTATCCACGAGCTCGAACTTATCAGGGTTCGAGAAATAATATTGAATGACATTGATGAAATCCGACGACGTCAGTAGACCAGCAAATTTTGACGTATTCGAGTCCCACAGTGGAGCAGACACAATATTATTTTGCAGCAAAATGTTCAGTGATTTTTTTACCAGCAGTGAAGTGTCCATAACTATAAGTCTGTATGAAACCGGCAGGACATCGTATGAAGTCTTGGACTTAAGAAAACGTCTTATGGATTGCACTGCAAGTTGTTGTTCAATTGGGATAGATTCTGGCATGCTCTGAAAATACCGCTGAAACTTTTTGGCAAAGATCCGGCCGGTGTAGGGGATTGTACTTGAGTATACTTAGTCTCTAACAAAAATATAAGTAATTTGGTCATTTGGGGTGGTTCTCATAACTAGCACGTGATGGACTTTTAATTTATACAGAAACGCATTTAGGTAATGCATTGCTAGTAACATGAATTAAGCAATCGAAGACGATTATAGCAGATCTCCTTTTTACCGAGGCTATGCTTGATAATTTCGCAATGGTTGCTTTTACAGCAACAGCAGTCAGAAATAAGAAAATAATAGAGGTCGCTATGATACCAAAGGACAGGCAAAGATATGTAATTAACTATCTCAGCTGCCATGGGTCCTTTACCATTGAGGCAGTAGGCGGAGTGAGACCACGCTCGTAATTATGATTATCACCACTAATTATGATCTCTAAGGATCAGAACTTAAAGCAGGATAATATCACTTTATACTAAATAATTTCTTTGGTCCTAGCCGGGTAATTATGTTCGTGCTAAAAAAAAAAACAAAAAGAGAGAAAAAAAAAACGGAAAATCTATATAAGCACCGTGAAAAAATATTGTTTTGCCTGTATACATCAATGTACGCTTTATTGTTTTTAAGAAACCAAATCTCTTTGCCTTTTGGCTTAGATCAAGTGTAGTATCTGTTCTTTTCAGTGTAACAACTGGAATGTCCTCAATGAGGATGTTTAATATGTTACAAATCATATTTTTGGAACCGAATTAGAGGGAAGAGGGTGTTTAGCAGGGAGTAGGAGAGACTTGTCTCTCCTGCTTCTGGCTTACTCGGCTCTGAGTTTGCCCAGGTTCTTGCTGTCAATTACGCCCCTTATTGGGAAAGGGATGGTCGATTTTACTCAGCGCTGGCTGGTCGCGTTTTAACGCTATAATATGGTGAGCTTGCTCATTCTCCCGGTTGGCAACGAATGATTTCTATGATTGTTCTGCGTAAACGATGGTAGGTGCTGTTATAAAGGTTTTCTCTGAGCTGAACCACCTAGAGGTGCTGTGGCCATTGCACGGTTTTATTCCGAGCCACGTGTGCCTCTCGATTGGGTCTTCTCTCGCCCCCTTTTTTTTTATCAAAAAACCTCTAGGACTAGGTAGATGAGCTCATCTGCTAATTTTAGAGAATCTTAGCTGATCTTCGTTAACTGGTCTTCAATCAGACTTTTGTAAATTATGGGAATTCGACATTTTTCTGTTCGACTATGATTATTATTTTATGTAATCGAAGTTATTTTATGCATTGCGATGGTCCTGTCACCAATTTTATCTTATGACAAACTCTGAAGTGTTCCTTCGCGTGGGAGATCGAGAGCAATCATCATCGCAAGCGTCCCCCACGTTCAAAAGACCCATTAAGCTTTCTCCATCACAGACGCCCTGAGGTCTTTTCCTTCTAGGCTCAAACACTTTGTAAAACTTGAGGTTTTCGTCGCCACCAACAGTCGCTAAAACGGTGCCATCGGGAGATAATTGGCTGGTACAAATCCTAGCTTCATGTGCGTGAACAATTTCTGCAACTTTGAATTTAGTATCATGGTTATAAATTGAGATGGCATTTTCAGGATTACCGCCTGTTGCAACGATCTCTCGCTGCATCGTGTTGGAACTGTAACTTTGCCCCCAATGTAATGAACTCACTTGAGATCCTGTGTTTATACTACCAGTTCTCGCACCAGTCGTTGTGTTCCAAAAATGAATATGTTTGTCCGTTTGGCCGCCTCCTGTAGCCAACAGGTTAGTAGTGTCAGGGCTCCAAGCCAATGCCTTCACGGCGGCCGTATGCTGTCTCTTAATATGCTGAGGTAGAGATGTCCTTGTATCCCAAATGGCGACGGTATTATCATTACTGCCTGATGCCAATTGTAAACCATCGGGGCGATAGCTAACACCGCAGACCTCACCCCGGTGCTCTTCCCAAGTGGAGACTATGTGGTTTTTGATCCGAACGTCATTAATGTGGATTTCGCCACTTTTGGCTCCAGTAGCAACTAAAGTCTCTAACCATGACTGGGAGCCGATGCGAACTCCAAGGCCAGATCTCATAGTTCTTACGTGTGACATTGTTTCGACATCCCAGATTTCGGTATCCCCCTCTGATTTACCGATGGAAATGTGACAATCGTCGTCAGACCAGGTAACACTGCTTATCGCCCCAGGTTGTTCAAAATCAACTAACAACGACACGTCACCCGAGGCACCATTCCACAAGTATAATGCTGAGTCCAGCGCAATGGCTAGGACATTTTTATTAGACCAGCTGACAAGATTCAAATAGAAATCATCGTGAAAGGCAGGAGCATCCAGAATTCTCTCAGGATTTGAATTGATTTTCCGTAACTTGGCCAATTCGGGATTTGGACCCGAATTGCTTAATGACGAATATGAATAATGTGATCGGTTGCCGATCGAGTACGTTTGCTTTCTGCTCAAAGAGGGAGGCGGTTTGGGCATATATTGAAGGATGCGCTGGTTCATATCTAAACCGCAAGCTTCTGCGACGTTTTGCTTGAAAACTCGTTTAGTTTGCGCCTTTAAATGTGTTGAAGGCGATGCATTTGGTGGTGGTATCTCTTCCTCCAGATCTAGTGGATCAATCTTAGAGTGAGAAAATGAGTTTTCTTTGCGAAGCGGGATGAAACGATCTGTATTAAAGCAACCTTCATCGGAATCCTGCGACTTGATGGATTTCCGATCATTTGATTCGAGATCGTCTTTGAACAGCGAAGATGATCGTTTAAGCAACGGCGGTACATACTGCAGTGTGGGCCGTTGTACTGATCCTTTTGAATTCGGTAGAATATTGGTGACATTGGAAAGCATTGCAGAGTTGTTTGATAGCTGTCGCTTAGTTACCTTTCCTACGGGCTTTTTGGTTATCATTTTCGACCAGTCTGATGATACCACATTCAACTTCGCCGGCGAAGTAAGCGATAGTACGGATTTACTAGCATTATCGGTAAAGGTGAGTTTATTCCTGCGATTATCTGTCATAAGTCTGACTTATAACTAGAAGCCAAAAAGTATTCAGATCAGTTCCTCTGATTGATGCAGCTTTTTCTCTCGACTCTCTGTGATTTGCTCGAAACCTTGTGGGCAATTTGTGCTCGCCTGAAACCAGTAGACGTTGAAGTTGAATCCAGATTGCCTCTAAATTGCAAGTTCTTAATCGAGCTGTTAAGTGTTGATGTTTACTTTTTTCCCTATTAGGCATAAATGTCGGATCACATGCCGTGATTCTCTCATCTACACCTGTGGGCCGGCTAGTTCATCAGACTTAGAACAAAGGTGTTAGGTCTTAGGTCGTAAGCATGTTCCACGGAATGCCTAATTTAACTTGAAAAGGCCAGTTGGTGTCCCTGCTCGTATTAATTCATGGACCCATCGTCGAATTTTCAATCTAATGAGGGCGTGCTTTTTAATAATGTACAAGATAAATAATTTTATAGAACATTAGTCTTTTTCCTTAAGTACCAATCCCTCAAGGATTTCAGTACCGCTCAGTTCCCTGGAATTGGTTCCGCTCCTACCTTATTGATGTTTCGGAACATGTAGATGCCGTCTTTGTTCTCGTTGTTTTCAACAAATTGGCACGATCTAGCGACTTTCCACAGTGACTTCCACATGTTTTCACCTTCGTAACGGTAATGGTTGCCCATAACATCTTTGATAGCTTTAGTAGCCTTGCGGGCATTGTAGAAGGGAATTCTGCTGCAGTAGTGGTGTAGGACGTGTGTTTCGATGATATCGTGGAAAATGTGCTTACCAACGAATCCAAAATTTCTATCAATTGTTGCGGCCGCACCCTTGGCAAAAGTCCATTCGCCGCTATCGTAATGGGGCATGGTGGGGTCCGTGTGCTGTAGGAAAGTTACAAATACGAGCCAATGGTTAACCCATATCCATGGCAAAAACCAGTTGATGAGTACCACATGGGCGCCGTACGCTCTGTACCACAAATAATTTACGGTCAAGGTTGACATTATTCCAATATCGCTGAGAATAATGTACCAGTAGTCCTTGGCATCAAAAATTGGGGAAGTGGGCCAGTAATGAGATTTGAAGAACTTGGAGACGCCGGGGTAACTCTGGCCTGTGGCGTTAGTGGCCAAATACATTTGTAAACCACCAATCTGTTGTGCTACCAAGTTGAAAAGCGTTGCGATGGGGGCTTCCTCAATTAGCTCGCTCAGCTTAGACTTGTTTTTCGTCTCTAAAAATTCCTTTTGCGTGTATGGTACAAATACCATGTCCCTGGTCATATGCCCCGTAGCTTTGTGATGCTTGCTGTGCGAGAATTTCCAGGAGAAGTACGGAACCATACACCAAGAGTGTAAAACCCATCCGACAGTGTCATTGACCAAATTCGACTCGGAAAAAGCGGAATGGCCACATTCATGGGCCAAAATCCATAGCCCAAATCCAAATAGACCGATCAGGTACGATTGAATCATGTAAGCCACTCCGCGAGCAAGAAAACTGAAGGGGAACCAAATCGGAATGTAGGTAGTACCAAAGTACCCTATGACTACAATCGCGGCTATGTCGCGAATCACGTAATGCAAAGACCACCACAGGTTTCTCCGGTAGCATTCCTTGGGTACAGCAGATAGAATGTCCTTTATAGTGTAATCAGGAACCTCGAATACATTACCGTTTGTGTCAATAGCGTGTTTTGGTTCCGTGACCTCAATAGCGGTTCCATTAGTACTGGCAACCAACGTACGTCCTGAGAAACCAGTTTGTGTACTGCTCATCCGTGTATCAGTAGTATAAGACGAAAGAGTTTCTAAAGCCCAGCAAGTTGTCAGCGGAATAGTGGTAAATTTGTTATGCTTAGTCTTGACATGAAATCGCTAATTAAATACAAGTTTTCCTCGAGTTATTGGTCTCTGTTTGGAAGAAGCACATGCAGATGAGGTAGTTTTTTCTTTTGAAATGCTGAAAAAAAAAAAATTGTCGATTAAGCCAGATGTTGCCTTAGAGGAAAAACGGGCCTTTCCATAGTGATCCTGGGACGAACAATGGATAGATGGTATTCAATATCTGCCTCAAGTAGTCAGGTTTGGATCGAATAGTAGATGGGAACAGGCTTTTAGTCGGTATTTTTTGTCAACAAGGCTTTCGGTGTCACAATGGTACAGAATGATGTGAGCTGGAACATAATAGATCTAAAATGCCTACGCTGGCTTTTTAAGGTGTGAAGTTGTGAACTTGATAATAAAAGACCCAAGCTTCATCTTAGCATGTGGTAAATGAAGTCAGGCAAGTTTTCACTTTTATCTGTTCTTCTTTTTTAGTGCATTTGCTTCATTCTACGTCTTGCATGGCCTTTAGATATTACATGTCAGGCAGAAGTCATTGAAACATAAGTTGTGAATGTGCCTGTTTGTTCAAACGTGTGAGGCCAATTTAGGATTTATCATCCTCATTGAATCGAAGCTTAATATTGTTGCCATCACTTTGTACCTTTCCGCCACGCCAGGAAAAGTGCGTACAATCGGAATTAATGTTGCGTCAATTTCACAATGTTACTTGGCATTAATCCTTCTATACACAATAGGCTTCCGACCTGAATCACAATTGGTTGCATCATCTTAATTCCTTACGTTATTGAAATGCAGAAAAATGACATCAATTTCCGGTGAACTCTATAACTACTGTATGACTCTGTTTACTTTCGAAACCGCAAACGGCACTTTGCTTGCACAGTTATATAATGTTCCCAAGACCACAATTACAACGCCAATCTTTCAAAATATTTTTCGATATGATATTTTAAGTTTCGATTTCCGAATTTGAAGATAATCGCCGAAGTGCGGTGAGCGTACCGCGGCAATGGCATCTTCGGCAAATGCGTCGGAAGAAAGTTGATTCAACGATGCGCTCTGGTAAACTTGTACAATGAGGTACTCACTAAGGGCCCTAGAACCTAGCAGCAGTTCTTCGTGCCATTTTGTATTCCCCAGGATAAATGCCATCATATTTTTCGTCGTTTTAGAGTTGATTTTGAAAAGCTGTGTATCGAAGCCACCGGTTTGTTCTGCAATATCAATCAGCTGATTAGTTATACTATCCAGTTGTTGCAAACTGTCAAATGCCTGGCGAAAATGAGAGACGTATTCGCGCAATAGGTCTTTGAAAAACAAGGAATAGGTAGATATTTCGATCTGGCTACTCAACCTCTTAAGCAAATTCAGTAGGGCACAGTGAATTTCCTCTAGCATGATCGATAGGATGAAGGCAAAATCTATACTCTCATATTGTCGTTTAATTTTGTGCAGTAGTTCCCCTACATGCACAGAATCCAGTAGACAGGCTACACCGAGATCTTCACTCGCAAATTTACATTCATTTTCTTTACCCTGCCCTTCTATCCTAATATCAGTACTGCCAGCACCGCATGAAGCGTCCAATATGGATGCTCCATTGCCTCTCGGATACATCAAAGACTCGGTTATAATATCCACTAATTCATGCACCGGGTTTGTTAACGATAGCGTCACATCCCTAACAATTTTGTTAAGCAATTGTTTATTCTCAAGAGAAATTTTTGGAGTGGAGATCAGCATGTTACTTCGCCGCGATGTCAGTTTATAGTTCCCAGTCTATTTTTGACCTTTTCTGACGCTTAGTATATATTTCTGATTTTTTATATAGCCGAGAAAGATGATGAGTCAATGGTTCAATAGGTGTGGCATGAAAAACGATGAGCCAGAAAACGATAACACCATTACAATTATTGGTGTAGTCATAAACATTAGTTGTAGTGTGTAGACTACAAGCTTCATTTCTCATGGTTTTGATAGCTATCGATGCCAAATAACTGCACGGTGCACTGTGATCATTATGCGCTTATCAGTCGTCGATGAACTCCCTTATATATGAATCCCATCTTCAACTTTTTTGTAATGGATGAAATGTATTCATGACTGGAGTGTTTCCGATTAGTTGAAGGATAACTATGACAAAGTGTAATAGTCTCACTAAAGATGAAACATCAAAGGAATGATATGTAAGTATCTTACCTCTGATGATCTAGCTAACCACAATTCGCTTAATGTACTAAGTAGAACAAATATAAGACTAAGTAAAATCGAACTCGTAATAGAACAGGAGCTGTTCTAAGTTCCGGATTTATTATATCTAATATAATAGAAGTTAACACGATATCCCCCTCTGTTTCAGATCACGTATCTGGGATTAGTGCATTACATTTTTCCAGAAATGAAGCGGTGGCTCAATGGTAGAGCTTTCGACTCCAGTTAAATCCTGGTTTATTAGGAAACAATTGCAATCGAAGGGTTGCAGGTTCAATTCCTGTCCGTTTCATTTTTGGCTTTTTTTCCAAAATCTGATTGAAGCGTTTGCTCCGTGAAGAAGCTAAAATAGCTATGTTTCCTGATTATAATATCATGCCGCAATGTTAGAAAGCTCTCAACCTTCTTTTTTAGCGAAATTCAATTTAATTTATGGTGCAAGATATCAGAATAGTAAACTGAATTGGAAGACCAATCAAAACGTTTGCAAGCCACGTAACATTTGACTCTCACATATCTACTTAATCATTAATCGTACAACGCAAAATGTTCGTGAAATAATTTCGCCATTGGCACCTGGGCTCTCATTCTTGCGCAAAGCAGAAAAACTCCACTGAATTTTCTGTGTAGCGAATAAGTCTCCTCGGGTGGTGGGCACAAGCGTTCCTTCAACATCAAATTAATGTTGCCCCTAATTCTATCTGTCAGTGTTTGCTCAGAAAAGTCAAACAGCTCATCTGTTGAGCCCACAAATGGCTCTGTTAAGGCAAGCACAGAGTCGACATGAGCATCGACCATTGCTCTGGACTCTAATCCAGTCAAATATCCCAACTGTTGGGAAATGTACGCTACCTTGCTGCGGTCTCTCAGAGTACCCGCCGTTAGCATTCGACGATACATTTGAATGAACTGTTTGGGGAAATCCCTGGAAGCGCCAAAATCTAAAAGCTCTATAGTATTGGTGCTTTTATTGTACAAAAAATTGGCCCAGTTTGGGTCGGTTTGCATAAAATTGAACTCTGCAATCTCACGCAGACACAAGCGCATGATGGCTGCTGAAATAAAGTTTTTAGTTTCTTGAGCAGTGTCCACAGGTAACTTCATAATCTCTGTACCTTGCATTTTAGTCATAGTTATAATGTTATCAGTAGTCAGGTTTTGAAATACTTTGGGTGTAACGAGGACCGGATCATCTTTTAGTAGAACTTCAAATTTTTGTAAAGCGTTCGCCTCTCTTTTGTAATCGCACTCCCATTTCAATTCAGTTCTCGCATTGGCTACCGTTTTGTCCAGAAATAAACCCTTGGGCAGCAAACGAGATGCAGTTAAGAACATAAGGACGTTGTTTAAATCGGAATCAATAGAGTTTTTCACACCGGGGTACTGAATTTTGACGACAACTTCCTCGCCGGACGGCATGGTTGCTTCATGAACCTGGCCGATAGAAGCAGCAGCCATGGGTATGGGTTCAAATGTTTGAAATTTCTGCCTCCAGCAAGAACCCAATTCTCTGTTTAATATACGGTCCAATTGTCTATGGGGCATGTAATGGGCGCCATTTTGAACCCGTGAGAGGATGACATATAACTCTTTGGGCAACACCCGCTCGTCCTGAAAAGACATCATTTGACCAATTTTCAGCGCGGCACCACGCATTTTGGAGAACTTCTGGGTGATACGATCCATGTTGGCATCGGATAAAATCAAAGACTTGAGATTAGGAGAATTACCTTGAATAGCCTGTGAAAATCCGTCTGTAACCGCTGATATCCCCACGCCAGCAGCTAGGGATCCGTAGTGAAACAGTCGCGAGACCCGTGAGGATGGAATCTCAGAACTTTGCAAAGTTAATTTCTACATTAAGGAAGACTTATTAGTATCGGCAGTTTTATAATATTCTCGCACGGACCAACATACCTCTTTTTTCGCTCTCTCGGGGACGCAATTTTTCTTCGCGTTCGTAGAGTACATCCTGCGATCAAGGCTCTTAGCACCCGAAGAAAAATTCCTTATACCCTTTTTTCCATGCTTAGCTTTACCCTTGGTATTGGATCTTATGGACTCTGACAATGCACGGGCCTTTTCCCAATCTGAGTCGTAAAACCATTGAAAACTTGTTAAAATAGGTCTTGTGAGCGTTGAAGTCTCAACCCAGGATGACAACGACCCTCGCCCTATCGAGACACTACCCTTGACTACTTCCTTTGCAGATGACAACAAGCAGTACGCATGGTATAAGGATTGTCGAGAACTCATTTGCAGTCACCTATAGGACACTATTTACAGTTAAGAAGTGATCTTAACGTGAAGGTTTGCCGATCTTATGCATTTCGAACACAGTTCTTAATTAACATCGTCGATAATTATATAGTCAGTATGATCAGACTTGAACAGTGAGTAATTCGAGTAGACATTTTCCACTAACGGGTAATTTCACAGTTTTATCGGATGTATTAATCTAAATCACTCACGTACACAATAATACATTTGTGAGCTGTTCTCGACGAACAACAAACGTTGACTATTCGTTCATCTACGATAATATTTTAGAATAGTTTAAAGTGAGTCGTATGAGTTATATAGTACAATGTGATGATTATTACCCAGAGATATATTCGTCATTAGCGATACTTTGCCGTTTCGTACAAAACGGCTACTCGTGGTAAGGCCTGAGTATGGTAAAATTTTAGAACCCCGGGCAAGTCATCACACATAACTTGATGGTATTAGTTCATCGCTAGCGCCGAAATGACTTCGAAAAGACGGTTTTCCAACCACAGTGACCATAGGTCTGCGGTGGAAAGCTCTGTACCTGAGCATGCGGCTGAAGTCGCCGAAGAACTGAGCAAAAAAAGGCCAGGACAGCAGGAAGAACGTCTAACCCATCATGACGCCGGTGAGTTTGCCAAACTTCAGCGCCACAAGACAACCGCCGAGCAGGCGGCGAAGCTCGAAAGTAGTCCTATAAATCCTTTCACAGGAGGTACCTTTTCACCCCGTTATTTCGACATTCTAAAGATCAGAAGAGAGTTGCCCGTTCATGCTCAGAGGTATGAGTTTCTCAAGATCTACCAGGAAAACCAGATCATGGTATTTGTTGGTGAAACCGGTTCTGGTAAAACTACTCAGATACCTCAGTTTGTTCTATTTGACGAAATGCCACACCTACAAGGTACACAGGTAGCCTGTACCCAACCGCGTCGTGTGGCAGCCATGTCCGTGGCTCAAAGAGTCAGCGAGGAAATGGATGTTAAACTTGGCGAAGAAGTAGGTTACTCCATCCGGTTTGAAAACAAAACCTCCAACAAAACCATTCTTAAATATATGACTGACGGTATGCTGCTGAGAGAAGCCATGGAAGACCATGATTTGTCCCGCTATTCATGCATCGTGCTGGATGAGGCACACGAAAGAACTTTGGCTACGGATATTTTGATGGGATTATTGAAGCAGGTAGTGGTGCGCAGGCCGGATCTCAAGATCATAATCATGTCCGCAACTTTGGACGCTGAAAAGTTCCAGAAATATTTTATGGATGCACCGCTATTAGCCGTTCCAGGTAGAACATTTCCCGTGGAGCTGTACTACACACCAGAATTTCAAAGGGATTACTTGGATTCTGCTATACGTACGGTTCTCCAAATTCACGCCACAGAGGAGCCCGGCGATATCCTATTGTTTTTAACCGGTGAAGATGAGATCGAAGATGCTGCGAGGAAAATATCTCTTGAGGGAGATCAATTGATAAGGGAACAAAACTGCGGTCCTCTCAGCGTTTTTCCATTGTACGGTTCTTTACCTCCTTATCAACAGCAACGTATTTTTGAGCCAGCTCCGGAAGCCATTAATGGTAAGGCTGGTAGAAAGGTCGTGGTATCAACCAATATTGCTGAGACATCGTTGACTATTGACGGTATAGTATATGTGGTCGATCCTGGCTTTTCTAAGCAGAAAGTTTACAATCCTAGGATAAGAGTAGAATCCTTGTTGGTCTCTCCAATCTCCAAAGCATCTGCTCAACAAAGAGCTGGTCGTGCGGGTCGTACGAGACCCGGTAAATGTTTCAGACTCTACACCGAAGAAGCATTTCAAAGAGAACTGATAGAGCAAAGTTACCCCGAGATCCTCCGTTCGAATTTGTCGTCAACGGTCCTTGAATTAAAGAAACTAGGAGTCGATGATTTAGTGCATTTTGATTTCATGGATCCACCTGCTCCTGAAACCATGATGAGAGCTTTAGAGGAACTCAATTATTTGGCGTGTTTAGATGATGAAGGTAACCTGACATCGTTAGGTCGACTGGCGTCGAATTTCCCATTAGATCCTATGCTGGCGGTGATGTTAATAGGTTCAGCAGAGTTTCATTGCTCTGAGGAAATGTTAACTATTGTAGCCATGCTTTCCGTGCCAAGTGTTTTTATGCGCCCTCCAAAGGATAAGAAAAGAGCAGACGATGCCAAGACGATTTTTGCCCATCCAGATGGTGACCATATCACGCTGTTGAATGTTTACCACGCATTTAAGTCCGATGAGGCATACGAATATGGCATCAACAAATGGTGCCGCGACAACTACTTGAATTACAGAGCACTATCATCTGCCGACAACATTCGTTCCCAGCTAGAAAGACTGATGCTTCGCTACAGCCTGCAACTAACTACAACCGATTACGAAGATCCTCGTTACTTCGACAACATCAGGAAAGCATTGGCTGCAGGTTTTTTCATGCAGGTGGCGAAGAAGCGGTCTGGTGGTAAGGGTTACATCACAGTAAAAGATGACCAAGACGTTTTGATCCACCCAAGCACCGTGCTTGGTCATGATGCAGAATGGGTTGTCTACAACGAGTTCGTCTTAACGTCCAAAAATTACATCAGGACTGTCACTTCTGTAAGGCCGGAATGGCTCGTGGAATTGGCGCCTGCATACTATGACTTGGACAACTTCAGGAAAGGTGACGTCAAACTGTCGCTGGAACGTATTAAACAAAAGGTCGATAGAGTAAAGGAATTGAATGAGGAGAAGAACAAGAAGAAGAGCAAGAAGAGCAGGCACAGAGATTAGTATGAGGCTTAATGTCCACAGAGTAATAGATTTGTACATTTAAGAAGTAATAAGGTTGCTTAAATAAGACTTTTGGGTCGATCATACCCCCTTGATCCTGAAGGAGGTTGTCAGGATGTAATATCGGCGCCGGGTCATAAATAACCAGTCAGACCGCCTGCAGAACTCTTGTGCATTTGAACGTACTTGACGACCTGCCATCGTAGATAGATATTTCGTATACAACTATCAGAAAATTGATATGAAATCAATTATAAGATATCTTTCTCTCTATGAATAATCCACCCATTTCCAAAGTCGTTTCAAGCAACAATCGCATTCTTACTCATCCAAGACATGTCAGGAGTTCATGAAGACGTGATAAGCAACTTGAAGATTGTCATAGCTGAAACTTTGAAGACTCTACCTAACTTCAATGAAGATGTCAACTATGTGGCGGAATACATCGTGCTCTTAATGTCGAACGGAGGAAATATTGAATCAGTTGTTCAGGAACTTACATCGCTGTTTGATACTGTACCGGCCGATGCTTTTCAAAATGTTGCTCAGAATGCCTATAAGGCTATGAGCTTTCTACAAAATGGAGACTCTTTAGAGATTGCAGTGGCTAAACTGACTGGTCAACAGCAACAGCATCAGCAAGCACAACAACAACAACAACAACAACAACTGCAGCCAGTAGCGCAGCCAGAAGGTCAACAACAGCCTGCTTTTGGCAGTGGGACCGAAAGTTCGAACTTTTCGTCGGACCACGCTTCTTCGCTGCCGAAGTCCGCATTTGAGGGTCTCGTGGACGTCTCTGCCGGCCCTCCTCACTTGTCATCTTCTGCTGGCATTTCAAAAGGGGGGCAGTCACAACGTGGTGGTGTGGGTAAACCCGGTGGTCGGGGTGGCCGCCTAGACCGTTCGGATCGGGGTGGATTTAGCAAACCCGGGAACAAGAGAACGAGCAACGCCAACAGTAATGCTTTGGCGATGGCCCTAGGTCTAGATAACTCTAACGTCAATGTTGTACCCAAGAAACAAGGACGTTGTCAGGTCTTCCCACGTTGTCCTTTGGGCAAAAGTTGCCCACACGCACACCCCACGCAGGCCTGTAGAGAGTACCCGAACTGCCCAAACCCTCCTGGTACCTGCAATTACCTACATCCCAACGAAGATGTGGAATTAATGAAAGAGATCGAGAAGACTCGTGAAGAATTCCGCGAAAAAAGGGCAGCCTTTGCTGCAGCTAGAAATAAGCCTGAGCGCACTGGAATCGTTCTGTGCAAGTTTGGTTTGTTGTGCACAAACCAACAGTGTCCATTTGGCCATCCAACCCCGGCCAACGAAGATGCCAAGGTCATCACGTTTGCATGGTGTCCAGAGAATCTGACCTGTGGGAACCCAGCTTGCGACAAAGCCCACAGTTCAGCCTCCAAGATCAAAGAGGTAGCTCCGGTCACCTCGCGCAAACCACACCGACCACCAGTTGAAAAATCACTGGAACAGTGTAAGTTCGGTGCCAACTGTACAAACAAAAGGTGCAAGTTCAGGCATGCTCGTTCGCATATTATGTGTCGTGAAGGTGCTAACTGCACCAGAATAGATTGTTTATTCGGTCATCCAATAAATGAGGAATGTAAATTTGGTGTTGAATGTCGCAACACTTCTTGCTTATTCAGACACCCTGAGGGTAGGCAAGTACCCCAAAAGCCTACGCAATCTTCCAATAGAAATGATAACACTTGGATTAATTCGGACATGCAGTCCGAGAATTCATCTACTAATGAACGTTCTTTTGCCGTTCCTGACAGTCAAGTTGTCGAATCCGCGCCAGCGCAAGAAAATGACGCGATTATGGGATGAGTGAAGTCGGATAGGTTCATGGTTTATCTAGTATTTACATCACAAAAAAACAAAAAAAAAAAAAAATAGAGAAAGGCCAAAAGGCCCCAGTAGAATTGATGCTACGGTATCCTAAAAAACAGTTTGTAAGATTCCGAGAATTAGTAGTACTCGAACGAGCTGCCAGTCTAAGAACTCTGTAAGTAGTTGTATGAAATTTTAACTCAAAAGGATTTGAGTTAATATTTCAGAATTAGGAGGCCACTTAGTCTTGTACAAAAACATTATGAGCATTTTCTCCCAGTAGGTTTATCAGCCCCAAAAATGTGCTTTGAATCCGACCGGTTACTCAAACATGTAAAACTCCAGCTCTTACTTTTAGTAGTGCTTTAAATTAATCAAGCTTGAATTAATGTTTATTTCTCAGCGCTTTATTTTCGGAGTGCTAAGCAACAAAAAAAATTGGTTAGCTTAAAAATGGTTCCGAAATCTTGTTTCAATAAGTACAGTTAGCTTGTCTAAACATATCATTGGTATACATTTGAATTTACGTCCAACTGATACGTTGGACCGCGACGTTCGTCGGATGAAAACTTAGTAGTACATAACACCTTAAATGAATAAAGCACTAGGTACAAGTACCCTGGAAGCGACTACAACTCGTTAGCGTAATCTATAGCTAATATTTTTTGGCGAAAGCTTTTCATTAGTTTCCAACTATGTCATTAAGTCAATTGGCTACCTTTTATTGTATGACATTATCAAGTAACGGTTGATGCGAATCTGAGAACTATGATGTGTGTTCCCAGCAACGGGAATGACGATTCAACAACATTTCGATCCAGTGATACTCAAACCAAAGATAATATTCTTTGGCGGTTATCAAGTCATCTCTTCGAAATTGACGTCCTCACCATCGACAGTGGTGAGCACAAGGATGAAATCTATCACAAGGCACCTCGGTGCATTTTTGTTTGATTTCCGTCACTTTATACCGTCACTTAGCCGCGTTCTGATTCTGGTTAAGTGCCGATCAAGCTCATGCAGGAATAAGACAACCAGTCTACCTGATGTGGTCTATGTTTGAGATGCTGGGCGGCTAGTTCTTTGAACTCTCCCCACAAAGAAGATACGTAGATTAATACTCGATCGACTAACCTACAAGACTAGACTTATTCCTACGATTCCATTTTCCGATGATGCTAGCTGATATATTCATGAGTCCTTTGTCCTCTATGAATTACTTGCCCGCATAAAACAAAAGGATACTAAGATACTTACAAGGACACCGCTGCTTGTGATGGCTCTTTAGCTCAAACAAAGGAGAATATGACCTCGCTAATACCCGCTTGGCCTACCTAACTACCATTTGTTTGGTCTCAACACTTTGGTCGCGTTTAGAAAAACCTTTAAATTACCAATTACATAACTTAAAATCTCTTCTTTTGGGCAGAAGCTTCGTCAGCATAGATATCCAAAGGAGACACTGGCAATGGTTGTTGGGCCCACAAGTTTGGTGTCAAGAAACCGTAAGTGTTACCGATAGCGACAAATGTGGCCTTCAAAGTGTTTTCCAAGGTTCTGGTAGAACCGTTAGAAGAAGTGTAGACATCTTCCAAGCCAGCTAGTTCCAACAACTTCTTAACAGCTGGAGAAGCAACGATACCCTTACCTCTTGGAGCTGGGATCAATCTGACGGTAACGGAACCACACTTACCAGAGGTCTTTGTGGCCAAAGAGTGGGGTTGACCCAAGTTGTTACCCCAGTAACCCCTTCTGATTGGGATGACCGACAACTTAGCAATGACGATACCGGCTCTGATGGCACCGGCAACTTCCTTGGCAGTCTTAATACCAAGACCAACGTGGCCGTTGGAGTCACCAACAACGACAACAGCCTTGAATCTGGTTCTTTGACCAGCTCTGGTTTGCTTCTGAACTGGCTTGATGTTCATGACCTCGTCCTTCAAGGTTGGCAACAAGGTGTCGATGATTTGGACTTCCTTGACAGGAAGAGAGTGCAAGAAGATTTCTTCAACAGACGAGATCTTTCCGGCCTTCACGAGTCTACCGAGCTTGGTGACTGGAACCCATCCTTTCTCTTCTTGTTCTCTTCTACCTCTTCTTTGTTGACGACCCTTGTTACGGGCGCCGAAACCGCCTCTTCTGTCGGCTGGAGCAGCTTGAGCTGGAGCTGGAGCAGGAGCAGACATGATGTTGGAATTTAGTGCTTGACTACTGAACTTCTCTTGTCGGAATGGATCACGGAAAGTTGATGGGAGGTAACTTTCGATCGACAGTAAGTGAAGTGGAGTTGGAAGGAAGAAAGCAACAGGTTTGAGAGTGTAAGCCAGTAGACAAAGTTTTGTTCATCACTCATACGGAGATACCTAGAGCATAGGTTACGACAGGGCTTGAGGAAATCCAGGTCATGTGTTACGATAATATCCAAATTTTTTCAAAATGATCCTCTGTTTGGGTTCTAAAAAAGAGTCGTGCCTTAGTTTTGAGCACATGATTATTTTGAGTATTTTCCTATTTACTTTAATTTTGTCTATACAGGTTAAATTATGGAAAGGTATGGGTGGTACAAGAAAGTACAGTCCAAGCCAGGGCACGCTATCATAGTGAGTAGTGGACCACCGAGCTGTCACAGGAACAACAGTGATTATTGAGAGTTGGTACGGTTCATGGAAGGACTGCGTATTATTCACTTAGCTGTTACAATCGATATTTTTTGACTAGCGTTGCGGACTTTCAAATAGGTCCAAGGCTTTTAATCAGAATATATAAGAGGAATGTCAATCAATGACTTAGCAACGTCGGATAGGCCTCTTGACATGCACCTCATAAAGTGTCAACTATGGTATTTAAACATCCACATGTATCTTTTGATAGCAGAGATCATGACTTATCAATGTAACACAGTGCCGCACTCAGGACATATACTGCTACGCATTTTTTCTTGCATCTAAACCGTGACATTGCAAGATTAGGGCCGAACTTTTGGTAGCACTACTACTAAAAGATGACCAGATTCAGTAATATCTTCCTATCCTTACCAATTATTATCCCAATACTCTTCCAAAGATCCTAGGGTAGCTTCGGATGAGTGAGGACGAACCGCACACTACGGCGCGAAAATGAACAGAATGATTGATTCGAATGCGAAACAGCATTCCCAGTAGTAGAACTAGGGTATGTCAGCATCAGACCGCACGATTTCAACTATTAGAAACCTAGAAGGTTATACTTGCAGTACTAATAAAGCATGGCAGGACGGAATAGTACAAAGTTATATAATGTAAGCCTAAAAGCCGGAACTAAATCGTTCCCAGCCAACGATATCGGTTGGTGAGCATCCAATATCGCTGTAATTTAAAGTTTAATTATGCCAGAGCTACTTAGTGATACCTAATAGCATCATGATGCATAAAGGTATACGATTTAGCCACGATGTCACGATAGTACAAAGTGACAATACTTGTTGACTCCGAAATGGCACGATAACTAATGACACACCAGCAAGATCTATAATTTTCGGCTGTAAAGTACCGTAGCACCTTAGATCCATATGGGAGGGATTTTAGAATTGTGTTGTTATTAGACAAAATCACGGTTTCGAAGATTATAGGACTTCACGCATTGTCAACCGATGGTTTATTCCAAGTATCGAGAATATACTATACGCGTCCAGAAAAACCACAGAGAGAAACACAGAACCTCACAGAATATTAACCCAATTGGCCTAGTAAGATAACTACCTCTGATGCAGGTTTGCATCAACTAGTTACAATGTTAATCGAACGCAAGATTTTGCCAATATCCTGGTCATTCAGGTTTACGAAGACTAAACTAGTCAATTTGTTCCAACTATGAAAATTCTAGCAAGATCTCGATAGTGCCAAAATTTAAGCTTGTGCAAAGTATGGTTCCGTCTCTGGGAAGCATCCTACTGTTGGTCATGTCTAAGAATTCGTTTCATCTTTGCGCGAATACCATCATACACGTGATACCCCCAAGTTCCTAATTGATGAAATTGCTTAGGTATTCTACGTCTAGGACTAGGTAGATTAGGGGTGGGAAAAAAGGGAGGAAAAAGTATAAAAGCAGCAAGGAAACAGAAGGGGCAGTCTAGGAATCGATCGGTTTTAAATCTCGGATACATCGGAAACAAGAAGAAACAGAGGAAACAATACTTGTTGGAATCTGTCTATCAATAACAAGGACCTTCCAAAAACAAGAACCAAATGCCTGAGTATGTTGCTGAGTTGAATAACTAAATTTGTTTCTGAGCATTTTTGAATAAGTTTGGTTTCACTCTTCTAGAGTGAAGAGACGAGGAAAATGACAGACCTTTTTTGTCGACAATGTGGAAATTCGTTGATGAAATGGCCCGATCTCTTGTTCTCGTCGGCTTTGCGCTTTTAATGGCTTAGAAAAACCTCGCAATGAACCTTTCATAAGTCCTCAAGTACTAACAAATTACAGCCACGTGAAACACGCCAAGAAAGACGCTAAAGAAACGTTGAACCAAGCTGAAGTGGATTCTTCGCATATTCCGGATGCTGCCAAAAAGGCCGCTAAAGAACTGCGTTCAGAGGCTCACGAGCTCAGAGAAGAGGCTGACAGGGAATTTGACGAACTCAGAGAAGACAGCACTGTCGATAAGTGTAAGAATAATGTGATGGGGTTTCTACGCGCGGCTTCCGAACGTATAACAGCACTTAGTGTGTGCTGGGCCTCTAAGGCCAAAGAGTCTTCGAGTCGCTTACTGGTTGAGTTGCAAAACCCTGTGGTGATCGCCAATGTTGCTCTGGGTACCGGACTTGTATCCTCGGTTTTGAGAGGGTATGCCAAGCACCATGCCAGGTATTTAAAGGGGAAATCTGACGCCATCATCATCTCCACCGTTGGTGGTGCAACTGCATTTTTGGCACTAGACGCTTTCTTGTCTGCTAAATACTATTCCCAGTTTGACAAGAAGAAGTTGTAAACAATAAATTTCTCGTTCACTAATACAAGTCCGCTTTATTGCAAACACAAACGCGACACACGTTCTCACGTACAAAATCAACAACAGCATATAAGCAATCTCACATAGGCAATTTCGTATTCTATTCCTATCTTTTGACAAGCCCCTGGTGCTACAATACTACCGCTGGGATGTGGATTTCTAAGGTATTTAGTGACTTCTCAACATTGGCTCGGCCAGCTATTCGTAGAAGGTCTTGAACAATCGCTTTTTCAGTTTGCCATGGGGCGATACTATTGGTCATATAATGCTGTAGTCGATTTTGCAGCATTTCTGCCGAGCTAAAAACATTGCACCACTGTTTGTTAACAGTGCTCGGGAAACTAGCAACTTTTCTAGCTATATATATCACTTCCTCAGACTTGGATCCTCTTCATGTCTCTTGAATCTTGCATGGCCTATGTCCTGCAACACCGGAAGATTCCGTACCTCATTTTTACCATTAGTTTATTTACTCGCCACAGATCCTAAGTAATAAGTCATGAACACGGTTGTCGGCCAGCCCACTATAACTGAGGTTGGTGGTTGGGGCTTACATCCCGCTGTTTGTTAGCTCTGATACCACCATTACTACACTCTGCCAATTGATTCCTGCCGTGAATCGTCGAAACTGTGCTTCCATATTCAAAGGACATCTGAGCAACCTACGATGGCGGATGACTTCCCACGCCTTGTGTGTTGCGAATGGAACAGTTCGGCTTAACTTTTTTTATTTATGCCTACGAATGGAACCTCGTTAACAAATACACCTAAAAACGAATCGTAGACAAAACTTAATAGAAGTTTAGGACCATAACTTCTGGATATTAATGGCAATTAGAGGTATTCATAACTGGTGAGGTTCTATTCATGTTTATAGCACGGAAAGTGATAAGTGTAATTGGTTGGAATGTCGGAAGCTCTGATAGTTGATAAAGGTCTAGTATCCGCATAACTTAACGAAGCATTAAGACAATACAATTAATCCGCAACCTTCCTCCTGTGAATACCCAGACCACTCTTCCCGGGTTCAATATCGTCGAGCAAAATCATGAAAGGAAATTGGTAATCTTCGCCATTCTGCTCACGGTATGGAATGGGCTTGGCAGTTTTGATCAACCGCATGAACCGCCGCAATTCACCGGAGGCATCCCTAAATACTGTATCGTTCTCCTTGTCTGCTCGATACCCTGGGAATGGAGGAAGAACGTCAAACCCAGGGTAATAGAGAATGCCGTGGTTTATCGGGAAAAGGATATCGTCAATGAAACCGCTGATGGCTCGATATTGTAATGTTCTCCCCGCCCGCCAATTATAATCATTAGCATCGCCCTTTTTTTGGCGAAACTACCTTCTCCGTAACGATCTCCATACTTCTCACTGCTATGCTTTCCTACACCATATGCTAGACCAAGCGAAATGACACTTTCTACCCAACCTTTCGGAATGGCAGGCATTGAAAACCACCACAATGGGAATTGCAAAATCACAAAGTCTGCCCACTTCAGGTTTTCTTGCTCCTCCTTGGCATCTCCGGCCAGCGATCCTGCAGCATATGCTTTCCTTGACGCCGAAACAACACCCAATTTTTCACCAGAGGGAAGGTTTAGGAAATTAGTACGATCGATTTGTAGGCTTCCAATTCATTGTGTAAAGTTCGGGGACTTTGACCTCTTGTCCTTGCGATTCTAACTCTTGGATGGCAACGTCTCTAAGGGAGGCTGTTAGGGATTGTTCTGGATGACCAAATACACTTAACACTTTCATTGCTTGATAGTTTCAACTTTCCACCTTCTACCAGCAGTGATTCCAGTGTTCCTTGGACCTCGTTATATAAGGATTGAATTATTGGCGGTACTGAGTTCCTAGGTTCCAAACGCATTCGATCAGAGAGTTACGAATTCAATTTTCTTCGGCGGATCATTCATCAAAATTGGGCCGCTTAAGGCTGCAACTAGTTCTTGGCTCAAACAGGATGATAAATTTAATTGGGTATATCGACAGAGGGATACTGACCTCACATTCCCTTGAAGTCTCGAACAAATCAATTGCTATTTACTTTTTTTCGACATCAAATGGGATGGTTCAGAGATGAACTGTTTATGTTCTGCGCTTTAAGCTTCCTTTGCTAATAGCGATGCATTTTTTGAGCCCTTTACTCCAGGATTGGAAATATCTATGAGCCCTCCTCTTAGGAGGCATCATTAGGTCTAATTGTGTTGCACTGGACAAGTTTGAAAAATACCAGGTGCTTACTTGTCCTTGCGGATCTAGAGTCCGCAACAAATTCCGCCCTTCAGACACTACGAAATTGTTGCAGTGTTAGTCTGTCACGGCCAACCGGTGTAGCAATGTTTATTAGAACTACAACAGGATGCCAACATGCATGATTGAAAAGTCAAAGGCTGTTCGGACTTGATGTCAGGATATCGAAAGGTATGACACAATAGTTCAAAGTGATCATTGCATATTCAAGGGCTGGCACAGTAGTCAAAGGCAACACAATAGGGTTTATGACTTGCGACACAGCACAGTATTACGAAAATGTATGCGCACTAGATTTTGGAATCTTCTAATAATTGTCTTATCATCATGCCAATGTTCAGCTCGATAGCTGTGGGATAACTATAAATATCGGTGATCATCCCTGGTACTTTCAATATAATACTATGCGAGACTGTCAAGAATCACGGAGAAAAAATTGCAAGCCTCTATCTAATAACAACCTAACTACAAATCAGTTGAGGATGATTTATGTGCTTCACTAAACAAATTAGGTAATGCTGACGCAGATAGACTTCAACAAATAACAACAACACGTGATATATAGTAGTTCTCGGAGACCGACCTGCATTTCCTACTGGCAGAAAATGCTAATGATTATTTTGTACACACCAAGTAGGTTGACAATGACCGAAACACCAAGAGAGCACTATATAGATGACGAAGTGTCTCGAAATAGGTCTGCCCTGCACATGGAATCGCGCCCGGCAACTCCATTTACTATGGGTGTCACAGATGCTACAACGGCTGTGAACTTTACCTCTTCTTTCTCTGCAACTTCGCAACCATTTTTTGATGACTGCCGACCTTCAAACTCAAGCATTTATTTGGATCTGGCATCCGAACGGCAGTCGGTGCGTACAACCCACCGAGACTTGGAACATGAACTTTTGCAATCAATGCGATCTCTAGATTTGATGCCAAAGAGTCATGCAGTAAGCACCGAAATACCGTCCCTATTCGAGTGCACAATTTCCGATCACACGCCCATGGCTGCTTTACCCCAAGAGAAACAATTTTTCATTCTGTCTTCGGCAGGCAAACCGATATATTCCATGCATGGACAAGATGAACTTGTCATGGGACTTATGGGTATCATTCACACTGTAAGCAGCTACTTCAAGGTACATGGAACCAAAGTGCGCTCGATTGTAAACACATGTGGTAATCATATTAAACAAAAGTTCGTTTTCCTCGATAAGAACCCCATCTTACTCATGGCCCTGTCATCTCGGGAGGAATCTGTGAACGATCTCTTGCAGCAGCTCGATTTCCTGTATTCTTATCTCGTTTGTACTTTGAGTCGACGTCAGCTTACTCGCCTATTCTCCAAGCGGGAAAATTTTGACCTACGCCACTTCCTCTCCAATACGGATTTCCAAAATTTGACGCATATCTGCGAATCTATCGCAAATGGTTTCAATCCTGATTTTCTACTGGGCGCCTTAAGATGCCTTGTTTTACGAAAGTCGACGCGCCAAAGCCTACACAACATCATGTTGACACATGTCCAGCACCCTGACGTCGCCGCAGATGGGGGAACAATTCTTTAT
This sequence comes from Lachancea sp. yHQL494, assembly GCA_030562185.1. NCBI lineage: Eukaryota > Fungi > Ascomycota > Saccharomycetes > Saccharomycetales > Saccharomycetaceae > Lachancea > Lachancea sp. yHQL494. Next base: position 41,682 of record JAJMGS010000008.1, on the reverse strand, counting down.
GGGCTGATTGTAGCACCTGGCGGCCAGCTGTGCTCTGTGTTAAGGCCAAGGGGCCACACTCTACACACTACAGATCTCCATCTACTGTTTTCGCTCATTTTCAATCAGTTTCAAGGTCTACAAGATGATCAAGAGCTGTGGTTGCCAGTTTGTTTCCCCAAATTCAACTCTAGTGGCTTTTTACACTGCTACATAAGGCTTCTACCGCAGCAGAAGACAGACTACAAGCCTATACCCAATTCTGGAAGCCTTGAGTCAAATACCCGAGCCTCATCTCCAAAAATGCAGCCTAAAGAAGATTCGAAATCTTCACTGCCAAAATCAGCTCTTGTACTGATTAGCGCCCAAAAGGAGAGTTTTTTTGCATTGAAGAAAATCGGTCAAGGAATCATTAATGATCTTCGTAACAAGAATCTTCTGAAGCAGATCAGTACGGCGTTGACTTCAGGCTTCACTATGGCAGATATACCTGCTAATTTTGTTCACCATTTCATCTACAAGTCTAAGAAACACGTCCAGTACGTTATGCCACGGCTGGATGAGCTTGATTTGTATAATGTTGATCTGTATGACGATACTAGAAGCACTTTCAGTGCAAGTGATCTGACGGGAGAGCAGAATGGTTCAAACACCAGTGGTGGTATCGGAAGCGAGGAAAAGGGTAAACATAAGGCATATCTTTACAAATTAATGCGTTACTACACACATATCCGAAACAATGCGGTAGACGAGAATGGCGTACCATTTAATAAATCTGCTTTAACATTTGTTCAATGGTCAAATGATGGCTTGTCCTTGGAAGGCCTTCCTCAGGGGGAGGCGGTTGATATGCTTTGTCTTGCATGGCTTACTCCCAACTTCGAGCTTCTTCTGATCTGTAATAATGGCGTCAGCGACCGCAAAACAGTTTTGCAAAGCGCTAAAACCATCGTGGACTGGTGCCGCACGAACGAAGATAGATTGTTTGTCAAGAATGGAGCAATATTTTAATTGATTTGTCTACCTTAATTGGAAAACGAACTTGAACTATACAGTTAAAACTTATAGAAAATGAGAGGCTTGCTCTAAACTCGAGTCATATCTATAACCCCATTTCCGGAATATCAAAAACTCGAGGAACTTTTCGGTCTTTGCTCGATATTCTCTTTCTATAAGCCATGATCAGAGCCGCTTGGCTGTCACCGAATTTTCTCACCAGTTTTTTATAAAACAACCCACAGGCATTACAAAGGCTTCTTTTGCCATGTGGTCCTTTTCTCCATTCAGGTGTCTTGGTTGATAGACAATGAGAGCATTGCTGACCTGCTTTAGTTACTCGAGCCTCGGTTTCGGACCATGGTAAAGAGTCTGCTGGTAAGTATTCCTCGGTGCGAATGACAGGCTTACGTAGTGCTAAATTTATCCTATCAGAGTATCGATTGTGACAAGAGGGTTTTGAATTTTGAGTCGAGATATCTGTTCGTGGCCGCCCATTTTTCTTGACCTTATTTTTGAACTCATTTAGAGAGGAAGAGTGGACATTCTTATTTGTGTCATTTTCATCTAGGAGTGATTGCAGACTGGGGTGCGACCTTTTATATTTTAATTTCCATTGCGCGATAGTCTGAAGAGACTCGTAAGCTCGTTTTGCCATTTTAGTGGTCAATTCCAGACTATCAGGTGTAACGTAATCAATCAGAAGGCACATCTTATCGTGACTTGTAATGTCGTGGCTATGCAAGGACAAAGGCCATTCCTGTAAATTCCTATACAGAATGTGCAAACTGTCTAAGATGTCAGCAACTTTAAGTTGATAGTCTCCATTGAAGCGTATAAAACTGTCAGTGATACGATTGCCAGTGATGGAAGCTGGTCTCATCTCTGATGACGCTTCCACAGCGTAAGCAAGTTTAAGTAGATCTCCATTTGGTTTTCGAACCTTACCAGAGTTTAAAGGTGGTCGCGGTGCCGGCCTAGAAGGCTGCAGTTGCAACAATTGTTGGCGCCCATTTGGGATACTTTTATTAGTCCAGTTATAATGAGTATAGGGCTGTGGCACCTCAGAAGCGGCCGCAGGACGAAAATCAGTGTTCGGTTGAGAAAGCCTGGTATAGTTGTTTGGCGGCTCTTGAAATCCTAGACTCACAGATGAATATACAAGAGCCTGTCCAGGGACGTTGTGACGTTTATTAGACGTGTTCGCATTGCTATCATTACTACGCAGGTTAATGTCCCGCAAAAGTTGGCGAATGCTCGGCAGACTAGGTCGAATCTTAGACCCCTTTTGCAAAATTTTAATCGTGGGAAGCACCGTGATATGCTGCAGCTCTGGAAACCTCTCTTGCTGGATGATTGCACTGGACTGCATTTTCTAGGTTTTACCTTTTTCTGGTTCGGTAGTCCTTCTCCTTGACGGTAATTTGATAATGAATAAAGCCTTCGACAAACTCAACCTTGAAAACGGTATTACAGTTGATTCTAACTCTGTAGATCTTCTAAACATCTCTTAAGGAGGTAGCGCCTTTATAGTTGAATTTACAAAAGTTTCACTGCTACAAGATCCAGTTATTTTGTCCTACACTGGAAAGATATCTACATTAAGTTTCCACAAATAGGTGAAATGCGCGAAACAAGTGGATAGTTTTGTTTATTCATCGCATCGTTGTCGTCATAACATACTTGACGTCAGGGTTTTTGACAGCTTGAGCTAGACGAGCTTTCGCTATATTATCCCAGCCTATGGCCAAAGACTCTTGGTGCTCTATAAAAAATTAAAAAGAACCAGCGAGATGGTGGAGAATGACTAGGGCCTGAGAATTAGAGTTTTACGACTTGATGTTAGGATATGTAGCAAATTGCACTACTGCACTATTGTTCGTCTTTCGCGACACCAGTGTTTTCAAAATCTCTATATTAGCGCTGTTAAGGTTAGTACTTCCAAATCAAACGGCTTTTACCATTGGACTAGGTCGTAAAACCGCTGATGCCAATGGATCGAATTGGCCTCATAAAAAGGATAATACTGAGTCTGACTTTCATTGGGTATGCTTTCGCATTTACAGACTACTTGCTAAAATCTTGCTCACAGTCCGGGTTTTGTTTAAGAAATAGACATTACGGTAGAGAGATGGAAAAGAGCGCGAGGGATGTATATCTACTTGATCCCTCAAGCATCCAAATTGAGAGCTCTGATCACACATTTCAGGCCGATATTTTGAAAAGTGTTCCCTCTGGAAAGGATGGTTCGAGCGTCAAGACAGTAATTTTACCGCTTTTTATCGACATACTCGAGGGGGGGAAAATACGTTTTAAGATTGACGAGCTCAGAGATCGAGAGCCAAATCTTGATAGTGCTGTCTTAAATTATAGACGGTACGACAACACCTTTCTGTGGGCTTTTGACCAGCATGCTAATATTTCACCGGCGAGAGTCAAAGTTCGAAGATCAATTTGGCCTTTTAGAGGAAATTACGTTGAACTACAGAGTAAAGACTCAAAATTTTCTGTAAAAGTTGATTTGAAGAGGTTCCGCCTTGACTTATTTTATCGTGGAAAACTGGTTTTGATTGTCAACGAACGAATGCTTCTGAACGTAGAGCACCAAAGGACTTTAGAACAAAATGCATCCCAAAAGTTGCCAGGGGAGTTGACATTCAACGATTTTGAGGATAGCTTCGAATACTCTAAAGACGATACCTTACCCCTCGGCCCCGAATCTGTAGCTATAGATTTTACGCTTGTAGGCGTAAAAGACGTTTACGGCATTCCTGAGCATGCCGATAGCTTGCGCTTGAAAGACACGAGAGATGGCGAGCCCTATCGGTTATTCAACGTGGATGTGTTTGAGTACAACTTAGAAGCGAAAACACCGATGTACGGAGCAATTCCTTTAATGATCGGGAGTTCACCAACTTTCGCGGTAGGCATCTTTTGGATCAATGCTGCCGATACGTGGGTTGACATTGAATATAATGAAAATGAGACTAGAACTCATTGGATGTCGGAGACTGGCGTCATTGATGTGATCCTTTTTTTGGCTGAAAATCCGCTACAGGTTACGTCTGCCTATACTGACGTGACAGGAAAGCCTCAATTGCCAATGATTTCATCTATTGGCTATCATCAGTGTAGGTGGAATTATAATGATGAGAAAGACGTTTTGACTGTGGACTCTCAAATGGACAGGGCTGGCATACCGTATGATTTTATTTGGCTCGATTTGGAGTACACTGACAATAAAAAGTTCTTCACATGGAAGCCCGATGCTTTTCCCAATCCTCAGAGGATGCTGGATAAGCTCTGGAAGCACGGCAGAAACCTTGTTACTTTGATAGATCCACATCTAAAAATTAATTACAAAATCAGCGAACGCATCGAAAACAGCAATTCATCAGTTCAAAGCTACGATGGCAGCAGTTATCACGGTGAATGCTGGCCAGGTGAATCGATTTGGATTGACACCGTGAGTGGTTCTGCACAAAAAATATGGAGAAAACTGCTAAATGAGTTTATGAACAAGTACGACAATTTGCATATTTGGAACGATATGAATGAGCCCTCCATTTTCAACGGTCCTGAGACTACGGCACCCAAGGACTTATTGCATGGAGGAGGTTTTGAAGAAAGATCTATTCACAATCTATATGGGTTAACGGTACACGAAACCACCTACGAAGCGATGAAGGAATCATACGGCAAAAAGGACAAAAGGCCATTTGTGTTGACAAGGTCGTTTTTCGCTGGCTCACAGCGCACTGCTGCTACCTGGACCGGAGACAATGTAGCTAGCTGGGAGTATTTGAAGCAATCCATTCCGATGTGCCTCACTAATAACATCGTCGGATTCCCATTTATAGGTGCCGACATTGCTGGGTTCTCAGGAAATCCCTCCACAGAACTTCTTATAAGGTGGTACCAAGCTGGAATGTGGTATCCTTTCTTTCGCGGCCATGCACACATCGACACCATGAGGAGGGAACCCTATTTGCTGCAAGAGCCTGCCAAATCTATTGTAAGGGACACCATACGGTTGAGATACTCACTATTGCCCACCTTCTACACAGCTTTTCATTCATCAAGCGTTAATTCCACACCCATAATGAATCCCATGTTTTACGCTCACCCGCAATTACGAGACTTTTACGAAATTGAAGATCAGTTTTATCTTGGGCAAACAGGACTCTTGGTCAAGCCCGTCACTGATCCGCATGTCAGGGAAGTCAGTATCTTCTTCCCGAGCGGCATATTTTATGAATACAAGACTATGCAGTCTTTCACGGTGAAGAATCCTAAGCGCGTTACGGTTGATGTCCCGCTAAGTGAACAGGCTTTGTTTATTGAAGGCGGGCACATTATAGTGAGACGGGATAGATATAGAAGATCTTCCAAGCTCATGGCAAATGACCCTTTCACGTTGGTGGTTGCCCCAGATGTAAGAGGCAAAGCCAGTGGGAGGCTATACGTCGATGACGGCGAAACTTTTGCCTTTATGGATGGTAGTTACATGGAGATGTCGTTTGCCTTTGAAAATTGCATCTTGAAAGCGGATGTGACCTATCAGGCGAGAGATAGCCACATCTTTGCCGGCAAAGTGGAGAAAATCATTGTTGCCAAACCCGACGGCTGTCGAACAACGGGCACTGTCACGATGGAACAAGAAGCAAGACAATGGAAACACAGAAATCATCATATTGAGGGTGCTAATTTACTGATCATAGATAATCCACAGCTAAAGTTGAATGAGGAGTGGTCAATGAGGATTTTGTAGCTCTTTTGCACTCCCTTTTCTGGTACTGATATCCCTAACCCACGTAGAGTATTTCACGATAGTTGGCCAAGATATTGTTTTCTCGCATGCTGGACAATTGCCCGATCTGGGTATGAGAGTTCTAGTGCCTCTGGCGAGGTGTTCATCATCCAAGAAAACTCGATGGAGGCAGCTGAGGTGGGATGCGAAGCTACAGCCTTCTTCAGGACAGAATGCCACCAAGGGGTTTGGGCCTTCGTCACCCTCATCAGTGGTATAGTTGAAAGAACTCGAGCAGATCCGGCACATTATTTCTCCATGAGAGAGAGCTCTTCGCTGGCGAGAAATGCATTTTTTGTGGTTGGCACGGACGTCTCCTAAGAGCCTCTCTACGGACTTTAGATTAGCGGATAAGCCCTCAGTTTCCTCAGTTTCCTCCGGATCTTCGTCGGTACTGCTACCAGCATTTGATATACATATTCCTACGGAACTGCCGATGTTGAACCGATTTTGGCTCCAGACTTTAATAGCCTCTTGATCGAAAAAATGAACGGCTAGGTCCATGTGCAGGAAATATGGATTTTTCAAAAGCAGCCGAACATTTCCTAGTTTGTGGTGAAGACTTCTTCCGCCCGTCTTGTTTTGCGTAATTCGTTCATCATCACTTATGAAATGTGTGTGGTAGCTGTGCTGCCAGGCGTGCTCGAATTGCAAGGCTGAAATCTTGCTTGTGAAACCATAAACACAAGCTATCATTTCCCATGGCCTTAATCCCATTCTTTTGGTCCTGAACGCCGATCCATTGTTGAGAACTCCGTTATGTTGTCGAAGTCTCCGCACTGGGTCTGGTGTGGAACCTATGTAAAAGGACTGTTTTTTCGGACAGGATCTCAATATATAGCAGCAGTAGAATTCTGGGATTTTATGATATACCCCTTCGTTAGTCATGGCTCATTGTTTCTGGTTCTTCCTGACCGGTCTTATATCGCGGAAAGTTTTGAACATTATTTTATTAGATCAAAGTGGATCAAGACGGTCAACAATATAATATAACCGGTTGTATTCCCTATGATCAAAGCAGGGCCAAGAATCTTTAGGACGTTACTATCTATCAGATCGATTACTACAAATGTGCGTGGCTTTCACCCACAGAAGGTCCCATCTCCAAAAGAGTTAAGAGAATTTCTTGATAATTACGTTGTAGGGCAAAATGTGGGCAAGAAGGTGGTAAGCGTCGCGGTATATAACCATTATCTGAGAGTTAACGATAAGCAAAAAAGACTAGAAGCCAAAGTTCAAAATGACTTGCTAGAAGAACGACGTCAGGATGACGATGAGGACGAACCAATTCACTCCAGCAGTACTGAAGCCAAATCTGGCTACAAACACCTTCGCCAACAACTGTCTCAAGATATGGAACTTGGAGATGAAGATTTGGAACTTTCTAAGAGCAATGTTCTAATGCTGGGGCCCTCAGGCTCTGGAAAGACTCTGCTGGCTTCCACTTTAGCGCGTGTTCTTGACGTGCCAATTGCAATAACAGATTGTACTCAACTAACGCAGGCAGGATACATAGGTGAGGACGTGGAAGTCTGCATTACAAGATTACTGGTTGATGCCGACTACGATATTGCCAAGGCAGAGCGCGGTATTATTGTACTCGACGAAATTGACAAGCTGGCTAAACCTGCGGCAAGCATTGGAACCAAAGACGTATCTGGTGAGGGTGTGCAACAATCTCTACTGAAGATTCTGGAGGGCCGCTCAGTCGAAGTTACGGTCAAGAGACCTGTTAACAACAAACAGGACGCCCAAAATAATAAGGTAAATGCTAAAAAGGACGAGACCTTTGTTGTCGATACGTCCAACGTTCTTTTCATTTTGATGGGTGCTTTTGTAGGGCTTGATAAGCTCATTGTGAAGAGACACCGCAGTTTAAGGGCTACCGATACGGGAAGTGAAAAAGAGGACACAAAGGATGATGCTAAACGCTTGAGGTTCAGTAGCACGATCGAAAAAATCGAGCTTCCAGACGGAAGAAAAACTTCAGCTTTGAACCTTGTCACACCCACTGATCTGGTTTCTTATGGCCTCATCCCTGAACTTATAGGAAGAGCACCCATAATAACGGCTTTAGAACCTCTTGAAAGGTCAGACTTATACCATATATTGAGGGAGTGCAAGAATGCACTTTTACACCAGTATGAATACATTTTCAGGCAGTTTGGAGTTAGATTATGCGTTACAGATAAAGCATTGATGAAGGTCGCTAATTTGGCTCAAGATGAAGGTACCGGCGCTAGAGGATTGAGAGGAATTATGGAACGGTTACTTCTCAATGTGAACTATGAGTGCCCAGGCTCTGGCATCTCATATGTTTTAGTAGATGAAAATGCCGTCAACTCATTAAAACAGTCCGATCACTCATTATCAACCTCTGTGGCAGCGAAGTTTTACTCCAGAGGAGAAAGAGACCAATTTATAGAAGACGTTTACAAAGAAGACGCTAAGCAGGGCAGAGTCCTGGATAAAGTTTACGGGAGGATAGGTACCCGCTTGATGCAAGGAAAAAAAATTCATGAGTGATCTTCAAATCACAATGAAAGGTTTATTGAAATGCAAAGAATATTAAATATAAGTAAGTCATTATCAAGCCATGTTGTTCATAACATCAGGCTTCTGAGCAGTCATAAGGACAAAGCGCAATACACCAGCTCCTTCATCCAGCCTGCCCATATGTTCCTGAACGAAGCGCAATGGGAATGATGCTGGATCTGTCCCCTTGGGCGTCGTCCGGTTTGTAAGAAAGTTCGTTCGCAGTTGAAAATCAAACTGACGCATTGCCAGAAATTCGAACAGCATTCCCATATTTGTGGTTAAGTCTCCTCGTTTCAGACTTATGACAGAATGCTTAATATTAACAAAGCCAACTTTTTTGAGTATTTGGACGAGATGCCTCATGGGAAACACTTGAATACCGGCTCTCGCTGCCTCCATCGATATCACGTCTTTAAGCTTTTTCATTTCAACGGTGGTAGGAAATTCCTGAGAAGTTTTTTCGAGGTCATAACAGTCATTAACGGCTGCAAAGTTACAGGTTGAAGTTTCTAGATAACCTCCTGGCCTTATGCACCGGAAGATCTCGCTCAAAAAGATCTTCCACCTTTTCAGTTCCACAGTAAACCACACGTCGGGACAGATTATAACTGGGAACGAATTGTCCTTTACTGGGAGTTTGACTTGTAGATAGTCTTCGTGATATGACTTATCACCCCTTTTGCATGGCTTCTTGTAACTTGCAGCTTGTTTAGCAAGATCTATATGCGTGAAAAGGTTACTAGTCGGAGGGACAATCCTTCGATAGTTCGCCAGCATTGACGCATAGTAGTCCTCCAGATATTGGTTCTGAATGCTAATTTTGGGTTCGACAGGTGACACCTGACGAGAAGTACCTGTTGACTCACTCTTTTCCACACTAGCATGTGAGCTCTTCCTTTTAAAAAAATTTGATAGTCCAAGTACTGATGAACCCTTCGCCAGCATACCAGGTTGGTCGTTCCTGGCTTTAATCTTTTGTTTTTGATCGAAAACGTTTTCTTGGCTCGAACCACGCGAAAAGCTCGTTCTGTAACCATCCTCTGCAAACTCCTGAGAACCTTGCCGCCTTTTTGATTGTTCCTCTAAATCGCGCCCTACACAATCTAGCACTTTGATAGACTGGTCTTCGGATGGTACTGACGATTGCCCGAAGGACCGAGAGTTTCCACTAGCAATCTTTTTGGGGTCCGCAATAGTTGCTTTATTATCTTGTTCGAGGTTGTCACCACTTGACGATTTGGCTGTAGAGCTACTACTGGTAGTGCTTGAAAAGGAGCTTACCGAAGAGCTCGAAAAAAAATTTGTATCTTCAGCAACATTTTTAGACCTATCTTCTTCCGGATCATCTTGTCCCGTAGTGAAAGACGGTTTACGTAAATGTGACAGGTCCACGAATAAATCCACAATGTTCCAATTGGGTTCGTCTAGCGCTAGTTGCCATCCAAATTCTTCTTCAAACGAGCATCTAATGAGTAAAATATCAGCTCTCAAGACGGTTTCCTCCAATGCACTAGATCTTGCAACTTTACCCTGAAGGCTATCCTTGATGCGAGCAATTTTCTTAGGTCCATATTTTGCCAGGTAGTCGACGATCTCACTAGAGTAGAGGAACGAGTTTTTGTCAAGTAGAAACTTCAGTGCTTGTAAATACCAGAGCTGAACCATTTCTCCAATCTCATGATAACTGGTACCAGATGTATATGAAGGATAGCCACTAGAATTACTATTCGGAGCAATACTGACATTGAAGGGTAAGCATGCAGAAGCAAACTTTCTAGAGTTGTGGTAAGTATCCAAAAACTTAACGAAAGATTCAAGCCTAGATTTTGCATGGACATAGGCGTCCAAAGCCGGCGACTGAGCATTGAACATATAAAAAATCTCTAGTTTAGGACACAACGGATTGTAGCGTGGGTCGTATACTATCTGCCTGGGAGTTCCGTTCACACTATGAACGGCCACGTTCATGGAGTGTTTATGACTATGCAAAGTTTCGCCAATTTTGGGCAAAGTATTCCAGGATCTGAGACCTTCACCACTGGCTCTTTTGGTCTGCGGTTGAGTAGAGGACTCAACGGAAACCGAGCAGTATGGCGCTCTTGTCGCGCTCGAAGCCGAAGGAACCCTGGTCATAGGTTCTGGGACGTCGGCAACAGGAAGTTCCTCGGTAATCGTCGAGATCGAAGATGCCCACGACGGTGATTTTAGGTCTTTGCTGGCATCTGTTTTTGACAGTGGCGATACAGAGGCAGGTGCATCCGTATCTTTCGCCCCAGAGTCCACTCCCCGGTTACCAGAGCGTCTCGATCCATCTGTACCTCCGCTGTTACCCCTCCAATGGAACCTCTTGCCTTCCATCGCCTCTAGTTCCTGCTATATACGACCGGAGTGTATTTTACACAGTTAATCTGTTGATCAGATGGTAACCCTTTGTTGACTCAAAATGAAAAAGTCTATATTTGATGCCGGTGAATTCCGAAGGTAGCTTATTCTTGGGTTAGCAACCTTTTCCCGATGTACTGACACCACTTGAATAACTCCTTTTAGCTGTTTTAGTAGCAGATCTTTCCTTGATCTTTCACGGATCTGATTCTCTTGGTCAAATGAACTAAAATTAATTTTTCATAAAGTGAGTGCGTGGTTCGGTGCATAAACAATGCATGGGCGGCATAGGAATCGAACGCGATTGGAACATTCGGAATAAGCGTAGACTAACAATCGATACTACAAAAATAACCATTTGAAGCACAATTGATGCATAAGATCATTGAAACCAGTACCATCATCTTAGCGTCTGATGAATAATGCAGAAGAGTGCAAAAATGACATTACAGAGTTCAGTGTTAATTTGATTCTGACGTGAGATATGGGGAAGCTCTGCTGCTATTATGCTATTTAACAATGTATATGTAGCTATACATCCATACATATGTACAGGGCTGCTGAGATGCTCGTGCAGAATGTCCCAGAATTGCAAGTATTTTGTTGTTGCTGTTTGTTGAAATCCAGTTTAGTATATCCCATGTTGAATGCAGAAAAAAAAAGTAAACGAAAAGTGCCATCTTGGCCTGTCTGGTTGAGAAAGCAGGCCAGCAGCAATGCGGAGTTAATCAGGAGCGGGGCGCGGCACCCGAGCAAAAGTCTCAATACAGAAGCTTGAGATGATCGTGAATGCGATCTCCCTCGGTCACAAAGTCATTGTCAACTATATTCACCAAGGTGTAGTCGTTGGTAATTGCATCGAGGAGCGTGACGCTGTCGGCATGGCCTTCTTTGCCCAGAATGAGTTGCCATTCTTCCAAAATGTGGAAAAACTCCTCCTTCCAGGCTAAAAACGAGACCTTTTCCACTATTGTGGGCTGGAGAACCTCACGACCTGGGAAAATACCCCAGGTGACCGCATTGGCAGCAGTGTCATCTGGGTGATTTGAGTAAAGTTTGTCAGAGGCGTCGACTGCAAAATAAGTCAGACTTGTGTCGTCACCGATGAGGTCGATAAAGAGCGGCAACTTAGCTTTTGGCAATAGGAATTCCATGTACTCTTTTTGGAAAACGTAGCCATTATTGGGACCCCAGCCAATGACTTTATCACTCGAGCTCAAGCCATTCACGCGGGGCTGGGAATTTAAAGTAAGAATTTCATTCTTGTTCAAATCCAACAACTGAGGCATGATAGAATCGACCTCATGGTTCAAAGCCACATCACACCAGGGTAGACATTTTATTCTGCCTTGCAAATAGTCGATGACTAGATTGGTGATGTCAGAGAGCTTCGAAGGTGTCGCCCACAGTTCAAGCGCACGTTGAGGCGATTGTCTGATCAAGCTAGACCCCAGCAAATCTAAGTCACCAAATGCAGGCGATGATGAATCACCGAACCTCCCATTGGGAAACTCATCAGCAGACCACTCCGAAGTACGAGCCACGTATGAATAAGGTCTCTTTTGCCAGAAAATTGGTCGGACGGATTCGTTGCGTCGTTGCGGGTGAAGCGATTTTCTCCAAGGCATCGGAACTACTTCATCCCTAAATATATCCTCCTCCTCGGTCAGAAGTCCTAGTTTGTCAAGGATCATCAAAGAGGCTTTTTCCAGGTTCATGGTATACATGTGTAGATGAGTCACATAACCGCTATTCAAAAGTCTTTGGCACATTTCAGTGAGAAGTTGAGTACCTACTTCACGTACGGCCTGGTCGTCGTCCTTAACGGCGTCTAATTTGGACATAAAATCGACAGGAACGTTAATCTGACACCAATTGGCCCTACGTAGAAACGCAGCATATGTGGTGATTGGCATAATACCTGGAATAATGGGAACCTCGATACGCGCTTCGCGTACTTGGCGGCACCAATCGATAAATATGTCGGAATCGTAGAACATTTGCGTAATGATGAAGTTGGCTCCAGCGTCGATCTTCTCTTTTAAGAACTGAATTAACTGTGGCGTGGCTTCTTCCTCTGGATGACCTTCTGGATAACCGGCGACACCAATGTCGAAATGGTTACCGTACTTCTGACGAATATAGCTGACCAAATCCTTGGCGTAGGCAAAGCCGCCTTCGCATTGTTTCCATTCACCAGTAGTTACAGGCGCATCACCTCTCAGAGCCAAGATATTCTGGCAGCCAGACTCGTACGCCTTAGCGAGTGCATCATCGATTAACTGCACTGGCATGTTAGTGCAAGTAAGATGCATGCACGTTTCAAGTCCTAATACGGACTGGGCCGTTGATACCAGATCCGTCGACAATTGGGACAGCTTACCCCCAGCATTCCAAGTGATATCGATGAACTGAGGACGAGTCTGGTACATTCTGTCCATTCTATCATACAAATTTTGAACACCTTGGGATGTCTTTGGAACGAAGAACTCGAACGAGAAAGTGGCCTTGGACTTCTCGTTCGATTCCAGATTTTTTTGCAGTTTTTCAGACACTCTCATTTTCTAACGTAGGTCGCTAGTCGGTTATTGAGCCAGATCAGGTAAAACGTCTACTAGTTCAAATATTTCAACTTTTGACGTTGACTTTCTTTTGGCTTTATTTTGGACAATTAACAGGTATGAAGAACAGCTAAGTGAAAGCCTTTCAAAAGTACGAATTCTTCAGTAAAACCTTACGCCAAAGAAGTGACAAGTGTACCGCGCAGTTCTTACTTTCATCAGCGCTTTGATTTCGTTGAAGTGCTTTCTTTGACCTCCATTCGTTTATATAGCCAGAACATGTGAATTATTTTGACAATACTTTTCGACAGGCGGTGTTACGAAACGTCTAGAAGCCACTGTTATAAAGGTGATATTAGCACTGGAATTTCCAAAATCCTGCAATAAGCACGTGATAGTGGCGTGCATATAGGTCGCACAGGTCAAGTTCCTAGGAAGCAGAGGTGTTTTACAATTGGGAATGAATGTCGATGCTATCCTTGATGACCCAATAATTCAGTTACCTGAATAGATTTTTTTTTTATTGAAGTGGCTTGGAGTTTACATCCATTAGAGTTTGATGACAACGGAGGAGGTCGCGGACAAAACGCAAAATGAACTTAAAGAAAATTCTCATCCGTCCTTCAGCAGGGATTTCCACGTTCATTATTTGCTTGTGGAATTTTCCCCATGATTAGTATTCTGAAAGCGACTTCTTCCCAGTACATTGAGGTTTCCTATACCTTATATATAAGGTAAATGCCCATGTAGCCAATAAGATGGCGTCTAGCCAGCCGCCAGCTTGATTTGCCCGGTGAGAGAGTATACTTCTTATTAACATTGTTTTTAGTACTTTGAAGGCTTACTCGCTCCTTTTATTAGCTAGCCCCGCAGAAGGTTATTGTCTTGGACTAACTCAGCAATCTTTCCGATCTACCTTCCGTGTATTTCGAATGACGACCCTGCAATGTGTAAGCACCAGGGCGCATTCAAAGGACAGCTATACGATTCTTTCGGTCACCAGTAACAAGTCTTTATCTCTGGCATTTCGCCAAGTTCATAAGTTATTCCTCCATCTGCGCGCAAATTATCTGTAAAAGAGCTAGCAATTCGTGAAAAATGTTACTACGTCTCATCATTAACCATAAATCCATGACACATATCGGAAATTGTCAGAACTAGCGAGTTACTGCTGGATAGTGCCAATTGCATTATACAACGAGTGAGCACATGCTGGAGAGCCGCGACATTATGGTACAAAGTGATGTCAGTAAAACATGGACGGTCGATGAAAGATTCTACGTGAAGCCCTAAAAGAGCTCACGAAGAATCGGAAGATACGACAAAATGGTGTGATACCTCAGATGATGACCAACTGGGATCACCCGATTTATCATACGATCGTTCCTTAGTATTGAGTGAAAAGTTTTACACTCAATTCAAAATTTGTATAAATACCGACGAACTGTTTCGATATATGGACCATCTATATAGCCGAAATAATCACGGAGAGATATTTATAAGCTTCATCTACGAACAACTTCAATCAACCTAATTATGGAAGAATTAAACAAGAACATCAGCAAGCTTTCCATTGCTGATTCAGACTCGCCTCATTAAGAAATACTGCCGTAATAAAGTTTTAAAGTCTCTTTAAGCGTTGTGGTCGGTGATGGTGCTGTTTCCAAAACTTGAACTCGTTTTATTTTAGATTTGTCGGCGGCTAAAGGTTCGTATCAAATGACAAATAATAAGAACCAATTATTAGAGTTTAGGAATTCTCTCAACTATACTCGATCGGCAAACTCTTAGTCCTAGGTATCCAACATATACTTTGGTTATACTACTAACAGGCATTTTTCATATTTTCTCTCTTGTGGTGTGGCACTAAATATTACAATCGGGTAAAAAAGATATTTTGGAAACGACCCTAATATTGAAATTGAATTCGATTAACCCAAACCAACAGCACCGTAATCCGCCACCGACTACATATCCCGCCTTTTCATTAGTGCTATTCAAGTCAAACTATTGGATAATAAGGAACCAGTATACCCTTATCAAGATAATTGAAACTAATCTCGGGAATTTCATCGCTAATCATATTACTCGATAGGCGATGTCTGATCCTAACTCGCAACCTGGTGTCAGGAAAAGACTACAGCAGCACTGGGGAAAGTTTGAATATAGAAAACTTCCCAAGATAGATCATGCGCATAATAACCCAACTGGAACTGGTAGTGAAAATCCTGAAGTCGTTGACCTCACCAGTGATAGAGAAGTGAGCAGTGGGACCGAAACTTCTGAAACGGAAATATCTGATACAGAAATATCCGAGAAATCAAAAGGCTCTTCTCCTGTCATCGCGGTAGAGGAAGCGCGAGGTCATTCTTCTCAAAAGGGAGGTATTGAATTTCCTTTTAAACTGATCAAATCCGATATATACGATGGGAACGCTAAATTAGAACACTTCATAACGCTAGAGAAAATATTCGGAGATCGTGACATCTCTCAAAGTTGGCTTTTCAGTTTCCAATTTGAATTGGATTACATTCTCCCCATGTTCGCTGAGGACGTCCATATAACGATTGTTGCACAAAAAGGAACAGTATTACCAATCACACAACGAACACCTCACATTTTGAAATTACTACAAAACCTAGAAATCCTGCTTGTTCATATGCCACCTTATTCATGTCACCACTCTAAGCTGGTGGTGAACAAGTACAAAAATGGTGACTGCCAAATATTCATCCCGTCCAACAACTTCACTGCGGCCGAAACGAATATTCCTACACAAGTCATATGGTGCAGCCCTGTTCTCAAGGTTTTCTCCACTGGAGAGCGGCCTTCTAGTTTCAGGAGGGCTCTGCTGACATATCTGAAGGGCTATCGAATAAATCTGAAACCTTTAATGGTGTCTCTCGAAAATGTTGATTTTCTCTCGCTTGACGATACTGGAGTAGAGTTTGTCTACTCCAACCCCGGAATATCACCTTCTGGTTTAGCGCTACTCAACCGCTTGTTACAGGACCAACACCACGTTAACGGTGGTGAGGGGAAGACGCACCATTATCTGGCTCAGGTTTCTACCATCGGATCTCCTATCAGGGCAGGGCTCAGAACACCTGGAAATTTGCTTACGCACTTAATGATACCGCTTTTTTCTGGCCTATTAGACCCAGAAATGAACTCTAAGCTCAGCCCGGGCAGAAAAGCCTTTGAGCTTCCAGGCCTGAAAAGACTTTTGGACTCCAATAAGATCAAACCATACATAGTTTACCCAACAGCGGAAGAATTGAGGAAATGCACAATGGGGTACATGGCTGGCGGTTGGTTTCACCATCACTGGAAACGGAATGAAGCAAGCCGTGAACTTTATGAATCCCTTAAGAATTGGGGTGTCTTCTACAAGCGGCAACCCCCGACAAATCACGTAAGAGATTTTACTCCTTCACACACCAAATTTTATATGAAGTCCACCACTACTGATGTGAAAGATGCCCCCTTTCAAGAGGTTGATTGGCTCCTGTTTACCACTGGGAATTTGAGCATGAATGCATGGGGAGGTCCCAATTCCAAGCCACGTAATTATGAAGTTGGCGTCCTAATGAAGTCCAGAGAAGACGTCAAAATTGTAGTGGAAAATGCTGCCGATCTCGCTTATAGCAGGTTTAGTGGCATAGGTAGATCGCTAAATGAGCCCGAACAGCAGACAACGACAAAAATATGTGCCATGGTACCGTTTGAAAACCCCCCAGCACCATATGGTGATGCAGATGACTGTTTTTGTATCTCTGCGAGTTATCCAGAGCCTGACGTGTTAGGACATTTCCACGAGCAACAAGGTTAGTCGATTTTAAACCACGTGATAGACTTTTATCATTGCGATATTTTAGACTGCATACGACTCTGGCAAGAAAGTATAAAAGGGACTTCAAATGGTACAATCTGCTCGTGGTATCCGGAGAGTAGATTGCTGAGTATAAGGCGCAGTGATTATGGCTGAAGATATGAGAAGCGTAGCATCTTTCAATGAAAGCTTCAGAGTTTCCGATAATGTTGCTCTGATTGTTCCTGAGACTGGAACTCAGGTTACTTATCGTGACCTTTCGCATATGACAGGTCATTTCCAAACCATGTTTCATGCTGTAGACTCCCCATTATACAATGTGGTCGGCCGCCAATCTGCAGTGGCGATATCGATGCCTAATAGCCTTGAATTCGTAACGGCCTTCTTGGGATCTACTACGGACGCTAAGATTGGTGCACCACTGAACCCGAACTATCGAGCAGCAGAGTTCAATTTCTATCTCAATGATTTGAAAACCAAGGTAATCTGTGTTCCTGAGGGTACCGTCAAAAAGGGCGATAAAGCAGAAATTTTGAAATCGGCTGCTAAATTTGACTGTTTTGTGGTCGAGTTGTCCTTTAATTCGGACAGGTTTAGAGTAGAATACGACATCTACTCTCCTAAAAATGGTTACGCAAGCAAGGTCTATTCTTCCATTAACATCGCTGCTTTTTTCAATAATGAAAATAAATTTCCGGGGTTTGCAAGATCTTCTGATGTGGCGCTGGTCTTGCACACTAGTGGTACAACGTCCGCACCCAAGACTGTTCCTCTATTACATCTGAACATCGCCAGAAGCATGCGTAACATTGCTGCGACCTACAAACTAACATCACAGGATCGCTCTTACATTGTCATGCCGCTTTTCCATGTACATGGTTTGATAGGTGTGCTACTGTCGTCTTTTTGGGCCCAAGGCTCGGTTGTAGTACCATCAAAATTTAGTGCCAAAAAGTTTTGGTCTGATTTTACAACCTGGGGCTGCAACTGGTTCAGTTGCGTTCCCACGATCAGTATGATAATGTTAAACACGCCAAAACCGGAACACATGCCTAAGATAAGGTTTATTAGGTCTTGTTCATCGGCGTTGGCACCATCCACGTTCCGTAAGCTGGAGCAAGAGTTTCAAGCACCTGTTTTGGAAGCTTATGCCATGACTGAAGCATCTCACCAAATGACCTCCAACAATTTGCCTCCGGGGAAGAGAAAGCCGGGGACTGTCGGTCAACCCCAGGGCGTTGAAGTATTCATTCTGGACGATAAGGACAATGTTTTGCCCCAGGGAGCTCAAGGAGAAGTGTCCATAAGAGGTGAGAACGTTACACTAGGGTATGCGCATAACGAGAAAGCGAACCGCGAGAATTTTACAAAAAGGGAGAATTATTTCCGGACTGGAGACCAAGGATACTTTGATTCTGAAGGTTTCTTGGTGCTCACGGGTAGGCTTAAAGAGTTGATCAACCGAGGCGGGGAAAAGATTTCTCCCATCGAACTAGACGGCATCATGCTATCGCATCCAAAGGTAGACGAAGCTGTTGCATTTGGAGTATCAGACGAAAAGTACGGGCAAGCTGTAAATGCGGCGGTAGTCTTGAAATCTGGCCAAAAATTAGATTACAAAGGGTTGTCGGACTACATGCGCAAAAACATGTCGCCTTTCAAGGTCCCCACACGCATATTTTTCGTTGATAAGTTACCCAAAACTGCTACAGGCAAGATCCAGCGCAGGATTATTGCTGAAGTTTTCACTGGTAAGAGCAAGTTGTAAGACAACCGATTGTTCGAAATTAATTGAAAATCGTTACCATCTTTATTTTGACCGAAAGATGGTTCACGAGCTTGGAATGCATTTCTATAAAGCCCTTCTCTACTCTCATTTCTAAATCTATTACGGTGATCATTCTATGGTTCTCGCTTCCAGCGCTACCATTGGCCCCGTATACAATGACACAACAATCATTTTGGTTTTCATGAACTACAATTTTTCCATTGCCAATTTTCCCAGTATATAAAGAGGGCCCCTGGAGGACATGGGGAACCATTTTTCGACGATCGGTAACCCAAAGGAAAGGAGGTGCTTCTTTAATTTAGTGTTTTTTGGTCAATTCCGGATTACTCTCTCTTTATAAACTTGAAAGTTTTCATACGCGGTAAACACACGTTCAATTTTGCGCAAAGATGGCTTTCAGATTCCCCACGGCCGTAATGAGTGGTGCGAAACAAGTAATGGGATTTCGCGGTGCTTTTGTTAACCAGCAGCTCAGAATGGCATCTACAAAGACAATGACAGTTAGAGATGCCTTAAACAGTGCCATGGCTGAAGAAATGGATCGTGACGACGACGTATTCATCATTGGTGAAGAAGTAGCCCAGTATAATGGTGCGTATAAAGTGACAAAGGGCCTGTTGGATCGTTTCGGCGAGCGCCGTGTTGTTGACACTCCGATCACTGAAATGGGGTTCACTGGTTTGTCGGTCGGCGCTGCGCTTAAAGGCCTGAAACCAATTGTTGAATTTATGTCTTTCAACTTCTCGATGCAAGCCATCGATCAGGTAGTCAACTCTGCTGCCAAAACATACTACATGTCAGGTGGTACTCAAAAGTGTCAAATTGTGTTCAGAGGTCCTAACGGTGCTGCTGTCGGTGTTGGTGCCCAACACTCGCAAGATTTCTCCGCTTGGTACGGGTCAATTCCAGGTCTGAAGGTTTTGGTACCTTATTCTGCCGAGGATGCTCGTGGTTTGTTGAAAGCCGCTATTAGAGATCCTAACCCCGTTGTGTTTTTGGAGAATGAACTTTTGTACGGAGATTCTTTTGAGATGTCAGAAGAATCATTGTCCACGGACTTTACGCTACCATATACAGCTAAGGTTGAGCGGGAGGGTACTGACATTTCTATCATCACTTACACCAGAAACGTGCAATTTTCCCTCGAGGCTGCTGAAATTTTAGACAAGCAATACGGCATCTCTGCCGAAGTCATCAACTTGCGCTCCATTAGGCCTATGGACGTCAATGCTATCATTAAGACCGTGAAGAAGACCAACCACTTGATCACTGTTGAGTCTACTTTCCCAAATTTCGGTGTCGGTTCTGAAATCGTAGCTCAAATTATGGAATCGGAAGCATTCGATTACTTGGATGCTCCTGTGCAAAGAGTCACCGGCGCTGATGTGCCAACACCTTACGCCAAGGAATTAGAGGACTTTGCATTCCCCGACACCGATGTGATTGTTTCTGCTGTCAAAAAGGTTTTGTCGATTGAGTAAGGCAATTTTGTAAACAAAAACTGCGAGGGCGACCGCCCTTGAAAGATATTCATTTCCTGCCAACAGCATCTAACATCATGTTAATAATATTCTCCAAATTTGCGGCGATTCACAGTTTCAATTGGATTAGAATTTGAATTTGCAGACGATAGCTTTGCACCTCCAAAGTGCTCTCATGCAAAGAGAGAACATTAAGCCCCACAAATTCATTGTTAATAAGTCACACTTTTCCCTTTCCTTTGAGTTCACGCACAGAGTAGTAGCGTATAAATTCCAAGTCGTTTTGGAGAGATCAACTTGGATTTCGGATTCCAATACATCCGGCGCATGATCTGCTCAAACCCGCAGCGCTTACTAGTCAGTCAGCTAGTATTATCCCCGGAGAGAGGGTTCGTGCTCAAACTGGCTGATATCAAGACTTGATAACTAAGAATACCCGAATGTTATCTGCTTTACCGTCAAGAACCAAATTTTTTTTTTGAACTTATTTTAGAGAGTCAGAATTTAAGGACTAGGAAAAAGATATGGTATCGAGACTGTTGGCAATCGATCTTTGCTGATGCTTAGCTCGTACAGCATATCGGATTTTTTTATATATTACATATATTATATATATTTGAATACAGTGAACCACCAACCTACAATGTCAAAAAAGAATTATGAACATTTTCTGCTGAAGGATAATTCTTTTGTAAGACTAAGTACGTTGAGAACAGCTGCGCCTGATTCATGAGCGAGGTACCGCGCCAACTAGCAAAACACGATGTTAAGCCATTTTTACTGCTAGTTCTACTCTACTTTTTACAGGGGATCCCTGTGGGTTTGGCTTTTGGCACTGTTCCCTTTCTACTCAAATCAATAGCTAAGGATACAACATTCACACAGCTGGGACTTTTTACTATGGCTACCTATCCATACTCTCTTAAGATTCTTTGGTCACCCGTAATTGACTCCATCTACAGCAAAAGATTGGGACGGCGTCGGTCGTGGATTATACCTGTTCAATTTTTGAGCGGAATTATTCTATGGATTATAGGCATAGCGGTCTCGAAGAATTTGGTGTTCGCAGGTGTGGACGATTCCTATAATAATGGAAATGCTCTAGCCAACCCTACTCCCTCCCATCTAAACTTAAAGACGTTGACGCTATGTTTCCTTAGTCTCATCACCCTTTGCGCGACGCAGGATATTGCAGTGGATGGGTGGGCATTGGAAATACTATCAAAGGATTCACTGTCATATGCGTCTACTGCACAAACAGTTGGTTTGAATACCGGATATTTTCTTTCATTCACCATTTTCCTCACCTTCAACTCTAGCGATTTCATGAACAGATTTATCAGGATAGTTCCAAAAGAGTACGGCATTGTGAGTCTCAGCGGATATTTGAAGTTTTCGGGACTCGTCTATGTCATCGTGACTTTCTACGTTGCATTCTTCACCAGAGAGAGACCTACTGAGGCCACTACTCTACCGATTAAAAAGAGCGATGAAAAGATCGAAGATATCAACGAATACTACGTCGATACAAACTCGGCTCACACAAGTCTGGCAAATGTTTACCGCTCTTTTTTTAAGGTGTTGAAGCTTCCGAGCATCCAGTCCTTAATGCTTATTCACTTCGTTAGCAAATTCGCATTCCAGTGCAATGAAGGGGCTACGAATCTGAAATTGTTGGAGCGTGGCTTTAAAAGAGAAGATTTAGCAGTGACTGTTCTGATAGACTTTCCTTTTGAAATTATATTCGGTTACTACGTCGCAAAATGGAGTGGTGACGTCTCTCATCACTCCAGACCTATCACACGCCCAAATATGCTAGTCAGGAATCTTGTAGGCAAAAGCGGAACTTTGACGCCTTGGCTATGGGGGTTTCTGGGAAGACTTACGGCGGCATTAATGGCCAATGTTTTAATTGCCAGGTTTCCAGTTGATGGCGAAATCACTCAAAGTTACTTTCTCATGGTGATTCTCCAACACTTATTGGGGTCTTTTATGAGTACTGTGCAGTTCGTAGGAATGTGCGCCTTTCATACACAAATAGCAGATCCTGTCATCGGAGGCACTTATATGACTTTATTGAATACGTTGAGTAATTTGGGGGGAACCTGGCCTCGAATCCTAATCTTATACATGATTGATCAGTTCACAAAGTATGGATGCTTTCACTCTGGTAAGGCAACAAGTGACACTGTTGACGAGGTGACTTGTACTGCAGCAGGCGGTACTTGGGCCGTGATAAGAGATGGTTATTTCATTACAAATATATTTTGTATTGCGGTCGGTTGCATACTATATTTTGGATTCATCAAGAAGCAAGCCCAGCATTTACAAAACTTACCGCCCACTTCATGGCAGTGTCACTGATATATACAAGTTTCTAAGTTAGTTTCCAATAGACGATTGCGGCTACAACATACGCGCACAAAAGTCCACTAATCTGCTCCGGAAGAGTATGAAATGCAATAGTTGTGATCAGAAAGCTCCACCACCACATGAAAGTGAGCAAGATGAGTGCAGCCACGGGGTTGTCCCAGATAAAAAATTTTAGCGTCACTCCCAGTAGGATCAAAACCTGCTCCACGAATTTTAGTGGTGCAATACCAAACTGTTTAAGCACAAACTTCCAACTAACAGATGGTTTGCCTATCAAGCCGAGCACACCTCCCAATTTCAAAATATTGGTTGCATGAGTTTTCACTACTTGCCAGTAATGCTGATCACCTTTTAACTTCCTTAATGCTCTTTTGCCAATAACCTGAAGCTCGCCCAGCAGAAACATGCACATCAGTGTTATGAGAAATATGTGACCACTAGGATCATGCCCCCCCTTCCAGTGTCCCCCCAGAGATCTACAAATGTTGGAAGAGTTGATCTTACGCCAGGAATGAAGCGCTTCATCTATGAAGGTATTGAGTTGAGTCGGCGTCACCTCCATGTTTCGCAGATGGCCTGTACCCTCTGAGATCCAGTATTCGATTTCTGAAACAGCATTTTGAAGCATCAAAGAAGGGTTTGACGATCCCCCTTTGAGAGCGTGATAAATTTTGTGGAGACTAGATTGCCTTCGCGTAAAAGTATCGTGGAATTGCTCATTGATCTTCCATGTGAGCGATTCCGCAGGGTCAAAAACATCAAAACTGCAACGTCCGCCGGTAGCTATAAACACTAAGTCCATCAGAGGTGTTGCTTCTGACCATATTGATTGCGTGAAGATCATCCACCATACCGTCAGCACAGAATAGCGGATCAGTGTCTTTTTCCACGTAGCGCGGTGTCCCAACCCGCTGTACCTGATCATACACCACCATCCAACCAAGCTTGTCCAGAACCAGCCTTGCTTGACAAAGTAAGTGTTGAACCACCCATCTCTATCCACTTCTAATGTTACGTGTTGTGATATTACATGCCCCACTAGCAAAGTTGCAGGACATAATGCAAAGAGGAACACCTTATATAGGGACAAAATCATACACGTCCTAAACAGATAGCAAATGTAGCCCGGTAATCTGACTTTCAGGTGCCTACAGCTACGCAAGTCTTATCCACATTTAAGTCCTGGGAGTGGCTAACGTGTCCAAACCGAACATTCAATTTCTATATTCAAACGGTAACTTCGTTAAAAGTGCCAATGACTTTGAATTATTGATGATCTATGCGTATGGCTAGAAAACCGAAACCAAAGCGCTAGTTAACATACCGGCTAAAATCCTGCTTCCGAAGCTTGCGATCCGAGCCTGCACTTTAGAACTTTGTTTGTTGATAGTAATATGGGAAATACGGGCGACTTAAATGGTGCAGAACAATTGGAACAAGTGGATGTCCCACCTACACGTTTTGAAGTTGAGCTAGAGTTTGTGCAATGTCTTGCAAATGTCCCGTATGTGATATTTCTTTTGAGTCAACAACAAATATGGAGAGACCCGAAATTTAAAGCTTATCTTAAATACCTGGAATACTGGTGTGAACCTCCATACGCCCAATGCATTGTCTATCCAAACTGCTTGTTCATGCTCAAGCTCTTGAACGGATTCATGGCATCAGCCACGGTCAACGAAGATGGGCTTTTGGAGGGCCTAGAAGAACTTCCAAAAGTATTGCAAAGCCAAGGCGGTCAATGGATGAACGAGATGGTTGAGAGATGGAATACGTGAAAAGACAGTACAGGGAAAAAGCTGGAGCTCTTTGAGCCGCTCACCGTCGAGAGTGAATTCTTCAATGACATTTTCATGTCCTGCGTGGAAAACACTTAGCGTTAGAAATGTTGTGGGGAAAACAGTGCAGTCCCGATGGCTGCTACTGTGATCACCTTTTACGCCTTCAACGGCCACTCCAATAGCCCCAGAACGAGCTTCCTTGATCAGTCCACTGAGCACTTAGAATTTGCATGGCTATAGCAACACTCTTATGCAGTGACTCAATCCCCATAACGTGCATTCTAAATAAGCTTGTTCCTTCGATCGCTATTCCAGTCGCTCAGGATAGCAAAGAAATAATTTTGAGCACTTCGGGCGGCTTCACTGAAACGCTACAAGTTAGCCATGCTGCTGAGGAATGTCAAGGATGTTTACCAGAATTGAGCTTTCCATTAATTGAAGACCAAATATCGCAGTGCCAAACCAATATTGACATGTTTTTGGGCTCGGTAAAAACCCTGTCGAGAAAGGTGATCGAAACGATGTCGAAACTATGTCAAAACTATGTCACAGTTTAGCGTTCCTGGGGAAAGAGTTGTTATCTCATCTCTACGAGGACAGCGACCTAATCTGCTGCGTAAATATGTGCTTTCCTGCGTTAGAGCCATAGTAGCCTTACATCACATCACGCTGGAAAAAAACGAGTCATCCATGGATGACCATGACCAGAGGCAAAACGTACTATGATTGGCTACTGCTCCTTATCGCGACAGACGAATGTCCACTTCAATGAAGTATATAAACGCAAGCGATAAATCTTTTCGGGCCCTGAGGAGTTTGTTGAAGCAAGGCACATAGAAGCGAGATCTTAGGCCAGCAGGAATTAGATATAGGTGTTAGAACAACCAATCTATCGATTGCGACGGATAACTTCTTTGAAAGTCAATTATAGGATTTTTTGACCAAAGATATTGCTATCCACGAATTGGTATCCACGAATTGGTGTGATCTTCTCAATTTGGTAGCGCTAATACTACTACTGCCACTGCCAGCACCTCACATATACAATGTCCAAGTTAGCAGGTCTGAGGGATAGTTCTAACCTATTGGGGGAAAAAAATAAGCTGCTGGTTGCCAACAGAGGCGAAATCCCCATTCGTATCTTCCGTTCGGCCCATGAACTGTCGATGAAGACAGTCGCAATCTACTCGCATGAAGATAGACTCTCGATGCACAGATTGAAGGCCGACGAAGCGTATATGCTGGGTCCAGAGGGTAAATACACCCCAGTGGGCGCCTATTTGGCGATTGATGAAATTATCCAGATCGCTAAAGACCACAACGTTGATTTTATTCATCCCGGCTACGGGTTTCTTTCTGAAAACTCAGAGTTTGCGCGGAAAGTAGCCGATGCTGGCATCACCTGGATTGGCCCACCAGCACAAGTAATTGACTCCGTTGGTGACAAGGTCTCAGCCAGAAACTTGGCCACCAAAGCCAAGGTCCCCACGGTTCCAGGTACTCCCGGTCCTATCGAAACTATGGAGGAAGCTCAAGCATTTGTAGCCGAGTACGGCTACCCGGTCATCATCAAGGCCGCTTTCGGTGGCGGTGGGAGAGGGATGAGAGTCGTTCGTGAAGGCGACGACATTTCCGACGCTTTCCAGCGTGCAACTTCCGAGGCTAAAACCGCATTCGGTAACGGTACTTGTTTTATCGAAAGATTCCTGGACAAACCAAAGCATATTGAAGTCCAACTTTTGGCCGATGGCTACGGGAACGTTGTACACTTGTTCGAACGTGACTGTTCCGTGCAAAGAAGACATCAAAAAGTTGTGGAAGTAGCTCCAGCAAAAACTTTGCCAAAAGATGTGCGTGACGCTATCTTGACCGATGCGGTAAAATTGGCTAGAGAAGCCGGGTACAAGAATGCGGGTACCGCCGAATTTTTAGTTGACAGTCAGAACAGACATTACTTTATCGAAATCAATCCAAGAATCCAAGTCGAACACACCATCACAGAAGAGATCACCGGCATTGATGTCGTCGCAGCCCAAATTCAAATTGCCGCTGGTGCCTCTTTGCAACAATTGGGGCTCTTGCAGGATAAAATCACAACGAGGGGCTTTGCTATCCAGTGCCGTATCACGACCGAGGATCCTGCTAAGAACTTTCAGCCGGACACTGGACGTATCGAGGTTTACCGTTCCGCTGGTGGCAATGGTGTTAGATTAGATGGTGGCAACGCCTATGCGGGTTCCATCATTTCTCCTCATTACGACTCGATGTTGGTAAAATGCTCTTGTTCTGGTTCGACTTATGAAATCGTCAGGCGTAAGATGCTTCGTGCTTTGATTGAATTCAGAATCAGAGGCGTGAAGACTAACATCCCATTTTTATTGACGTTGCTGACCAACCCAGTTTTCATCGATGGTTCTTACTGGACTACTTTTATTGATGACACTCCAGAACTTTTCAAGATGGTCTCGTCCCAAAACCGTGCTCAGAAACTGTTGCTCTACTTGGCAGACCTGGTCGTCAACGGATCCTCTATTAAGGGACAAGTAGGCTTACCAAAGCTACACACTCAACCAACTGTTCCAATTCTTCATGACCTTCAAGGCGAAGTTCTTGACGTCTCAAGTCAACCACCTGCGGGTTGGCGGCAAGTCCTTTTGGAACAAGGCCCTGTTGGATTTGCGAAGAAGGTCCGCGACTTCAAAGGTACTTTGCTGATGGATACCACTTGGAGAGATGCCCATCAATCCTTGTTGGCAACGAGAGTGCGTACCTATGACTTGGCTGCGATTGCTCCAACTACAGCACATGCTTTATCGGGCGCCTTTGCTCTCGAGTGCTGGGGCGGTGCAACTTTTGATGTCGCAATGAGGTTTTTGCATGAGGATCCATGGGAACGGTTGAGAATTTTGAGAAAACTAGTTCCAAATATTCCATTCCAAATGTTGTTACGTGGTGCCAATGGTGTGGCTTACTCTTCTTTGCCAGACAACGCTATTGACCACTTCGTTAAACAAGCCAAAGAAAATGGAGTTGACATTTTTAGAGTGTTTGATGCTTTGAACGATCTAGAACAGTTAAAGGTCGGTATCGATGCTGTCAAGAAAGTCGGCGGTGTTGTCGAGTCAACCATCTGCTACTCTGGTGACATGCTGCAGTCAGGAAAGAAATATAACTTGGACTACTACTTGGACGTTACTGACAAGATTGTGACAATGGGAACTCACATTTTAGGCATCAAAGATATGGCGGGTACTCTAAAGCCCTCTGCCTCCAAGCTCTTGATCGGATCCATCAGAGCCAAATATCCCGACTTACCTATCCATGTACACACACACGATTCCGCGGGTACTGCAGTGGCCTCGATGGCAGCTGCTGCGTTCGCTGGTGCTGACGTTGTTGACGTGGCTACCAACTCAATGTCTGGAATGACCTCTCAACCATCGATTAATGCTCTACTTGCTTCTTTGGATGGAGAGATTGAAAGTAACGTTAATGTCAACATGGTACGTGAGCTAGATGCCTACTGGGCTCAAATGAGGTTGTTATATTCTTGTTTCGAGGCAGACCTGAAGGGTCCCGATCCAGAAGTTTACCAGCATGAGATTCCGGGCGGTCAGTTGACCAACCTACTATTCCAAGCTCAGCAATTAGGTTTGGGGGAAAAATGGACTGAAACTAAGAAGGCGTACAGAGATGCTAACTATCTTCTCGGTGATTTGGTGAAAGTCACTCCAACTTCTAAGGTTGTTGGTGATCTGGCGCAATTCATGGTCTCTAACAAACTGACCCCAGATGATGTTAGACGCTTGGCATCTTCCTTGGATTTCCCTGATTCCGTAATGGACTTTTTCGAAGGTTTAATTGGCCAACCATACGGCGGATTCCCAGAACCATTGAGATCAGACGTGTTGAAAAACAAAAGAAGAAAGCTCACGGTTCGTCCGGGTTTAGAACTACCTCCATTTGATTTGGCAAATATTAAGGAAGAACTGCAAGACAGGTTTGGAGACATTGACGAATGCGACGTCGCTTCTTACAACATGTACCCAAAGGTTTACGAAGATTTCCGTAAGATAAGGGAGATCTACGGTGATCTTTCGGTATTGCCTACCAAAAACTTTTTGTCGCCCCCAACCGTTGGTGAAGAAATTGTGGTCACAATTGAAAAGGGTAAAACTTTGATCATCAAGCCACAAGCAATTGGTGAATTAAACAAGGAAACCGGTCTCAGAGAAGTCTACTTTGATTTGAATGGTGAATTAAGAAAAGTGTCTGTACTTGACAAGTCGCAAAAAGTCGATACTATTTCGAAGCCTAAGGCTGATGCACACGACTCTTATCAGATTGGTGCCCCAATGGCCGGTGTTATTATTGAGGTCAAGGTGCATAAGGGCTCTCTGGTCACGAAGGGCCAGCCCGTAGCCGTACTAAGTGCTATGAAGATGGAAATGGTGATCTCTTCCCCAAGCGATGGCCAAGTTAAAGATGTCATGGTCAAAGACGGCGAAAACGTGGATGCCTCCGATTTGCTTGTGCTGTTGGAAGACTCAGTCCCACCCAAAGAATAATAATGTACCTGTAATCTTCTAGGTAACCCGATGTATGAGAACCTGATTTATGAGAGGCTTCAAAGATTCTAATTTTGTACAATACTTGAGCTTTTGTAGTTATTAATAATTTTCGTTTTGGTAGTGCATACAGCAATTGTGCGTGATACAGTAGGTAATATTACAAATATGAGCTAACGGTGAGGTCTGCCGCTGGGGCGTCCCATTCCTCTAGAAGCTTTCGATATCCTTGAGGTGCTCCTCGGAATTCCACTTGGCTTTTTCATGCCGCCTCGGGCTGCGGTTCGGCCTGTAGTACCATACCTCCTTCCTCTTTGCATTGAAGTTATTTCATTTATCTGCCGTTGCTGTTCTTCCGAGGCTATTTCGTTAGATTTTCGTTTTGCTTCTACTGCTCGCCTTAAATCGGCAACTTGAGTTTGTTTCTGTTCAAGATACGCCTGTGGTGTCAACGTATCGTTCTGTTGGGCCACTGTAATGTACTCTAGATAAGTCTTGTCATTCATGAGGTCGTAAGCATAGCCAGCTTGTGATTGAATTCGAATCCAAGTATCCAGAATCTTATTTGAAGACTCGCAGGTTTCCTTAATTCTTTTGAGATGCTGTGGGCCTGCTGAGCTAAGTGAGGAGTCTAGCATCTGAATGACCGGTATTATCTCATCCAGACATTTGCTTTCTTCCAAAAGTGATTGTGCTGTCATGCTTGAAGCCGTTTTAGTTGAGACGAAGGGCTTCATACCCTTGAGAGATGGCGCCATGCTGAGATTTGAGCGCATCTGATCAAAGATCTCAGGTATGAGTTTGTTGATGGTAGAGTTATCGAACCCATTCTCATCCATAGTGTATGTCAATTCCCAGAGGTTGAAACAGAAATGACTGTTTAGATGAGCTCAACCGATATCATTTCACTATGTAACGCGATTTGGCGAATGTTATTATTTATTGTCAGCTCTAGATCGCGAAACAGCCAAAACTCTACTTGACGTTGAAAATGATACTAGTTGTGTTTCTAACTTCACCACCTGTAAAGAGCTTCTAGTAGGTGATCGCTTGGCAACGGAATGCAACAAGTTACGTTCAGTAGATATTGGACGACTGATCAACTTCTCCTAAGTGTTCTTTCGACCGATATATGCCGAGGGTACGATCAGATCATCAACTTGCGCTGCTCTAGAAAGTTGGAGCTGCATCGTGGACTTTGCGGTTTGACTCGAGCCTTTAGACCATTTGGTAATTGTTGATAGTGAATCCAGAAGTTTAACCGAAGGCAACACCAGTGCAGTAATTGACAATCAATTCATTTTTAACTTTAAAATGCATCCACAGGTCCCCCACGGACTGCTGAGGTGCCGGGGAAAATGAGTTATTCACATAACAGTACACAGTGGCCAGTTTCAGCTTCTTTTTCAAAAATGTTATTAGCACGGAGAACGGCTGTGACGACGAGATTTGCGCAATTTGTGGTGATACCTGTGGGATCGCGCCTATAGCTTGGAATTTAATATGCAGTTTTCCAGGGAGCCCTTGTTCCTTGGCTATTACTTGCTTGATGGCTGCATCTCCTGCGGGAGTCAAGTGTGTCAAAATTGCAGATGTGGTAATTGGCGCTTTGTTCACCAGTACTGCTTCAGTTTTTATGTTCCCGTTACTTTCTTGCAAGCTCCCCGAGCTCGTGGCTAGTCTTGTTTGGGGTTCATCCTCGCCTGCCAAGCCCAGAGAGTCTAGTTTTTTGGCATATTGCTCCAGCTCGTCTTGTACAGTGTATTCATTACCTTCGGTGTTTGAGCTGTCCATATTGCTAGACGAACCAGCATCACTCTCGCTCTCCAGAAGTTGGCTCATTGTACTTCAATGCAGTCCAAGTCACGACTTGCTAACACAGTGATAGTAGTGTCAGTTTACATATATCTAGTGTATGTATCAGACAGCATCATGGGCATCTTTGACTTGATGTGACGAACGTTGATCCATAATCATCGTTATATACGTTGGGATGGTAATTAATGTAGATTCTGATAAACCCTGAAACTAAACTGCATGAACCAACAGTGATCATCTATAGCTCAAATCTAGAAGACGACCATCTAGTATGTCCCCTATAGAGAATATTCCAACGCTGTGCGAGAAGCTCAAGCTTGCTTTCAGCGAGTATGAAGAAGATGCTCTTACCCTAGTTACAATTATCGACCTGTATGGGCTTGAAATCAACAAAGTAGGTTCCACTGAAGACAAAGCAGAATTTCTAGAGATTATTTTGACTAATTTGCAGAAAAGTTCACATCTAGTTGAACAAATCGGCTGGGACTTGCCCAAAATTCTGATCAGTTTCTTGCTTCTGGAAAATATGAATTTGGACCAAGCCTTGAGGGAGAATACCGTTCTTTCTACTGTGCTGAAATGCTTCAATCAAATTGCCCTAGCAGGAAATGCAAAGGAATGCTTTTTGACTGGGTGTGAACTTTTAGGAGAGTTACAAATGGACCCACTCGAACCAGAGCACGAGGGTGCCTTTGACGATGAAACAGAAGAAGATGAGGAAGTACTTGAAAGTGAGACTGATGGCACGATTTCCAGCGAAGTTTCCGAAAAGACTTCAAAATTCGAATCAAAACCCATTGAAGATGTTGAGGCGCGCATTCACAGAGAGCCTGAGGAATTTTCTTTGGAGCTCAGACTTCACGCGCTAATTGAGCTTATTAGCACAACTTTGAAACGAATCCATACCTGTTATCCTTCCCGGTTCCTCGCTACGGCTGTCGGGGCTATTCTAAAGTTCGTAAGGGCAAATGCAGCTCGTATCGATGATATCATTTTTGTTCTGCGCAGAATTTACACCTTTTGCAGAAGCTATATTCCTCCCCTTCCCCAGACTGACGTTATACAAGAAATGACACCGGAAGAGTATAAGAAGATAGAAGACGATGAAAATGCTTTACAACGCAAACTTCTACAGTGCTTGCTGACGCATTCCCTGGGACAGTTAGTACGGAGGAGAGTTATGCACACATCTGTGGATTATTTTATGAAACTAAAGAATGGGGATTCCTCAAGTATAGAACACGAGGCACGTCATGAGTTGCGTTTAGTAGTTGCCAGATATTACCAGCTTGCCCACTCTTTTGACATTGATATCGAGGAGGCATTTCGAAAGCAGTGTATCAAGGAATCCACTTCTATTTACCAGTCGTTACCTCAAGGTTCGGAGATAGTGAATGAGGTAGCGAAAAATGGTATTACTCAACTAGTATATCAATTGGCTTATACGTATTGCCTAGAGAAGAAGGTAACTGAGAAGAATCTGTCTTTGGATCCACATGGTTTACTGGTTATGGCTACTTATCACTATCAAGAAACTGGTAAAATTATGTGTCCCAATATTACGGTAGACCAGGCAATCTACATGTATTTGAGATTTTTTACACCGGAGATATACTCACGTTCAGATCCTCATTTTTATGCTATTGAATGTTGCCAATTTTGGATTTGGGCGGCAGTGACGAACTCCACATGTAAAGAAAACAAGAATCGCTTAAAGTCAATGCCCTCATATCTTCTTGCGACATTCCTTCAAATTCAGCTCTTAAGGTCCTTCAATGAATCAATACCCCTCGCGAGGATGGTTTCATTCACTTTAATGACGAGATTGATGTGTCTCATGCCAGAAGTGGATTCATTTGAATTCGTTAAAGATACATTACTAAACTGTCCCTTTACTGACATGAAGTGCTGTATTTTAGGTATTCTCAAAGACTTAATGTTGAACGCACCCGGTTCTGTCGCCAAAACTAGCGCAATGCTTTCCGACTTAAAAATATCCGGTGATGGGGGAAGACCGGTGAAACCGGAATTGCCATCTCGACCCTACATTATGATCAACGAGGACAGAAAGGCAACTATGCACAGTTTGGCATTAATGAGCATCGAGGAATCAAAAAATTCACCAGTGAAAAAGAATCTAATGCTGTCTTTGACTTATCTAAACTACTTCGTCAGCTTGAGACTTACATGGGACAAAGCGCTACTCACCGACATTAGGGAAAAGGTGTTGGAAATGGTCAAAGTTATTGGAGACGACGCCAAGCCGGAAATCCG
The DNA here is from genome assembly GCA_030562185.1 of Lachancea sp. yHQL494. Classification (NCBI taxonomy): domain Eukaryota; kingdom Fungi; phylum Ascomycota; class Saccharomycetes; order Saccharomycetales; family Saccharomycetaceae; genus Lachancea; species Lachancea sp. yHQL494. The sequence goes on along the minus strand of JAJMGS010000008.1, from coordinate 8,500 downwards.
TTTCATTCAATTAGCAAATGATAATCTAAGCTCCTACCTGACTCAATGATATTGTTATATATGACGTGTAACAAGAATATCAATTCATTTGGAATATTTTATACCTCCCCTTTTCATCGTTCCGTTAACTCTCTCGAAGCTCGCGTATTGACCTTTCTCTATCAGTGGTCCGAAATACACAAAGAAACCATCCTTAGTAGCAACACGTTGCTCTTCCCAAAGCAATTCTGAATCATCAATAAAAGGGTCTTCCGTATCGTATTTCCCTATCAAGCTTCGTCCTTTCATTGGATGGGATTTTTTCTTAGGTGAAGCGATTGGGACGGTAGAGTTTCCGCTCTTTTCATCCAAGTCGACGTCATCTTCTTCTTCCTCCTCTACACCATCATCATCTTCAACTTCGGCTGCATCCTCATCGTCGTCGTCTCCACCATGAAGTTCAGATATCAGGTTACGTTTTGTTTTGCCGGAGTGGCCAAATTTATCCTGTACCATCTTATAAAAATTGAAAACAACCTGGCCGTTTTCGTCCAGATAGTTATTAGACTCAACCGGATATAGTGGTACATCTATAAGAATAACAGGATCATCCTGCTCATCTGGAGTTTTCCCTTTGTGCAACGCGTCTAAGATAGATGGAGATTTCAGAGGAGGTGCCGGAAGCAATTTCTTGGGGGAAGGTAAAGCACTTTTAGATTCAGCGGTAATTTTTGAAGGCTGCGGTGTAGGCTCTTTCTTCTTAGATCCTGAACTAGCCCGTTTAGCTTTGGTGTCCTTCTTATTCTCTTCCTTGGCTTTGGTTTTGTTATCCTTGGGCTTGTTATCCTTTGAAAACCCGTTCGTTGGCAGCTCCTTGGAACCGTCGATTGTTTTAGAAGATGGTCTAGCGATCGTTACCATCGGGCTTGGCTTGGAAACACTAGTTTTCGCTTCTTTCTTTGTATCACTTGTTTTGGAAATTGTAGCAGGTCCCTTGGCCTTCTCGTTCTGGTTCTCCATACTAGCCTCATCGCTTTTCAGAGACCTTGCTTCATCTGTTGTTTCCTTCCTTTCTTTATTATCTTCGACTTGGGCTACTGGCCCCTTCTTTCCTCTTTTGGGATCGCCGCTTTTCGTCGCCCTTTTACTTTCGTTAGCTTTATTGTTCTTCTTAGTCGTAGGCGTTTTAGTAACCCTTTTAGCAGTGGAAGGTTTGGCACCATTATTGGATGCAGATGTCTTCAGGTCAGGACTAATTTCTGCAGATTTATTTTCTTGGTTCATTTCGATTAGTTCTGGCTCTGCCGTAGAGCTCTCCTGCTCTTTCAACTTTTGCATGTCCTCAATAATAACATTGGTAGGCTTAGCAGCAATTCTGTTGGGTTCTCTTGGCCTTGATCTTCTACGTTTGATGATTCTTTTGGTGTCTGTTGCTTCCTTGTCTGTTGCTTCCTTATTTTCGGGTGTGTCCACGGACGCCGTAGCGTCTTTCTCGTCTGACACTATTGCTTCTTTCTGCACCTCAAGATCAGCCATAATGGTCGCAGAATGCGTTCCGTTCTTGATGGACTGTTTACCGGAAATGTACTTTGAATCAGAATTTGCGCTTGTCGAGCCTTTAGCTTTTGTCAGAGATTTAATTGATGGTTCTGGAACGACAATGTCATTCGGTACAGGAACTGATTGGGTTCTTCCAGCTTTTAGCGGACTTGTAGAGTCAGTGGATGGATTGAGAGTGCTCTTGCCCCTACTCGGTTTGCCACCCAGGCTCTTCGGTGAGGGGTTGACTGGTGAGTTTGTCCTTGCGATCAAGAATCCCGGAGAATCATTGGTTCTCCCATGAGTGGTAGGAGTTTGCGTCGGAAGAATGATTTTTGGACTAGTACTTTGGTCGATTCGCTTATTCGCATCTGGAGACAGCAAGGAACCGACTTTTAGACGAGGGTTTGAAGTAAGAGAGCTCTGTTGAGCCTCTATGCCTGATTTACCTGATTTTGATGAAATTCCATCAGCGTTGGGCTTAGAATCACCCGAAAGAAGTGATGACAAAGGAATTGACGAAGGAGCTCTGGAAACGGGAGAAACACCCTTGGCAGCAGTTCGGTTTTTAGCCAGTTCAAGTGCTATATTCGGTACTTTGCGTTCGTCGGGTTTGAGGCTTTTCCTTCGCTTCGCCTGCTCCACCGCCTCTAAATCCTCTGTCTCTTCGAGTTCCCTTTTGGCGGACCCATCGTCTCTCATTGGTTCTATTGTAGTTGTATCCACTTCTTCAATATCTGTTTTAGAAGGCATCTAAGAGTTAGTATACTGGCTTATATGAGCATTAACATTATGATAGTCGCATACTTTCTTCGCTCATAGTGGAGCTTTTTCTTCGAATAGGTTATCGTGCTATTTATTGTAGGTTGTCCTAATAATGATTCAATTTAAAACAAGTTGCTCATCTCATCATATGGACTATTTTCAACAATGAAAGAACAGGTACACAAGGGCTTATTAAGGTCTGCTGTGAAACCGCCAGGTATAAAACAGGCTTTTCGTTATGAATCTCAATCTCAATCTCATCCAAATCACATCTCTCAGATTCCGGATTTCAGCAAATACTCACCTACAAAGTCGATCAGCGAACTGGCACCCTACGTTTCACCTACACTTTGTGCCTATCCACTGCAATCCAAATATGTGAATCAACAGCACTATTACCAGAATAAAAACATTTTAGAAAAGCACTATTTGACCAAGAAACCTCATCCTGTGTCGTTATCACAACTTGCGCAGTATTTCGACGACTCCAACACCTTGACCAAACAGAAAATCGTCAACAGCGGACGATTTGTGCAGCAAGAACTGGTTACACGCATTGCACACAAGATTCACCTACTGCAAACACTGCCATTCAACTTGGTTAACAATTTCCATTTTAGCCAAGTTTACGAATCTTATTATAACATTTTCGAGCGGTTCAGGCGTTATCCGATGATTAAAACAATTGAGGACAATGAGAAATTTGTCAAGTTTTTGCAGAGCATCTTGTCGGACTTCAATTCGCTTAATTTACCCCATCTCATTATGGGTGCTTTAGAGTGCCGGATACTAGACCTGTACCCACCAGAAAAAATGGATCAAGTCATTTCCAGCCTTCTACGCGCGCGTATCTCTAGAAGACTGATTGTTGAGGAGCATCTGAGTATAACGTCAAACTTTCTGAGCGGGAAGCAAGAGAACACCTTGGTGCTGGGTGATATATTCCAAGAGTGCAGTGCCAAGGAATTTTTATTGGGCGCGAAAGCTATGTGCGAGAATTTTATTCAAGACATGTACTTCCAGGGAATTAAGCTTCCGAAGTTTGTCATTGATGGAGACCTTGGTCTCAAATTCTATTTTTTGCCTCTGCACTTGAAGTATTTATTGGGCGAAGTCCTGCGGAACAGTTATGAAGCTACCATGAAGGAGTACATCCGCTTGGGACTCCAAAATCCGGAACCAATCACAGTAACAATTGTTTCGAATGAACAATCTTTCGTGTTTCGGATTTCAGATCGGGCTGGCGGGATCCCACACGATGAAAAGACCATTTGGTCGTTTGGTAAATCCAAACAATTAGCGAGCCAATCGCTGGATAACTTTCATAAGCTCCCTGGCTTACAAACGACCTCACTTTATGAATATATGTATGAAAAAGATGCGGGTGGACCCTCGAACTATACCTACAAGTTCACGTCGCTGGAGCCTATTAGTGCGTCAAATCTTCCAGATGGCCGTAGATTCGAGAAACCACTGCTGGGACTTCTAGAAAGGTCTTCGCGCTACAAGCTGGGTATTGGTCTCGCGATGTGCAAAGTCTACGCTGAATACTGGAACGGCGATTTGACCGTGCATTCTATCAAAGGTTATGGCACGGATACCGTCCTGAAGTTGGGGAATCTCATGTATCATACTGATAAGTTACAACTGGATAAGGTTTAAGCAGCTACAAGGCTTTCAACCGTCAAGGAAACATAACATGAAATGGTATGAATACCGCAACAAGACCGCAAATGCTCTAATCTGTTCAAATGGCTTAACTAGCATATATATCACTATTAACGTAATTATACTTGGCGTAGTTAGTTGTTGGTAAGCTAAACATCTTTCTTGAGGAATGGGCTAGTGTATGGTAAGTCCCATCTAGTTAATAGACATAAAACCCGCGACACAATGTCTACACCAGCTAGGAGAAGACTTATGAGAGATTTTAAAGTAAGTACAACTTTGGTGCTGTAAGCTACGAAGCGTTTTACAGAATCGGAAAGATACAGCGATAACCTTTGAATTTGACATGCTAACCTGAATCTTCAATTTGAACAGCGTATGAAGGAAGATGCACCTCCCGGAGTATCAGCGTCTCCCCTACCAGACAATGTCATGGTATGGAATGCAATGATTATAGGACCGGCAGAAACCCCATACGAGGATGGCACCTTTCGTCTGTTGCTGGAATTTGACGAAGAGTACCCTAATAAACCTCCACATGTCAAGTTCCTGAGCGAGATGTTCCACCCTAATGTATATGCAAATGGAGAGATATGTTTGGATATTTTGCAGAATAGATGGACCCCTACATACGACGTTGCCTCTATATTGACGTCGATCCAAAGTTTGTTCAACGATCCAAATCCAGCGTCGCCGGCTAATGTTGAAGCCGCAACTCTTTTCAAGAATCAAAAACCATTATACATAAAGCGTGTCAAGAAAACAGTTGAAAAGTCTTGGGAAGATGATCTAGATGATATGGATGATGATGATGATGATGATGATGAAGACGAAGATGACGAGTAAGATGCGTTCTTCTTTCTCGCCAGTGGCATGCATTTGTATGTGTGCGTATTTTCATCTGCATAAAGCGAGTTCTCTTACGCATAGAGCCTAGGAAAGTTTAGGACCTGTGCCAGATTTGGTATCATCGTTTCTGAGACGGTGGTTCCTCTGACGCTATCCTTCCACTTTCGAGGGGCTCTCTAATGGTTGCGACGTCTGAAGGTTCGACTGTATCTGTTTCAACAAATTGAGCTACTTGTATCGTGGCTTGCTCATCTTGGCGTTGCTGATAATCTTTGAAAGTGGCACATAAGGCCACAACAAGCCCTATGAATGCAATTGCCTGGGTAGCCGGGTCCAAGCGCCTAGTTATACGGTCAAATTGAGCACTCCTTTCTGGTGTACATTTCCAAATGTTTGTGATTTGAGCTTTTGGTAGCCTGTGTACTTTGCTGCCGGGCATTCCCACCTTAGCACGATGCTGCCACGTAAAGTCTTCTGGTTGGGATCCTACGAAGACAATATCTTTTCTAGGTCCATACGATCCATAACCGATATAAAATAACATTTGCTTTTGTACCAGAGGTATTTCCCTCCAATCCATCGTTGGTGGAATAAGAGTCATGGAAACATCGATCATTTCTCTATCTTGTTGTTCCAACCACAGGAAACCTTGGGTAAGGTTAGAGACTGGGATTTTCAAATCACTTACAGAATCTTCAGATTCCGCAAGCTCTGAAATCTGGTGGGCCGCAAACTTTCGTAAGTACAAATTTCGCAGCTCACCATTCTCGATTCTTTGGTACACTTTTTCTGTTCTTCTGACCGTTTCTAGATCATCATCTTCCTGAGTATTGCCTGATGGATTAAATAGTGAAAAGATGTCCTTCAATGAAGCTACAATGAGTTGTGATGATTCGGCTGGAGCTACCTCCCCGACTCTTTTGGCTTGACGCTGCAGCAATGAACTAGGAGGTCTCCTGCTTTTATAGGAAGCATTTCGACAGAGCAAAGGACGCCAACTGTATGGACGTAGACCTTGTACTGAACTGAGCATCTATAGGTGGGTGATGGGCTAAGCAGTGCTGTGTTTGTCTCAGCTGCGACGTAGATCTTGTATTCTACAATTGGTATGACGGCACATGATCTGAAAAGGTTTCTCAGCCTACAGAAGAGATGGAGAGTATACACATGATAGATACTTCGATAGTTACTAAAACATTTTAGCCACCATCTTCTTGAAGCCATTTAGACCGTTGGTCAGCTATAATTGAACTTTAAACTATACAACTACACTACCTCTTTGCCTTCTTGCAGACTGTGGATCAACCTGCTTATTTTCGGTTTGCCTTCTGGCCAAAAGGCCTAGTATGTCAGTCAAGGATACGACCCCGATCAATTTGCCGGTGCGGTATTCTTTCTCAAACAAGGGTGTTGTAGACTGGGCCGTGTTTTCATCGACGCTTTTAACGCTAATTGGAGAGCCTGTTCTGTTTGGCACATCGTGATCGCCTCCGCCATTATGAGCATTCAAACTAGTTGATTGCGGAGAGCTCGATATTGTGGAAGATGAAGGGGTGGATGCGGCCGAGTTTTCAGGTTGTACAATCCATAGCCTATGGGCCTTGGTGGCTACCATTTTGGCAAGCGTTCTTGCGAGAGAACTCGAAGGATAGACGTGGAAAATAGGGAAGGAATCTTTACCCATCTCCAGACCTCTAGAATTAAGGATCACAGAGATGAAGTGGCGACATGTGTTATGCAGGAGTGGATATTGCGAAGTTCTAGTGACATGCTTGACGTCTGTGACGCTGATATTTCCTAGAAGATTGCCATGATGGTCAACCACAGCAATGGACGAAATACGATCATTATGCATTTTGTAAAGGGCCATTATAAGCTGTTCTTCGCCTTGTATGGAAATGACTCGCGATTGTCGGCTAGTAGGAGCGGTTTGGGAGTCCAGTACACCGATTCCCAGGTCTTTCAAACTGGAGTTGAGGAGAGGTTGCAAGCTGCTGAATTGACGTGCATTGTCCCACAAATATTTAATGAGACGCCTCTGGGACAAAATGCCTCTAATTTGTGTTGATTCCGGGTCCGTGATGGCGACGCGGTGTACACCGGATCCGAGTATACCCATGGCGGTTGTGAGATTATCGATTTCGCGCAGTCTGTGGAACTGGTTCTTGGGAGTCAACTTCACAATCTCGCCCACGGGAACAGGCTTGCCCATCTGGCAATCGCGAGCCACCTGTGGATCGTTGACCTGAATCTTGTTGAGCACCAGTAACAAATATGAGTTGAGGTCATTGTAGTCGAAGGTGAAGCAGTTAATGTCGCCCGGGAACTGCTCCACGGGCAGAGATGTGAGGTTGTGACGTACCAGGGTATTGAAGGCCTCTTCCACGGACAGAGATCCGTCTACTGTTACGAGCTTGTTCTGCTCTATTAGCTGGGAGAGCTGAATATGTTGCCACTTCTGAGAGTGAACTTTGGTGAGACATGAGGTGGTGGAACTCATCTGAGAGTCTAAAGAGCTTGCGCTAGCGTTGCGTGATAAAGAGATCGACTCCAATTCCGCGTTTCCACCAGACGGCAGTTGAGGTATGGCAGGAGGGGTAGAAAGCATTTCTACGATAGAAGCATGTCGAGATGGATTTGATGAGTTTTGAGGTTGATTAGCAGTGTCTTTCATCACACACAGTGCTTTTATTTCCGATCTGGGTACTTCACGAGCGACGTGGAAGCGAGCGAGGTTTTTAAACATGGGGCAAGTAAGCAAAATTTTAGGATACCAGGGATGATATCCGTGCAACGTGAGGAGGAAAGGACGAAGTCTTGGCCGCGAAGTTATAACCACGAAACTTGGACCACGAACTTGGAGAAGGACGTTGAATTGAGATGTTGTGTATTGCCAGAATTGTATAAGGTGAATTACTTGAGCATTACGACAGAATAGTAGAAAGTCATATAATGCCAATCTCGAGTTCGGATGTTGATTCGGGGCAGTCTGTACCGTAAACTACTGACAATAATAACACAGTCTCAGTACGTGTGAGATTAAATGGGGCAATCGGTATACATGTCGGAATCTTACACGGACCTGGCTGTAGTACGAATTACATGGCACTATGACAGAATAGTAGAAAGTGATAATAATCGTGGTCGATAGTCAAGGATGAACTGACGACATCTGTAGCATAGCAAAGTACAGCGGACATCGCCGAGTTCACTACAAGTAATAGTATATTTGTCGAAACTACCGAACTATGTTTTGATATGTCAGAGCTAGCGAGTTACTGCTGGATAGTGCCAATTGCATTATACAACGAGTGAGCACATGCTGGAGAGCCGCGACATTATGGTACAAAGTGATGTCAGTAAAACATGGACGGTCGATGAAAGATTCTACGTGAAGCCCTAAAAGAGCTCACGAAGAATCGGACGATACGACAAAATGGTGTGATACCTCAGATGGTGACCATCTGGGATCGCCCGATTTATCATACGATCGTTCCTGAGTATTGAGTGAAAAGTTTTACGCTGAATGCAAAATTTGTATAAATACCGACAAACTGTTTAGATATATGGACCACATGTATAGCTGAAATAATCACGGAGAGATATTTATAACCTTCATCTACGAACAACTTCAATCAACCTGATTATAGAAGAATTAAAGAAGAACATCGGCAAGCCTTCCATTGCTGATTCAGACTCG